>OU015493.1:35201596-35649096 GCA_907164885.2 Dolomedes plantarius
CAATCCTCATAAATGCTTGACTTCCATTAACATTACATTCCATTAACTTACTTCCATTAACATTCGATGATACATTGCAAAGTCATTTTCTGATTTACCTACGCAAGTTCTCCATTATAAAGTATTTTCTATATCCGTTAATATATTCCACATATACTGACCATCTAGATACTATAGGATATGCATATATTTTATTCTTTTCAGTCTAATAAATACATTATCCATACTGATGTTATGCACAGGTATTGTATTTGAAATAAACATTCGATGAATATTTATTTAACTATTGTTATTTCATTTTTAAAGGACTGGCTTATCATAGCTTCTAGTTGTTTGTCAAAGCCTACTCTTAATAATACATTTTGAATGGCATACAATTCTAGCAAAATAAGCACAACGTATAAATTCTTTTAAATGTCTTTCTTTAAACCATTATTCGTATTATTTTCCCTAGGGACAATATATTATTATCAGTTTATCTCGTAGTAATTAAATGTTATATTTCAAAACATAGGTTTCTAAAGAGGTATTTAATCCATAGAGTCTACAAAACTTTTTTCCTCTTCCTATGAGATAGAAAAAATTAAATATTTATCAAAATTACTTATACATATATATAATATATATATATATATATATATATATATATATATATATATATATATATATATATATATATATATATATATATATCATTATGCATCATTTTCCTAATGCTTTCGTAATTCACAGTTACATTACTTATTAAAATATTAATAAACATAAAAACACTTCTGGTCTTAGTAATATCATCATCAGACCATTACATTTTTTTCACTGCCGATGTATTTTCTAGAAATATGTCTGAAAATATTCACAATGTTTAAAAACTAATGAATCACTCGCATCATGTACCTCTTCTTTTCCAATTTAATTAATGTCGTACGCTAAGCACAATTTAATGCTCAGAGTGTATGCCCTGAGAAAGAATGTGATCCTTCCTCAAAATATGTCACTTTTAGATTAAAAAGACGGACTTAAATGGAAGGCAAAGCGTGTTTCTGCGCCCTTGAATATTTCCACCACTTTCTGTGCATGGAGGTGCTGAGCCGTAAAATTGCTACTGCGTTTAACTAGATTATTTTATGTTCGTAATTTACAGTTTATCTCCAACTCTGTGGAAGTTTTACGTTCTTCACGCCCATATTAATCCAGATCACACATTATGTTTAGAAGTTCGAGCATTCTTCCTCTGAGCTGGAGCAATTTCCATTCGTTTAAAATTGCGCATGCATAGTTAATTTTCCTGATAAATTATAAAGCTTTATTTTAAAATAATTTCGGTAAGTAAATAATTTGGTGACAGAAAAGTAAATCTCAGTTCTCTGATCCACAATTATTTTAACTGGAAATTGGTGAAATAATGAACGAAGTCGAGTATTTTAAATGAAATTTCCATTCCTAATTTCAATACAGAATTAAATTGAAATAGTTTCGTCTAAATATTCATTTTCCTTTTCTATTTTAATTGATATTTATTATTTAACAGGTAAAAAAGAAAAAGGAAACCCTACGATAGTAAACTGCCATAACATAAACGTTGTCAAAGAACACAAACATTAAATTTTTATCGAAATGGGGTAATAATCTATATATATATAAAACAGTTCCGTGACTGACTGACTGACAGATAACAACGCACAGACCAAACCACTGGACCTAAAGAACTGAAATTTTGCATGGCGATTCTTTATATAGTGTAGGGGTCCACTAAGGAAGATTTTTGATAAATTCTTCTTAGTATTTTGTAAATTAAATTTTTAAGCTGTTTTTGTAACTTTTATGCGGGTTAGAAAATTTATATCACGAGAAACATCATAAAAATTTCTTTAAAACGAAATATTTTTTCAATCGTTACCTTCATTTTCTTAATTTCGGGGAATTTTAGCAAGACTAATTTTTAGAATTTAATTTATTAAATGCTGGTCACGATATTTCTTTTCTTTTTGTGATACTTTAAATTAATTTTGCGTCACGTGTATAACAACAAAATAAATTGACGAAAAAATTTAAATTCAACATAAAATTTAACCACTAGACTAATTGAGATGGAAGTTTTTTCAAGAATTTAATTCAAATTAGCATGTTTTATGGACATTAAATTAAACCTATATATAATACAGTTCCGTGACTGAGAGACAGACCTCGCACAGACCAAACCGCTGAACCTAAAGGCCTGAAATTTTGACAGTTGATAGACACTGTCTGTAATTCAGATGATGCCGTTAACTATCCAGCAGAGTTTTTAAATTCCCTTAAACCACCGGGAATTCGATACCATAAGCTCTCCTTGCGGAAGGGCACACAGGTAATACTCCTCCGGAATTTAAAACAACTGCAACTCTGTAATGGCAGTGGACTACAATCAAAGCCCTGCATAAAAATTCGATCTATGCCATTATTTTAAAGGGGTGTGCTCAAGGAGAAAAAGTGTTCGTGCCACACATTCCTATAATACCCAATGACCTCCCCTATGACTTTAAGAGACTGCAATTTACCCTCAAACTATACTTCACCATGACGATAAGTCTCAAGGCCAAACTTTAAAATACACTGCCGCAGATTTAAGAGAAAATTGTTTATCCCACATTCAGTTTTAAGTAGCTTGCTCACTCGTAAGTTCGCGGATGAGCCTGGATGAACCTGATAAAGAAACAAAAAATTTTGTTTATAAGGAAATTCTCTAAAAAACAATTCATTATTATTTTATTGTAATTATCTTAAAATTTACTCCATAGTGAAGCACGGGTATTCAGCTAGTGTACACTAATTTAAACAAATTAAAATGACAAGAATAGCATCTACATTAGGCATATGAATTAAACGAAATGGTGTACATAAATACTTTAATGTCTGTTCTTAAATTACCCTTGCATTATATATATATATATATATATATATATATGTCTAGAAAATTGGGAAACATATTTTAAGATCCGAATGCAGCACAATTTTGCATTCGTGCAGATTACATCACTGAAATGCAGGTGAAAAACAATGTGCCTCATTTTCTTTGAAGATATTTATTCATCTGGTGATATCGCAATGTTAGAGCTTTACTTTAAATTTCCTTCCTGGGCTTTGGGTACCTGTTTTATCTTACATTGGAAACATAAATTCCAAAGAAAACACTGCTTTGTTATGTTATATTGTAACAATATTATTTCCTTTGATGCTAGTACTATACTCGTGGGCCTATGTTAATTTGAAACACGCATGCAGTTGCATTTCTAGAAGAATCCGAAAGGGAATTCTGCCAATCTTGGCTAAGCTTTCGTTGCAAATGAAGTCAGCATTTTGACTCCCGGAGGCTACAATTTTAGGGAGATGCATGACATAGTTTTCGCGGCTTCCCTAGAATAAAACCTGAAAAAACGAAATTGATTTTCGTAAGAATGTATTTTCGAATGGAATAAAGTTGTAAATGATAAAATTATATATCATTTTATATAATATTTTATATACAATTATATAATTCAATTGTAAATAATTATATAATTATCATTCTACGTACAATTACCTGATTTGAATATTTTGTCAAGTAAACAGTATTTAATTCTGAGTTTTAGGTTTTTGCTTTTTTTTTTTTTGTAAAAGGCAAAGATTAATTTCGTAAAATGATTTATTTCCATACACTTCTGTCCTCGTTAGAAAATAAGCGCATGAATGATATATAATTATATACAATTGTATATAATTATATAATACAATTGTATATAATTATATAATACAATTGTATATAATTATATATCATTCTACTTACAATTACCTGATTTCAATATTTTGTCAGGTAAAGAGTTTTTAAATCTGAGTTTGAGGATTATTAATTTTTGTTTTTCATTTATTTATTTATTATTTTTTTTTTGTAAAAGGAAAAGATTAATTTTGTAAAATGATTTATTTCCATACACTATCGTCCTCGTTAGAAACTAAATAAATGAATGATATACAATTTTATACAATTGCATATAATTATATATAACTCTACGTACAATTACCTAATATCAATATTTTGTCAGGTAAACAATTTTTAATTCTGAGTTTGAGAATTATTAATTGTTTTTTAATTATATTTTTTGTTTTTTTGTAAAAAGAAAAGATTAATTTCGTAAAATTATTTATTTCCATACACTCCCGCCGTCGTTAGAAAATAAATACATGAATGATATATAATTATATGCAATTGTATATAATCATATAATACAATTGTATATAATTTTATATCATTCTGCATACAATTACCTCATTTTAATATTTTGTTAGGTACACAGTTTTAATTCCGGGTTTTAGAATTATTATATTTTTCTCTTGATTTTTGTAAAAGGAAAAGATTAATTTCGTAAAATAATTTACTTCCATACACTCCCGTCCTCATTAGAAAATAAATACATGAATGATATATAATTATATACAATTGTATATAATTATATATTATTCTACTTACAATTACCTGATTTCAATATTTTGTCAGGTAAACAGTTTTTAATTCTGAGTCTGAGGAATATTATTATTTTTTATTTTTATTTATTTTTCTTTTGAAAAAGGAAAAGATTTATTTCGTAACATGATTTATTTCCATACACTCCCGTCCTCGTTAGAAAACAAATACACGAATCATATATAATTATATACAATTGCATATATTTATATAATACAGCTGTATATAATTATATATCATTCTACATACAATTACCTGATTTCAATATTTTGCCAGGTAAATAGTTTTTAATTCTGAGTTTGCGGATTATTATCTTGTTTTCATTTTTTTTTTTTTTGTAAAAGGAAAAGATTAATTTCTTAAAATGATTGATTTTCATAAACTCTCGTCCTCGTTAGAAAATAAATGCAAATTGGCCTAATTGAATTACATATGTAGCCTTTGAGACTTAGGAGAAATGCTTGTTTGGTGAAGTATTACAGTAAGCTCTCCATTCTAGGCTTTCAGAACCGTACTTCGAAATTCCTGGGATCATGGAGAAGTAACCGGAGGCTCAAACGTGATAGTCCCTTTGGACAGGTTGTCTCTGGCAACCTTTTCGCCAGCTCTATTGAGCATCACAGCATATCTCAGATTATCGACCCTACTGAGGGTCTCGATGGGGTTCACTTTCATGTTAACATTCCTGTCTGGGTTAGCAAACAAATGGAATTGCCGTGCTACCTGAAACAGTTAGCTATCGAAAGAATTAATAATGTCCCCATGGACGCTGTTCATTTGTATACGGACGGCAGTAAACAACTTCATGATGACAGATCGGGCAGTGGCATTTACATTAAATTTCGGGATCAGGAGTTAAAGATCAAGAGAAGAAAACCGGACTTCCGCTCGGTATTCCGAAGTGAGCTCATCGCAATTCTTGAAGGTCTAGACTCCATCATGTCGCTTCCACGGTTTAATGATATCTGGATCTTTTCGGCTAGTAGAAGTGCCATTCAGCACCTGGCCGACTGGCATAGTGTCAGGGACAGTGCTAGTGCAGACATCATAAGGAAACTAAAACAACTCTCCCTTTCCCATCGGATCCACTTTCAGTGGATTCCGTCCCATGTCGATGTTGCTGGAAATGAGATTGCGGACAGTTTGGCCAAAGCAGGTGCTGAAGAGACCATAACGACTGTCGCTCCTCTTACTTATTCGGAGCTTTTTTCTAAATGTAAGGCAAATAACAAGGCCATTTGGACGGTACACCCGGTACACACATGGTACCAGAGTTGGAGCCCAGGCGGCTCTTTGGTTCGGGGCGGCAGTAGACGAGATCAAACCACACTTACTCGCTACCTCAATGGTCATCTGTCATCAATGAGTTTTATTGGTGGTAGTAAGCATTTCGAAATCTGCACTAAGTGTTCTACTGCTCAAACCTCCCCTGACCACATTTTATCCTGTCTAGGGCTCACCAGGCATGACCTGGCTCAAGATCCTCTCTTGGTGCTGGACTTTCTCAGAGTGAACGAGCTTATGGACCTGATCTAGCGCTGCTGGTCATGGGGATGAGAAACAACAACAACAACACATATATAGCTAAGTGAATATACCAGTGTTTTTCCTTATGAATTAAATTAAAATAGATGAAAAAAAGTATTATCAAAAAGTAAAAAGTATTACTAAATATATTATGAGGTATACTAAAAAAATTAAGTTATGTTTTAAATTTTAAAGCATTTGCAAGATTTCCGTGTGGTATTTATCTATATACGAATGATTTTCGATAAAATACCTGAAAATGTTTGCTTTTTATATAACTTTTATTTATAGCTAATAAAACAGAAAACAGAATGGGATTTGAGCATTGAATTTGTTCTTGGGTGTCCTACATACACAACAAACGCTTAGTATAAACTAAAATGCAATGTATTTGTTCTTGTAATAAATATGTGATATATTCAACTAGGAAGAATAGACTGGATAATGTCTTGAAAGTCTTAGAACTAACATCTCTAAAATTGTATTTTTAGATTTCCCACAAGGCATTTGCATTTGCAAACTACCTTATAAATGTATGACTTCTAAAATTATAATGTATAAATATTTTTCCTTAAGTATTATTTCCTCTACAAAATAAATAAATATTTTCATATGTTCTGACGATAAATGAGATGGAGAATTCCAAAAAGGTATATAACGTAGGTTAGAACGTTGTGTTTAAAAAAGTATTTATGCTTTGTTTGCTCAATTGTTTCAAATGATTCTTTTAAATTTGAAGCTGAATAAAAGATTGAATACAATTTTATTAGCTTATATCCTGAATTTGGTGATATAAGCTTTTAAGTTCAGATAATAGATCATAAAAATAGTTTTACAAAAATTTAAATTCAACATGTTCAGGTAAACTATTTATATAAACTTTCCTCTACGTAATTTTTGGAAATGTAAATTTAAAGAACACCATTCGCATCAAAACAATTTATTTCAAGAGTAATAGTAGTTATATATATTAAAGGAGTTTTATGACCCAACTTAACTACCTCAGCAAGTTAAAGTATCTAAATCTTGACCCAATATTAACTATCAGAGATGATGATAGGAAATGACAAATGTATTTTCATTCTCGTGAAATTATTTGCTGCAGTCTCATCCTAGTTGTCCCAAAGCATATTTTACAAAGAGAAACATCTGATATGCACAGCAACAGAATTGTTTTATGCAGTGGAAAATGCATACATATTTAACAGAAATTACTTTCATCTCAGTTTCTCGGAAACAAATATGCTCGCATATAAACTGTTTGTTATGCAAGCGCACCCGAGTTATTGACACTCAGTTTATTTGCTGTTACTTGTTCCACAATGCTTGTGTCATCCATTTTTACCACCACACATATAATTTGTTCTAAAGATAAAAATTACCGTTATGATTAAAAATATATCGGTTCTGTTGGGTCCAAAATCTCCTGATTTATTCTCAAATCATAGACGTAACACTTTCATTTAGTTTATATTTTTTTTCGTAATGCAGAGGCACTTGTCGTGATTCATTCGCCTTGTTTTTAATTACAAAAGCGTTTGTTTGTTATAATTTTCCATTACATAACATTTCCCTTAACTTTTTTTTCCACGGAAGCTAAAAATGTTAACGTACTGAATAAAAAAATTTCAGATTTAGATGAAATTTTCACCTTTAATTTCGAAGTTTATTCTCTGAAGTTTATTCATCAAAAAATGTTGATTAGTTCTATTACGGTAAACCCAGCCGATTAACCAAATTGCTAGTCAAGCTTTCGAAACCTCCAGGAACTAGATTAACAAAAAAATCAGACTTTTTCATACATACAGAACAAAAGACAAAAGACTTGCTCACTAGCATTCGGTACTTCTGTCTGCGGATTGAAATCTTGTGGATAACATGGATTTTATAGTCGATCGGTGATGGTCTTAACAATCTAATCTTCTAAAACCAGACAAATAATTGTATTATTATCAACATACCAACTAACCAAACCCGAAAATATGTAAAAAAAATTCGAATTAAGTGTTACTGCGCAACTATGGCCGTTTATAACTAAACATAATTTTAATCTCTGGGAATCGAATGATAATAATTCTTTAATTTTTTTCTCTATATCCTTTTGTTGAATTTACTTCTCTATTTTATAATGTTAATGTGGAATGCAAGTTTAATGCAAATTTTTAAGGCCTAAGGAATTTCACTCGTGTGGTACATGTAATTTTGCTCTTTTTGTATGAAAATCATGATCAATTCCATTTTCTCAATAACAACTAAATCCAGGAATTTTCTGTGTCATACTTATTGTAAAAAAAACAACCCCCTCTGTGAATCGAATGACAATGATTCTTTTTTTATATTTTTCTCTATATCCTTTTGTTAGATTTACTTCTCTATTTTATACTGGTAATGTGGTTTGCAAGTTTAATGCAAATTTTTAAGGGCCAAGGAATTCCGCTCGAGTGGTACATGGACTTTTGCTCTTTTTGCATGAAAATCATGATCAATTCCAATTTCCCAATAACCACTAAATCCATTAATTTTCTATTACATAATTATTATAAAAAAGAACAACCCTCTCTATCAATACATCACTGCTCACAATTTCTGTTAAAAATTAATTTTTTAGGTTTATCTGCAATTACGTATATTCTCGTATATTCGACAAGTCAGATTTTGAAAAAAACATTTTAAAAATTTCATTATATTTCTGCCTTTTATATTATTTTATATTAACCTTTTAAAGACTTTTAAAAAAATTTATTACTTTTAAGATTAATCAGTTGAACGTAGTAAAACAGATACTATTTTAAGAGAGTTTTTATAAATTCCTATTTCATTTCAAAATTTTTGTTGGAAATCGATAACTGAAAAATTGCAATCTTTTCTATAAATGAATAACATCCACTGAGCATTTTTTTAATAGTCAAACATTAAAAAACATTTGCCTTAATGAACGAGAATAGCATAAGTGCTGTTAATTTATACATTAATAAATACGCTTTTAAGTATAGAGAGTATCACTTTATACTGTAACCCATGCTTATGTTTTATTTTTAAATGTAGCAAACTTCGCTTTAGGGAAGTCTTTAAAAATTTATCTGTATAAATTAATCCTTGATTATTTATTTAGAAAAAGAAAACTTAAAACATTTCAATTTTACGTAAGAGTTCATTCATTTTTTTGGAAAGTTTAAATTTAAATTTTAAATTAGGAAGTAGTTGTATTAAAGAAACATCTTTTATCTGTAAATGGGAAATAAAAAAATAGAAAAAAATATCGACTGTAATAAATTAAATATATATCCTTTGTACCATATATTTATATATTTAAATTGTATATTAATTATTTTTCACATTCAGAAGGATTATGTTTCTTTCAACTTAGTATTTTAAGTGCTGGGCAATTTTCATACTAAATGTCCATTAATATTTAAAAAGAAAGAAGCTGAAAGGGATTTTTTTTTGTTAAATTAAACTTATTTTCAGAAAAATGGATTGAAGTGGAACATTAGCAAAATCGTTAAATGCTCCGTCTTTAGATTACTGTCCAGTTTTTCAGAAATCAGAAAGAATATATGACTTATAGTAAACTTGTAGATAACAAATAAGTAACTTAAGAACCGTATATAATATATGACGTCGTAGTAAAATTATGATTAATAATATATTTGAATTATACAGGTTCATGAAATTTATGGCTTTTATAATTGAATTATATATGTGTTGAAACATAACTGTTTATGGTTTGTTGCGGCCCTGTGGTACAGCGCGCTGGTTTTCGGTGCTGAAGGTGCTCAGATCGAATCCCGGCGTTGCTCCACGAAAAATGCCTCAGTTCGTGTCGTCCCTTCATAGGGGATTATGCTGTCCGCTTGGTGCCCCCATATTAAAATGGGCAGTAAAATTGTGACATAGTATAGGCCAATGTTTGATTACAAGTGCCTCCGCATGGGTAAAAAAAAGTTACGCTCATACATTTAAAAATAAGGTGGCAAATGAATAAATATAACATCTGCTTTCCGGCTGTTAAATAAAAATTAATCAAATTAAATGAAATCAATGCTATTAATCAAATGAAAGAATTGTAATATAAAATCATTAACTGGTAGATGTTTATCTTCTTTAATATATTCACTCTATTTATCTTCTAATAACAAGTTGTAAAATAATGATAATAATTTCACAGTACATTAATCATTATTCTTTTTCGTACACATCAAAATGAATATGTGATTATTGAGTATGTTTCATACATATGAAATTTAGTATGTATTGAGTATTTTCTTTTTAAAAGATATTCACTCTATATATCTTCTAATAATAAGTCGTAAAACAATAATAATAATTTTTTTCAGTACATTATTCATTATTCTTTTTTGGACACATCAAAATGAGTATGTGAATATTGAGTATGTTTTATATATATGAAATTTAGCATGTATTGAGTATTTTCTATTTAAAAGATACTCACTCTATATCTCTTCTAACAATAAGTTGTAAAATAATAACAATTTTCTCAGTACATTATTCATTATTCTTTATTTTACAAATTAAAATGAATATGTGATTATTGAGTGTGTTTTATACATATGGAACTGAGTATGTATTGTGCATTTTCTTTTTAAAATATTTTCACTCTATTTATCTTCTAATAATAAGTTGTAAAACAATAATAATAATAATTTTTCTCAGTACATTAATCGTTATACTTTTTTATAGATATCAAATTGAGTATCGGAATCTAATAAAAATTGACGCATTGTCAAGTGGAATAGAAAAAAAAAAGAATTTTGGAACGTAAGAACATATTTACAAATCTCCGTCTCTTTCCTAACACGGTTATACTGCATTCAATAAAATATTTATTCTATATATTCTGTTGAAAAGAGATAAAAAAATACAAAAATGGTAAATTTAAGTTTTTTTTTCCTGTTACAATTGCTAGATTAAATATATTACTGATTAGTCCATGCAAAGAAAGAATACAGATTGATATTCATGGTGTTTAAACAGCTTATGACAATAGTAAAGAAAATTTATTACTAAGACAAGCAAGTTTTTTTTGTTATACGTATCACACGAAGTATATTAAATAAAGTAGCTTTATACGGTAAAGTCTAACGAACTAAAATTAACGTCTCACGTGTACGTGACGTTAAATATAAATAATGATTTTTTAAAGCAGGTTAGTAAAATATTTTATTTACGCTTATCCCTTCTTGAAATAAAAGTAAATGAAGCGAAAAAATATAATTTTATGTGCGTGTCATGTCTTTACACATTTTTCTGGTCATTAGATCGCATTATGTCACTATTCTTTTCACAAAATTTATATGTATGTGGATACCTTCCTTTTTTTTCCAATGAGGCAGATGATTTCTTGGACATTATCCTTACCGCCAAATGACACAACGGTTTTGCTGGCCATTTTTTTGGGGGGGAGCACCGTATAGGTGGACCAGCATTACACCCCCTATGAGTCGGTCCCGTAATTTTGAACCTAGTCAAGTGACGAGACTGGAACACTTGACCCCGAAGTTCCAAAGGTCAATTTGATAACTTGGAGAACATTGCACCCACGACATATTTTGCGTGCCCCGGCCACCATTAGTGAACACAGCGGTAGATTTGTCAGAGACTGGCGTCGAACCAGAGACGTTTAGATCGCTGGCCTGCTACTAGCGTGGATACCTACGAGGACGGGTTTTACAATATTCAATACTGAGAAATTATTTTTTTATTCAATTTTTTATCCTCGTTATAACGGAATGTTCTATTCACATTCAAGAAACACGAATAAATAACCTAACTATTACTGCCGTCATTACTATCGGAGAAAATATGCTTTTTGTGTAAGAATCTCCTTCGTTGGGAATCATGGTTTTATTCAGAGTCACCATCATCTATCCCATTCCGACAAGGAACCGACATTCAGGTCCAACATTCAGGTCAATAAGAACGCAATTATTAAGGAACCTCTGACATATTTAGAATCAATAGTCATACATATTTTCTAAATCAATTTCCCAACATTTTAATGCCTACTCGTAACTTATAAACATTCCTATAAAGCCTCCTTTCCTAACATATAACTCGGGATACAATGGCAGTTAACCGGTAACTGAAACCGTCACAAAGATCCCATGGTAGGCTTTTAAGTTTTTTTTTTTTGGTGTGTGTGTGTGTGTGTGTGTGTGTGTGTGTGTGTGTCTGTCTAATGCGGAAGTACTTGTCGTTAGACATTTACCTTTCGTTATTTAACATTTCGTTACCTTTCGTTTTACCTTTCGTTAAGTAAACAATCGATGTAAACCAATTAAAATTTGATATGGTAAGTGGTTTATATTGTTTTAAACATATTTAACTGTCATATAAACCACTGTTAAACTATGCATATAAACGTTAAACAATTTTTTAATTTTTTCAAATTTTTGGGCTAATGTTACCTTGAATTGGGGCAACTTTGGCCCAGCTTTTGAAAACCAAACATTTAAATAGTTGACATAGATTAGGCCAATATTAGACCATGTAGAAATATTCCCAAATTACCTATCAATACTATCTTCTCTAATCGGAGTTAATCTCAAGCTTAATTTGGAAAAAAATCCGTCAATCAACATTTTTCTATGCAAAACTGATTTTATTTTTAAATTGCAAGTTACACTTTCAAAGAAAAGAAAATAATAGTAGATAAGCAGGAAACAGTAATTTAACAGTCTTATATGTTTTGATGAATTCATTGTCCCAACTATGGGGAAGAAACATAATCCATTTCTGGAACAATAAACTGATTCCTCTGTGACGCGATTTTCGGAGGATTGATTTTCCCCGCATACTTCTTTCTACTCATAATTTATACAGTCATACGTTTCTGGCCCACACCAAAATTTGTGTTTTCTTTCTTTACATTCCACAGTTGGTCCAATATCTGTTAAACTTAAAATCTTTCCAGGATATTTAACACCATCGTACTTCCGAATAACAAAAGTATCTACAGCATACATGTGCAAATTTAGAGCATATATGTACAAATTCAGTGTCCGCGTGTCTTTGATATTTACTTGCTTGTTTGTACTGCTTTGTTTATTACTTTCTGACGAGCTGGAACATTGTCGTTTTCACATCTTTGATACTGGACCCTTTTTAGAAGTAGAAGGAATGGTTGGAGTAACTTTGGTACAACTGCCATGTTGGGCCAAAGTTACCCCAAGACCTGGGACAAAGTTTGACTAATGTATTAAATATTCATTTGTTGGCAAACCGCAAAATAAATCAAGATAATAACAGTGAAAGTAATGGAAACAATTAATGAAATGGGACAATTCTCTTACATGCTCTGAATCATATACTTTATCGCATTTACAAGGAAAATTTGTAAGACAACAACAATATACGTTTTAGTGATACCAAATAGAACCGCACTATAGTGGTGGTAAATCGAGGAACTACAAGACAAAACTATGAGAAAGTCAAAGCAGTACTACCAATAATCGTCCCTTGCAATAAATATGTGATAATCACTCTCCTTTGTATAGATACAGAACATACAATATTTTTTCGTTTGCTGGGATAAAGTTACCATCAAGTGCCAAAGTTACCCCAGTTAACGGTAATCGTTCAATTAAGAGATTTAAAGGGAATTTATGAATTTATTAAAGCCTTGAAAGTCAGTGAAGAAACTGAAACACAACAACAGAGTCGAAACCAAAAGTGTAATACCGTCTTCCACAATCAAAGCAATCAGTCAAGTTCGGCAAATACAGGAATATTTGAAGTGGCAAAGCCCCGTCCTTCGGCAAAACATAACTGGCCGTTTGTTCCAAAAAATGGTTTCCACTTTCAGACTTCTTTTCATATCTCACAAGATATTTTGGCTCCAGACCAGAGACTTGTCGTTCAACAGCTACTTTCTTTCAATTGGCTTCGTTTTCGTGAAAAAATGAAGATTAGACTAAAATAAGGAGTATGTAAACATGACGAAGAGAGACATCACAAAAAGAATCTGTAAAGGAAGTTAACCCCCCCCCCACCTCCACAGGGATATTTATTTTTTAATTGGATTCTTAAAACTAAATCCTAAAAATTATTTATAATTTAAAAATACTAGTTACATCGTATTCAATTAATGTACGACAGTAGAACATTTATCAAATTTTTCATTTGTTTCATAGGACTCATCCCTTGCTTATTATGCGCGCTTTCTTTATATTAACAAAACTTCTACACCGGCAGTTACTACTTTCAGAATTAGTAGGTCTCTCTTTAAATAGTTAATTTGAAAAATTTATTACTTTTAGTATGTATGACGTATTTGAATACACCTATGAAGAGTATGTTTTTCAGTCACTAAATATTGTCTATTTTTAATTGCTACTTATACAAGTAGTTTTGAATGCTTAAAATCATTCAATAAAATTCACGGTTATTTTAATGACAGTTATGCACTTTTATAAATCTTAAGTAAAAATTCTTTAATTATTCGTATTGCATTTATTAATTATCTTTTTGCAATCAACGTTTGTAAACATAACAATTCAGCGCAGGTATGAAGATTTGTTAAAGTGTTAAAGGAATGTAATGGTATAAACTTAAAGTATATTTTTTACATTATATGGCGCATTTAAAACCTTTAAGTTATTCTATTGTATGACTATCTGCAGGGCTAATACAACAGAAAGATAAAAAACACACCTAAGCCACTGACATTATCTTTTTTTTTCTTTAAAAAACAATGAGAATTTGAAAGAAAATATATTGATTCTATTTTGGCAAATTCCATACTCTTTCCCTTCTATTTGATTCTATAAGATTATCTTAAAGAAAACTTTTATCTTGAGAAATACTTTTTCACTGTAGGGTGTTTGTTTAAATGAGTTTAAGAAGATTCTCTTTTATAAGAAGTGTTTCCAAAGGATGTTTTTTTTTTTCAATAAGCATTTTTTCAAGGAGGTCAAAACACATTCAGACCCTATTTAATTAATAAACAATGGAAAGACTGATTAATTTGTAGCAGGCTGACAGCAAAACATTTAAAAGGTTAATGTTTTAATTAGCTTATATCTAATTCTTTGTGACATTTATATTTTCCAGTAACTCTTAATTATGAAATTCTGACTATTTTCCCAAATAATTTACGAAAATAAAATAATATCCAAATATTACAAAATGTAACAAACGAGATTTTATATTCAAAGTTAATTTTTTTATTGAAAGACATTGTTGCATAATATTGCATATTATATTTATTAAATAATTAAACACATTATTGGAAATACGTTGTTTCACCAATTATTACACCATTGTTTCATTTTTTTTTGTTATTTCCAATTGCACATTAAAAGATTATTGAACATCAAAATGACAACAATAAATCTATAAATGAAAGCGAGCAATCCAGTAGCGTTCCCAGATTGATGTCCGAGGAAGAGCAGGACATCAGGACAGGTGAGGCAAATCCATTTCCTCGTGAAGATCACACAAGGTACTAAAAGGGTCAGGAACGACGTTGATGCGACATAGATGTTTACGCAGGCAGTCGTGGCCAGATGTCAGACGAAACATGGCGACAGATTTCATCCCAGGCCACTGAGGGACATTAGCCATGGTTTATTAAGGTTGCGATTTTTGAGTTCTTCGCGAAAAGAATCCCTGAAGATGTTCTTTATTAGACATTTGATACTATTAAAAGGAGGTCTGGTATTAGTTCTCTGAAGGACAGAGGCCCCCTTCTTTGCCAAGAAGTCAGCCGCCTCATTTCCCTGGATTCCACAGTGGGCCGGAATCCACTGGAGAGCTACTGTCTTATTATTACTGGCAAGTCAGTTGAGGAGATTTAAGCAATTATCGATGTTTAACGTTCGGGAGTGCGTTAAACATCGATCGTTGCCTGGATGCGTCAATTGCTTGATGTGCGGCCTTTGAATCCGTTAGTAATACAACTTTCGAAAAGGAGTCTAGACGAGGCCGGAGTTGTGACAGGGCCTGACAGATGGCCGCGATCTCACCATCGAAAGCTGATCTATGGATACCGACGGGAGTATAAAGGCAAAAAAGTTCACAGTAAACACCAGTACCGGCGTTAACACAACCGCTCACTCTGGAACCGTCAGTATATATTCTTAACCATTCCTCCTCAGGGTAAAATGATTCCATTGTCTCGAGAGCGAGAGTTCTTAGCACTAGGTCACTAGTCTCCGCTTTACAGACATCCTTGATCAGTTCTAGGCGGATAGAAAATTTCTTATCAACAATAGGGCTGATGGGGGGGAGAGAAATGTTCAACCTCGTAATTCAAATCTAACTTAGATCTAATATCAGCAACTCCCTGGCAAAAACCATTTTGTGATTTCAAGTTTCTCCCACAGTTTAGAGAGTCCTGGTTCCACAGGGACAAACACCCAGGGATTCTAAGTATTCTCTCCCAAAGGAGAATGGGTCTTTCTTGAATAATTATCTTGAAAGGCCTGTTATCAGTGCTGAGCAGCATACAGTCAATGGGTGTTGTCTTCACTGCCCCCGTAATCAATCGCAGAGCCTGATTTTGAAAAATCTCACAAAGGTGAAAAACTTGCTCTGATCCTGTAATCAGCGGCTCGCAACAGTAAACAAGAATAGGTAAAATATACGTTTTGTATGTAAAATTCAAAGTGGCTCTTGAACAGCCCCATTTAGAACCCGCTAATATTTTTAAGAGATTAAGTCTTTTCATAGCACGTCGGATGATGTCCGCCACATAAGACCTCCATGTAAATTTTCTATCGAAAATTACACCTAAGTATTTAAATCCATCAGACGATGGAATCTGACGACCTTTGTAGTAAATTTGTGGATCGAAAGGTTGATGCGTGAGGGAAAAAGACTCTACAAATGTCTTATCCAGGTTAACTTTTATATTATTAAATTCTGTCCATTTTTCAATAACTAACAAGGCCTTTCCCAAAGACCTTTCAATGATCACATTAGCTTTGTTCCTAGGGGAAGTTGTCCAGATGACTAAGTCATCAGCATATAGCACCGTAACCAGTCAATCTTTTTCAATTTACTTACCAGATCATTAATGTAGATGTTAAAAAGTGTGCAACTAGAGACTGCACCCTGCGGTAAGCCAGCTTTGAGTGCTCTGTATCTTGAAAAGCAATAGTTGTACCGGACTCTACATAATCGGGTTTTCAGAAATCCGTTAAACCATCCAAGCATATTAGAGTGTATGCCGATGTTTGATAACTTCGCAAGTAGGCCCTCTCTCCATACAAGATCGTAAGCAGACTTTTGATCAATGAAGACAGCGGAGAGAATTTGCCTCTTATCCAAAGCATCCTTTATATTTTGACTAAGTAATGAAACATGCTGGCTGGTAGACCTAAATTTCCTAAAGCCAGCCTGTTCATCTTCTAGGATCCCTTCAGATTCCAGATACCAGTTCAATCTACTCATGATGATTCCCTCCATGGCCTTGCAAAGAATGCTTGTTAGGGAAATAGGTCTGTAATTACTCACAAGGCCTGGATCTAAATCTTTTTTATGTATAGGAATAATAGTAGATTTACACCATTGAGAAGGAAATTTTCCCGTGTACCAGATTAAATTGAATAGTTTTAAGATGGTTTCACAGGCACGAGGGCCCAAATGTAAAAGAAATTCTGCAAAGATACCATCCTCGCCCGGAGATTTTCGTGGTTTCAAACACTTCAGTGCTGACAGCAATTCATTTAGGCTTAAAGGGGCATTGAAAATATCCAAATCGGTAGGAAGAGCGCCCTCTTCTTTCATTTTGCATTTAAGTTTTTTGTGAGAGTTCTTGAAAGCTGTCTCGCGTATCTGCTTTTCTGTTGTAGACTAGAGAAGTGTTGAACAAAAGAATTAGCGACTCTAACATCAGAGGTAATTATTTTATTATCTACCCGGAAAGTTCGTTTTGGACCTGCCGTATTAACACCACTTTTATTGATGCTTGAAACAAATTTATAAGCTATTTTACCGTCCTTACGGAAGTCAAGGCTTGAGAGAAAGTCATTATAGGTGCTACGTTTCTCTTGCAGAATAGTTTTCTTAAAAAGGGCAGCCTGTTTTCTCCAATTCTGTGCATCAGAGGGGCGACCGGTTAATTCAGCCTTTCGCCTGAGTCTCTCACGTTTCTCTTTAAGGTCCCTCAAATTCTCTGACCAGAAACATCTATAGTTCTTTATCTAGCCCCTAGGGATGCTTTTCCCAGCACACCAAACAATTTTTTCTCGTATAAATCTATATAGAAGCTCAATATTTTGATTAAAATCAATGACATTAGGCTCCAGTTCTTTATCCAAAAGAGACTCAAAAAGTCTCCAGTTTGCCCATCGGAAGTTCCAGGAAATCTTTGATTTTGGTCTACAGTTCCGCAAAACAGAGAAATCAAATATGGCCAGAACCTGTCGATGACCTGAGCCAGGATCATCAAGCACTCTTCTTCTACACATATGGCTAATATCAGCGGAAACCAAAAGTAGGTCTGGCGTAGTACCTGTACCATTATAGTGCAGGTACGTATGAGGGTCATTTTTGTCATAAATCAAGTTAAAAGAAGTAGAATTGAGTAGATCTTCAACTGCCTCACCGGCTTGGTTCCTGTCACTATATCCCCAAATAGTAGAATTTGCATTAAAATCACCAAGGAAAATTAATCTCCTAGACACACTGAGGAAGGAAAAGTCTGAATTATTCCCGGGCGGCGAATAAATAGAAAAGATCTTAAAGTGTTTGTCAAACTTCCAGACATCAAGGAGAGCTATCTCACTTTTGTCTTGGCCGATACCCATTTCTCTAATAGCTTTAAATTCCGCCGTGAGGTCAGATCTAACACCAATCAAAAGACCGCTTGCAATTTGCCTAGACTTGGGTACAATATATGTCACATAGCCTGTGAAAGGATAGTACTTGGAGACTTCATTAATTAGGTTGGCTTCCATGATTGTAAACACATCAACATCATACGTTTTTAAAGAGTGGTAAATTTCCTGTCTCTTTGCTTGGGACATGCCTCCTGCATTCCATTGCATAATCGTCAAAGATCCGCATCTAGAATTACTCACGTCAGAGTTGTAGATCATTTTGCCGTATAAAACGTTACCCGGAGTGCACCACGAGGAGGTAGATCTGCGTTGCACTCCCCATTGTTTCATTGTTTGGGACACATTACTGGAAAACATTGTTCACAATGTTGCCTTTTAAATTTATTCATAAATTAAACACTAAATGGTTGCCATATTTATACACGCCGTTCTATTTGCACCTTAAAAATAGTAGGTGAAGATCACCCTAAAAATTTAAAATGCTATTGTAGTGCAGTAACCTAGTACATCGTAAGTTGCATCAACTGGTGGTAGTAGGTTTCTTATTTTTTTTCTTGTATGGGATGTGACTGAGATGCAAAATCCAAGTTTTCGACCTCGGCAGCTCCCCGGATCACTTTTGAATATCCCAGAAACTGCAAAAATTTCGCACTTTTTTCGGTATTTACCCATTTTAACCAATGGGGAAGGAGCATGTTTTTTACAAAGCTCATAATACACATGTTTAAACTAGATTAAATTTGATACAATTTGAGACCAAAATGGGCTTAGTAGAAGTAATAGTTTCCGAAATACAGCTTTACTAACTTTGGCAAATTTTCCAAACTTTAAAAATGTTAACCTAATTTTCATGTTTCATCATATGTAATTGTCTTTATATCTTCAATAACCTGTCTGATATGAGTCAGTGAAGTTAACATTTATTCAATTTAACATTTTGAAAGGGGTTGGGGAGGGGGGGAGGTCACTGTTCACAACCAGACGACTGATATTGAAATACAAAATTTATTTAACAAACATTTATATCAAGTGTATACAAAAAGTGTAAATGGAGTGAATGAAAGTGTAAACGAAATGTGAATTAAAAGTGTTTCCTCCTCTTCGAAGGACCAGGACGAAGCAAATCTGCCAATCTACCTCCTTTAGTACCATATTCATCTTCCTGGATCTCACAAAATGGATTGAAAATATTTATTTGTTGAATATCCCAAGGTAAAACCTTGTTAAAAATTCCTAATATAAATGCAGAACGCATCTTGGTAAGTATTAATTGATTGAAATAATGGTATCTATAACATGTGGGTAAGTATTAATTAATAGAAATAATGGTAACTTTCAACAAACATACGTGTGTAAGTACACCTAATATTGTTTCTCGACTTGTTCAATAGCATCTCCAGCTACTTGGCTGACTGGATAGTCGAGCAGCCTATCCATCTCGTTGTCGTCATGGAGCTCGTCTAAATCCTGGGTGTTGACCTCGACGTCTACCGTAATATCAGGCAGGTTTTCGCAAGACTAGACAATACAGGTTCCGCAGACAACTGAACACTTCAAACCTGCTTTCCTGCCGCTACAAGCATTTCTGCATCCCTTCTTGCATCTGCCGGAAATCATGTTCAGCAGGTTTGAGGGGGCTCTTCCCTCTGCATCATCTTTGGGGAAAGTCCTCGGTCTGTAGCAAACCATCTCCATTCGAGCGGATTAATTTTGTAACCCACCCACGGCTGCACCTGGTGTTATGTGCGAAACGAATGTAGCTTTGCAGCATCTTGCGTGGGAGGAAGTCTGGCCAGGTTGAAACTGGTCTTGGCTGTAGCCTTTGTGAAGAGCTGGCAGCGCAGGTCATTGAGGGTTTGACTAGACCTTTCCCCACCGTACAGGTCAATGAGCATTTTCTCCCCGGCTTCAACTACTTGGGCATGTGTCGCAACTGGATTAAAAAAACTGCAGCTTTCACTTTAAGGTCTTAATGTTTCTGTAGTATTTGAAGCAACTTGAGCTTCCCCTAGCCGAAGAAGCACGAGGTGGAATCACATCCACTGAAGGCGTGCGTGAAAGTGATGAGCTGAATGTCTGCAGAGGTTGAGTAGAAAAAAGAGTAGAAAGAGGTAGAAAGAGGCGTTTTGCCTCTTCCACACTTCTAAAGGTATATGGTACCTTGTGTGTGAATCCTGAGACCGGTGAGGATGACCAGCAAGTCTACGTCCTCTCCTTCAATAACCACAACCTGAAATTCATAGGGCTTTCTGATAGCTGTAGTGATGATTAGCGTGTCAGCATCTTCTTCAGCCTGAAAATCCTCAATGTGTCTGGCTTCAAATTTCACCTTCAGCAGTTGGATAAATCTTAATTTGTTTTTATCATTGGATAAAAAAAATTTCTTGGGAAACATCAGGAGTGGTTGTTTCCACAAATACCACCCCAGGAGATGAATGTGCCTGAGCTCGGCTATTACGTTCAGAGATTTTTGTTTTATTTTGATCAAGCTCTGTTGGGTAAGCATCGAACACTACAGCTACTATGTTCTGACCGTACCGTGACTCTAGATATTTTATATATCGGGCAGCTATCAACTCAAACGAGGAGTGCTTGGGCCACACCACTTTATGAACGAGATTACCACAATCTACAACCACAAATTTAGTTTTTCCTCGTGACTCATATTGACTGATTGGAATGCTGCATAGAAAGAGGACTTATTGCCCCGCCTCATTCCCTCTTGAGTGAATAGAGGCATCGGGAATGGTGAAAGCTCGTACGAGAAGAAGTTCTTGACCTCTTCATACGACTGTTTCAAAACGCATATCCTGTGAAACAGTGTGAGTGGGTCGATAGTCACTTGTCTGTTGCCAACAGTAACAGTACGAACAGTAGAGGAAAGAGACACAACTTTGGTTTAACGCTCGAATTTGACGTTTTGGAAATTTTGCCCTACAACCTTCAACATTGCTTTTTCCCAATATCTCGGGTCATATGGCAGTTAACCCCTTTCTCTCCTACTGCTTAAGGACATGATCACATCAGTTTTATGAAATGGAGGGTACTTCAAAATCAAACGCTTAGCATCTTTGCATCAGCATTATCTCGAGTAATTCGCGATGGTCTCATTTATAGGTGCTGCTCAGTTGTTTGTGAGTTCACATTGCAGAAATCCCCAAACACTGCACATATGTTGTGTAGGTAGATCATCCCCAGTGTCCATATGGTAAGGACAGTTTCAGTTATGCCACGGCCCCGGGTCAAAACTCCATAGCTTTTCATTGAGCACATCAGCACCTGTTCAATGGTCATGTCTGACCATACACCTGAGAAGAACTTTTGTGAACCCCTGATGGTGAAGAATCCATCATCCGTAAATAGTGAATATTCAGTGGCATCAATCTTAGCGGAAAGGAAAATTCTACAGTGATTGTTCCCAAACATCGCAAAATGAAATTACATACTTTAATTTATTTATATCAAAAGATAAAAATAATTATTTGAGCGAATTATTTTAATAATTAACGATATTATTGATTACTACGAAAATATGAGAACGTATAATCAAACCATTGAAAAGAATGCGAAAAAATAACTGCAAGATTCAAAAGAAACTAATTCTTGAAAAAAGAACTTAAAACCTTATTTATTTTTGTATTGACATAGGATGATTTAAATACTATTAATTTGCAGGGACAAATTAACTGTAAACATAAAAATTAGCTTAAAATTTTAAAGTTTGGAAAATTTTCCAAACTTTCAAAAGCTGTACCTTGAAAATTATTAGGTCTACCGAGCCCATTCTAGTCTCAAATTGTAGCAAATTTAATCTAGTTTAAAAATGTGCATATAGTTTTCGTCGAAAACGTGATCCTTCATGGTCAAAATGAGGAAAAACTGAAAAAAGTGCAAAATTTTTGCAGTTTTTGGGATATTCAAAAGTGATCCGGGGGGCTGCCGAGGTCGAAAACTTGGATTTTGCATCTGAGTCACATCCCATGCAAGAAAAAATAAGAAACCTACTACTACCACTTGATGCAACTTAGACCCCCCTTTTCATGACAAGGTTACTGGACTATTAGTATTACTTTGAAACGATTCTTTAGACCTATTGGGGGCCATTCAAAGAAACTTCCATATGCACAATATCACCTGTCCCTTCACAAACAGAACTTATTAGTCAAAGTCCCAGTATTTTTTAATAAGTATCAAAATAATTCAATAAGGAAAGTTCCTTAATAGTACACATCCTGCTTGACGCTATAAATGAGGTTTCAGACTATGGTGAGTTTTACTAAATATACGTTTAAGGAATTACGCTGAAAAATAATTTGCGGAAATTCATAGAAAAGTACTAATCCTACTTACTCAATAATATTTTTACTTTAAGAATAAACATGTGATATTCAAGAGTAAAAAAAAAGATCTCTGAAGTTATTGGTTTCATTTAGATACAAAAACCTAGGTATTTTCTTTTTTCTAGCTTTTAAAATGTACGAATGGACAATTTCAATATTTTAATTATTTCTCCCTAAAATGTATATAATACGCGTGGGAGCATGTTCAGTTGTTCAAAATATATAATTCTTAACTAGAGTATTGCTTAAAAAAGGAATATAACCCCAAATGGTTAACCATAATTTAGACATTACCGATATTGAAATTGCTATTTTAAATTTATAGCCTTTTATTCCATAAGAATAAATGATGCTAGCTATTTATATTAAATGAAAATATTGTTTGTGTTTTAAATTTTTCTTCCACTAGTTTTAGAAATATCATTTCCTAATTATTTTACAGCAGAACACCATCTCTCGAGTGCACAATTATTTATAAAATTTCAGCTGTAAGTTTTGCTTGTTTCAATTATATTAAAATTACTTAGTTTCAGAGACGAGAAAACGTTGTTCAATAAATAATATTAAGTGGTATCTGTGCATAGGTTTTATTCCCTTTTAGGTTAATATTCATGCTTCCTTTTTTTATTTCTATCCTATTTTATATTAGTAATATCACTTTTATAATATGTTTAAAAACACACTTGATATATATATATATATATATATATATATATATATATATATATATATATATATATATATATATATATATATATATATATATATATATATATATATATATATACAGAGAGAGAATTAATATGCCCCTTTTGGTAAATATTTACGTTTTAAGGTTTTTCCTTCCTCACAAAGTGATAACTAAAACCCTGTCTTCAATGCTTATTGTAAATACATAACTAAT
Source organism: Dolomedes plantarius (assembly GCA_907164885.2). Classification (NCBI taxonomy): domain Eukaryota; kingdom Metazoa; phylum Arthropoda; class Arachnida; order Araneae; family Dolomedidae; genus Dolomedes; species Dolomedes plantarius. The sequence goes on from OU015493.1 coordinate 35,225,651, forward strand.
AATATGTTCTAAAACACCATCTTAACATTCTTCTTTGTAATGACTCAAATAACAAAAATAACACGAAGGACACTCTTTCAGGTTCAGGATACTCGACAGTGAAAGGAGAATTTCAACAAACTTTGAGAAAATGCTTTCTTTGTTTTCTGAGAAAAAGCCCTTAATGTCTCACATTCTCTCGAGACCTTTAAGAGTTAAGATGTATTTAGTAGCTTTTCTCGACCATTAACATTTTGTTTGAACTTTTGTTTCTGTGTTTTTGAGAGTGTCAGATTATTTATAAAACATTAAATTATTTCTCCTCCTTGTTTTCATTCTTGAAATACTTTTTGAAATACGTATTCTTGGTCCCTTCATGTTACAAACTGGCTGAAAATTTTGTTTTGCAATAAAATTAGAAGCATGCCCGTAAAACTACTTCCAAATTGATTTTTTTTTCATTTTAAATTAAAAAAATAGTTTGAATTTAACGAATTTTAGATGGATCAGGAAATACAAATAACCTAAATAATTTGTATATTTTCTATAAAAATAGAAGCATTTCTCAAGAAAACATTGGACTAGGAAATATTGAGGGGATGGCATTGAACCAATATCCCATCGTTTGTTTTCGTAGCAAATTAATCAGTGAATTTTAATCAGTGATAATTATTTTGTATTTGTCAGCAGTAGATTATTCCGAAAAAAGCATTTTTTCTGTTTTACCTTTCTTTTAAATAATTTTTAGAATTATAAAGAGCTTCATATAAACTGGCTTTGAAAAAAAAATTCAGGTAGTTTCTTCTAATGAAACTACCGCGGATTATTAACGTAAGATTATTTGCCGTTGCTTACCTCTTTTGTAAGTATATAAGTATGTATGTATATATATATATATATATATATATATATATATATATATGTAGAAACCGGGAATAGAAATAAGTATCAGTGTATTGTTTAGAAGTATTCAGTAACTAAAAGTTCGATTACCGCTTAATATTTATTTAAAGTTAGAAATGTCGGCACAGCACAATATAAACAAAATGCGAACAAGTAAACGCTATAGTATAGTCCTGTACACGATCCACACCGTCCGCATACGCCAACTTCTTCTCGCCGAATCCCCCAGGTCCGTAGCCGTAAATACTGGCGTTGCATACCGTGCCATCTGGTGGATTCCTCATTCGACATATATATATATATATATCTATATATATTTCTATAATATTAAAAAACTAGTAATTTCTTAATTCAACACTCTTAAAATTTATAAACTATTAATTCCTCACTTTACTATTCAAAATTACATCCCCTTTTTTCATCCCTTAAGTTATTTAATTCCCTTTGGGTTAAATTCCATTATTACAGCCTTAGGCAATATCATTAAAGATGGCTGTCTTTTTTAAGTAAAGGTACGCGGCGCAGCGTCAGTACACATTTAAATCAGTTCTGCACATCAACAACAACTTTAAACCAATCAACTATTAAGACACACCCTTTAATCACGTTATGGACTGAAGTTTATATAAGAGTTGACATCCAGAATTAGAAGGGATTCCTGTACTTCCCTTGCTGCATTCATACCGACGGAGCGGTCGGTGAATTAAATAAAATGTAGTTCGAGAAAGTAGTGTTATGATTTGTGTCCGAGGGTTGAGATGATGCGGGAATGGATTTAAACATTTGTGATGCACGGCCGGGCGACAAGTCATCCATTTTAACCTCAATTAGATGAAGCAAGATGAATCAGTAATCAAAACTATGCCACTCAGCCTTCATTCGTCGGCCCGCGTCCGTGCTATGACATATATATATATATATATGTGTGTGTGTGTGTGTGTGTGTCAGTCAGTCAGTCAGTTAGTCAGTCAGTCAAAATTTTGACGCATTTTGGTACTTTTCTGTTTAACTGTTAACTGCTTGTCTAAGTTAAAAAGACTGGGTTTGGCGAAGTGCCAAACTTATAACTCGCGAAGTACGGTTTTAGCGTCTTAAATTTTGCTGTCGGGAGGACCAATATGGAGGAACGTAATCCTTCGTTAAAAATAAATATACACTAATATTTAAATCATAAAAACGTATGTTGATTTTTGTATACAATTGTAATTAACAAAACAATTTTTTTACAGTTATACTTGGGGAAGATATTAGGTATATCCGATGACTAATGAAATAAAATATGAAGTATATCATTAATTATTACATCCGAACTTGTTAGAGGAATGAAACCGGTCCTTATAGGAAAAATGCACTTCCATTTTCTTATGAAGACTTTGTATAAATGTGACTAGTAACCCATACAAAGCAACATATAATGGGATCTTCACATTTTTATTTTCATTCCTGGCTGTCACCTTTTTTGTCACGCATCTGCATGTGCATTTCATAACCGCAAAATGAAAGATTAAAACAGCATCCAGACTCACGATACATTCATCATTCCGCATTCTGTTATGGCGAAACACTAGATTGATTCTCTAATATAAAATGCATATGACAAGTTTCTTTTGTACCCCGAATGCCTAAATACGAGATGTGAGGACAGCAAGATATGAGAATGGGGCGTCTAACAGGAAAACTTGCTTGCAGTTATTATTCGATGAAGTCTTTGCTTATATGTTGGTGCTATTATTTATATCCTCATGGATTAAATAAAAAAGATTGTAGGAAAATAAATTGTGAGTAGAGAATACTGATTTTAATAAGTTAAACTTCTTTTATTTTTCATGTTGTAACAAAACTAGAAGATAATACCGTTTTTATGCTGCTTCTTGGAAATATCTGCTGTAGAATGATAGTTATTTTTTTGATATGATACTCCGAACAATATTAAAAGCTACGGAAATCTCCTACTTATTGAATCGAGATAATATCCCTTACCTCCAAAGAGACAGGAAAATTAAGATTGTTTTGTTAATGAAGCTTAGCAATGGTATTGATGCTGAATTACTTTCCCTGAAAAGAATTTTGTATAATATAGATACTTAAAAAGAAGAAATTCTTGTAATACATTTCCGGATCGAATTAGTTATTTAAGTTGGAAATAACTCAGATTCACAATTTCTTTTTATCTGACTCGTAAACACTGGTATACTAGAATTTTATCCTTATTGGTACATTAAGCAATTTGCTTTCTGATGATCTGATATTCATATAAATACCAGTTCATCATAAATGTTTTATTCTGAAACGGATATAAGAAGCTATGTTAAGTGCAACAATCAATTACATTTATAAATTTGAAGCTACAAGGAATATTATGAAGAATACTTAAATTGTTGAGGAATCTTAAATATTTAGCATACTTATGTAATTATAAGTGAATGTCTTCTTTGGTTCAAGTTTCTTCCGATATTGGTCTTCCTCTGTAACTGAATAAATTCTGCATTTAATTTTTGTAAAAAAGAAAAAAATGTCTTCAATGTTTAAAAATGAAGCAAAGTATGGATTTGGGTTTGCATCAAACTGAAAATTCTTCTTTAACATAAATGAAAATTAATATACTCCCTGAAAAAAATATAGAAGTTATCTGAAATTCTACCTCTTCTCAAATATTTATTCTAATTCGAACTATAAATAGGTTGTATATGAAATATGTATAAAATTACAATTTCTAAATAAGCTACAAATTTCTCGTGAAGATAATAACAGCGTTTATTTATGATTACCAGTAAGGCACTAGAAATCATACTGATTAAGTCACCGGTAAAAGAGAAAACAAGTTACAAGTATGAATCATTTGAGACTAAAAATAAAAGAGTTTCAGATAGACTCTCTACGGATAAACATAAGTTAATTATGACAGACACATGACATGCAAGTGTAATAAATATTCTGCCATAATAAAATTAGTTTTTCTCGCCAGAAATTCCTGTGATGAATGTCTTTTGGAATCAATGACACATTCAAAACTGACCATATTTTATAACTATGCAAAACATTGCATGTTTTCATTTTTAAAAAAATCCCACAACCAGTTTATAAATAGAGAAGATTGGAAAAAAAACTACAATAAATCCTTGACATATTTCAATCTTTTTTCAAAGGACATAAGTTTTAAATTTAAATAGTAATATCAGTATAAATATATTAATCTGTTTTGAAATGGCATGACTGAAATTGTGGAGAGAAAATAATTGCTTTAATATCCCCTTATTACATGACAACAAAAAGCACCATCTTATAATCCACGATGGGAATTAATAAAATTAATGATAACTATTTTCGGCTTAATAAGTATAAACTCCCATATGGTCAGAAATAGAATGATGCTTGATGAAAGAGAATATTAAATAAGAGCTAGCTAGTTACCAGTATTCTTACTATTGTGGATTTAAAGATGCTGTTATTAACATCATAGTGTTTAAGGGGACAGCGGACCTTCAAACCTAACTTTTTTTGTTTTGAATGGATTTTCTTGAAATTTCAACATGTGATTAGTACCATAGATATGTAAAAGCTGTTCTAATTTAAAGATGAAATATTAATAATTTATGAATTATGAATTATTAATTATATCAAAAATTGGCCTAATTAAAAATGTTCCCTGAGCATTTCTTTTGCATATAATATGGTAAGTTTTATTTACAGGATACCTTATAGAACTAACAATTAAACTTATTGCATTCATTAAAAATATAAAGAGAAAAAATAATAATAGTGGAAACACCCTTTTTATTACGCAAAATACCTATAAATCCTCTTTTCAAGAACAGAATGTAGAAATTCTGAGCAACGAAGCATAATTTTTTTCACTAAGATTCATTTGATATACAGTTAAGAATATAAAACTTAAATTTCAAAGCAATACGATAATTAGAAATGCACCTGGAGCAGTTTGAATATTTCTATTACATGAAAATTTTTATTTTGAGAAAAACGTATTTAAAGTTATTGCTATTAGTAACCACGTAATATGTAAATTAAATACAAATGCTTATAACTAGGAAAGTAATCACAGAAATTAAAAATTCTTTTTGCAACACATTCCTACTCGTCCGCAGTTTCACAATTCAATAAAATAAATAAAATCGAATTTTTGGCCAAATTTCACAGTTTTGAAAGTCCACTATCCCCCATAAATAGAATTTAGTTTCATAACTTTCCCACTAATTGTGAAATTGTTTATTTTGCTGTTGTTATTGTAACATATGGATTTTTTGGAATTCAATCCATTACATACAGAGATTTCATCACATACAAAAAAGAACAAACAAAATATAACATATAACAAAATATAACAAATAGCAGCAAATAGAAGAACATAGAGAACAGCGGTAGAGGATTAAGGAACACAAGATGTCCAAGGAAGCAAGAAACAAAGAGTGGGCAGGCATCTTTCAGTCCGTAAGATTCCTATCATTCCAATATAGTTTGAAGATATATCCTTGTCGTTGGGCATCTCCATTCAGTCCTGAACACCAAAACAAATGTTCTGACTTCATTCTGCCAACATTACATATTGGGCAAATGTTCGTTTGTTCATTTTGTAAAAGTACTCGGGTATTATCGTTGTTTCTTATGCTCCATGGCCGGATCATTCCAGACTAGTTTCATAGAAGACTAGCGGGGCTAAGCATGCGGCTTCGGCTTTGAGGCACCACAGGTGTCGGAGTCCGATTTAGCTAGATGCCACCACAATTTTGGCCGAGCTCCCCAAGGGGCAACACCTGGAGGCACTTGCCCCGCTAGAAACCCCCATCACCATACGGAAGGACTTTCCGCCCCACAGATTTAACATGGCCATACTCACCGCAGCACAAAGGCCTTCATTTCAGGTTGTCAGGACTCTGACAAAACTCCCTTGATGCAGAAAGTCAACATACTAACGGCTGAGTTGCCACGTACATTTATTAAGTACCTTTTCGCAATGTGTAAATAATTCGTAAATGGGAAATGCATAATTTTCTTTATGTTTTCTTCCGAAGGTCAACGAAACTATCCAAGGTTAACTCTAAGATGTTTGTTTCATAGAGAAACGTCATGGTTTGCGATCTTTATCAAACGCAACATTAAAATCACGAAATTAAAATCTTTTGTTATTTGCATCTTATTAAAATTGTCCGATATGTCTGGAAACTATGAAGATTGTTTCCATTCGAGCATAAAGTAATATGATAAAAGGGAACATATGATCAATTGTTATTAAAATTATCAGAACAATTTCATATTTCCAATAAAGTGATTAATATTTCAATATTTCAAAATGCATTAAATGTCACCTCAGGTATTTTTCACTTAACAGTTACTTGAAAAAGTTTGGACATGTTTCCATACATACTATGAACTTGAACATTAAAGAAAATATTTAATGACTATTATGCAAATATAAATATTAATCGCATTTAAGTCATTAAGCATATCATCAAGTGATTAGGAATGAATTGATACATAGCAGCTGCAACTTCGTATTTCCCAAAAGAATTAATTACAAGTAGTCACGCAACTTTGCATTTTCTTTATACTTTTCTACTGTTCTATTCGTCTTTCATTTAACATTACTCGATTCTCCTGGAAGTGCAGAACAAATTACATGAATTACAATTTTTTAGGAAAGCACTCAGTGTATTCATAATGACATGTTAGTCAGTTTTTATGAAACACACGACCCTTGAAAATACTAGTAGTGGGCTTGACTCTTTATGCACCTGACATAATTGAGCTACAAGTATATGATGCCTGAAGTCTGTAGAGTATAGACAGTTAATTTCCTATGACAGCAGGAAGAGGTGGAAAAAACTAGTAATTTCCATACCTTCTAGCCTGTACTTAATGTGATAATAGCACGCTACATTTGATTTTCCCTTTCTAAAGATGGTAAAAAAAAAGTTCTGTATATTCAATTGTAAACGTAAAATTACTTACGTTGTGCATATACGGTCATCGAAAATCAGTACATAATTTCATGTTTTAAGACTGTTATATATATATATATATATATACTATTTCAAAACCCGTCCTTCACTACGGAGTACATTCAGAATAAATATAACTGTCAATGTATACAATTGATGTATAAAAAACGAAAAAAATATATTTATAAAACAATCGTAACGGATATTTTTATAAACAAAATAATGTAGAAGAAAATATTCAAATTAAATCTATAGAACATACTAAAGAATATAGTACAGTTATTATAGTACAGATTCAGGAAATATTTTTTTTACTGTGTTTTAATATTTTTTTGGATAATAACTTGTCCAATCGTCTGCCGCATTACAAGGAAATTTTTTTTGTCTAATTCGTTCTTATGCACGTGACTCAAAATTAAAAGGAAAGAAGCCACGTGATCAGCATTTAATAAATTAAATTCTAAAGAATAATCTTTAAAAAATCAACAAAAATCAGAAAATAGAGGTAAAGATTTGAAAAAAGATTTAATTTTAAAAGAATTTTTATAATCTCTCTCGTGATATAAATTTTATAACACTCGGACTATTATTTTAAATGTAAACTTTAAGGAATGTTACAAAACAGCTTAAAAATTTAATTTAAAAATATCTAACAAGAATTTTTCAAAAATCTATCTCAGTGCATCCCTACACTATAAGAAGATCGGTATGCAAAATTTCAGTCTTTTAACTGCAGCGGTTTGGTCTGTGCGTCATATATCAGACAGTCAGTTAGTTACGGAACTGTTATATATATATATATATATATATATATATATATATATATATATATATATTGTCAAACCCCTTTTACTTCCACGGGTTTGCTTTGGTTCGTTTCGTAATTCGACGTTTGAAATGGTACACAAGCAAATTTCCACAGCATAAACTTCAGTACCATACCAGTGAATATTCAAAGTTTTATTTTTCTTCGCAAGCACAAACACAACACTAATTTATCTACAAACTTATTTTTCAGTACTATATACAAATTGCTAACCAGGTTAGTCATCTAGATTCTGACTGCTATCTAACAAGGCCGATTGCGTCTTCGGAGTCTCAATACATCCATGAATTTTATTCTGATCTGCACCGCTCCCTCGAGCAAACAACAGCAGACCCATCGCCACACGCCTTCTCTCACGTGGGTCACCACAGTATCTGACGACCCTCTGCCTTCTGCACGGGGCACCGTCAACAATCTCGAATCCTCTATCGAGCCGGGGTCATTGCCCTACCCCTCCTTGAGAAGAGAGTAGCAGGGTCAAGACAAAAAGGGGTGACGCGGCAGACACGACATATATATATATATATATATATATATATATATATATATATATATATATATATATATATATATATGTATATATAACATTTTTATCATAGTAATAAATAGTATGTTGACCGAAACAGCCTCTTTCAGCAAGCAAACCTATTCGTCCTTATTTCAGCAAGGTTATTCGCCATTTTCTTCTATGCACAACTCTACAACAGAAGTGGAAACTCTACAACAGTATGTAACTTTATGTCTGACCAAATCGTAGCGAATGATGTCAGTTACACGAGGATTTAGTTCAATATAATAAAACATTGACCCGTAAGCATGGATGTATATAACTTCTCCCGATTTAAGAGAATCCGTGCGGATTATAGTTCCATATTTCTCTCCACTTCAATTTTCTCTGATCGTCTTTTTTAACTCTGCCATCACTTTCCAATTCAAAATATTACCAATTTCATACAAAAAACATCCTATTACGAATATCTGGAATCTTAAGCTTGTTTCAATTCCAATTATAAATCAAACTTATTGGCTTTCCTTAAAACGCACGTCCCTAATTGAAAAATGTTCTTCATAATTCGAATAAATTATTAATTGAATTCTTCAGCATGATCATTATACCTGAAATTTTTATCAGTCTTGTCTGAGTATTTTTTGTAGTTACAATATTTGCATCAATCAAGTAAAAATAACATTAAATTAAACTGAAAAATAATTTTTAAAATAGGCATAACATAACATCGAGGAGGAGAATTTCAACGAAGTCTTACATTATATTTCATAGCAGTTTTATTAGTCTCATATATTTAATTAAAGCATTTTTAGATGTAACTCTGTATACGCACATTAAACTTCCTAATATAGTAGAATTGTATGTCAGCAGACTTAATAGTAATGCAATTATCACGTTAAAATGGCATATTTTCATACCTTGGTATACAATTGCGTAATAAGCATTTATGTGCGTTTTTAGATTTCCAGTGTTATCGAAAGTTATAAACATTTAATTTCTCCTACAATTCGCATGTAGTGAAGTTTTTTTTAAATTTAAATTCTTCCAAATAATAATAATTGTTATTAGTCACATTTTACTCAGATTAATGAAATTTAATTTACTGCTGTAAAATTTATTTTCTGCTTAATATTTTAGAATTCCCTTGAATGGGGGACTTTGCCAAGGTAAATATGAAAATTTCTAAATAACCGAAAAACTTTTCTATAATTTCACTTCAGAGGGCAGGTTTAAAAATTTTTATATTTGTTTACACTTTTAAGAAAATAATTGCAATTAATTTAATTTAATTAACAGAGTGATGAAAAAGACAAAGAATGCTGGATTCCGTAGTTTCCTTCTTTAATATGTACCGTAGGGTATTTTATTTAAAATTTAAAAATTTAAAAATACTTATAGAACATATTTCTTTAATGTGTACTGTAAGTATTTTTAAATTTTTAAATTTTTTTTCGTTTGACAGCAGTTTTTTTATCTATTTATTTGATATTATGTGTATTGTAAGTTTTCAATCATCAACTTGATGTTGTTGTTTTTTTCTGAAAACTAGTTCTACTCAATTTTTAAAGAAATGTATTCGTATCCCTTTGAATTTTTGTAATTGATCATTTTTTAATATTTTGTTATTTTCGCTTTTATTATTATAAGATTCCAAAGCTAAATCTGATGAATGTAGTAAATTATCTTTTCGTTGTACTCGCACAAACATGAATTTTGAGTAGTCTATAATAATCCATGGTCTACAATCTACATTATGGGGGTCCGGGACACATTTTAAATTTTTTTTTTATTTATTCAGTTAAAATTATGAATTTTTTATTGATGGTCAACCATATAATTTGTAAACAAAATCACATCATAAAACTTCTCAAAGAGTTTTTTAACAAATTTTTAATTTAAAATTTTTAAAAAAAGTGGGGTAATTTTAAATCGTTATAACTCGAAATATTACAATATTTGTCGAATTTCAATTTTTTTTCCATTTAATTAAACAGAAATATATAAGTTTTAATTTTTGATGCAGCATTTAAAAAAAAATTCAAAAACATAAAAAAATATTTAGATTAAAAATTGCAAAAAATTATGTAACTTATTTTTTTTTTAAAAATCATATTTTCAAAAGTAAATATTTTTTTCATATTCGCTGAGTCAAAATTAAAGTAAAATAGTTGAAAAAGACATGTTAAAAGTTTCTACTATTTATCTTTAAAAGTTTTTGACTTATAACAATTTAAATTCGAGAAATGGGGAAAAAGCCCTAAACAACGATTTCCTACTATTGGAATGTTACTCCCCCCCCCCCCCAAAAAAAAAAAAAAATTCTCCTGTGCTAATATAGATAGAAACACGATTTAAACATCATATCAAGCGTAAAAAAACACAGACATTTTTAATGCAATAAAACTTTTTTTCGGAAATTTGAACAATTTTGTGTCCTGGACCCCCCTTATACCTGGACCAGCCTCGGTATTATAGGGCTGAAGAATTTGAAGCGTATAAGCTTGTATAACTGTCTGTCTATGGCAAGCGTGTCAAACTCAAAGGCTGGTATGGGCCAAATGAACAAGGTGTAAGTTAATGTGGGCCGCAAAAATAAGAAAAACTTCAAAATAAATTTTTTTGTAGAAACGCAGGTTGATTTCGAAAAGTATAGTGCAAAAATAATCAAGAATAACAAACATATCAATGTTTTCTTCCTGACCCATTTTGTTCTTGAACATTAACCTACCATAGATTGAATAATCTATATATTTATAACAGTTCGGTAACTGACTGACAGATAACGCACAGGCCAAACCACTGGACCTAAAGGGCTGACATTTTGCATGGCGATTCTTCTTATATTGTAGGGGTGCACTAAGAGAGATTTTTAAAAAATTCTTCTTAGATTTTTTTAAATTAAATTTTGAAATTTTTTTTAAAACATTATTTTGAGTTTGCATTTAAAATAATAATCTGGGATTATAAAATTTATATCACGGGAAAGATCACAAAAATTCCTTTAAAATTTCCTATTTCGAATTTTTACCTCCATTTTCTGATTTTTGGTGAATTTTTAAATATTAATTTTCTGAATTTAATTTATTAAAAGCTGATCGCGTGGTTTCTTTCTTATTTATGATAAATTAAATTAATTTTCCGCCACGTGGGATTTATTTAATTTTCCGTCCAACAACGAAATAAATTGACAATTTTTTTTTCTTTCTAATACGGCAGACGATTAGACATTATCCAAAAAAAAATATTAAAATACGGTAAAAGAAATGTTCTTCAAACTGTACTATATTAATTGTACTATATTTTGTAGTATGTTCTATTAGATTTAATATGAATATTTTCTTCTACATTATTTTGTCTATAAAAATATCCGCTACGATTTTTTTATAAATGAATGTATATATATATATATATATATATATATATATATATATATATATATATATATATATATATATATATATATATATATACGGCATTAATTGCATATATTGACCGTTGTTTTTAATTTGAATGTACTCCGGAGCGAAGCACGGGTATTCAGCTAGTTGCTCATATTAATAACCATTTACTGAAAGAGAAATAATCCTGTTTTACACCTACCGAAGAAATTACTTCGTACAAAACTATTTACTGACTAGACTACTAGTCTGGCATGTGGTAGTCGGCTGCTGAAATACTCACTGCATTTTTTTTTTTTTTTTTTTTTTTTTTGGGGGGGGGGGCATTTGTGAAGGCGCGTATGGCGCATAAGGTGACACGATATTTACAGATACTGTTATATTGGCTTGCCCTGTGCTGCAAAAATAATGAGGGCCGCGAGTTTGACATGCCTACGCTATAGAAAATGCATATTATGTAGAGGATATTAGAATAATAAACTCATTTTAGGAGGGGGGTTCGTATGAAATTAAGAGGGTAAAAATTATAGGATCGTAAATTTATAGACGTTTATTGATAAAATAGCAAAGGGTTTGGTGAAACTGGATTTGAAAAATTTCCAAAATGTTAAAAATCTGGGTAATCTTTTCTAATATGCAACACAATCCGATGAGGAAGGGAGGGTTGGTGTAAGTATTCGAGAGCTTTATTCACTGGATTCCAAGTTTTCAAAAATATCGTATAACCTTCCTGATTTTTGTATAGGATCATTATACCTATCATATTAGTAATTGTCGTCAAGTCTTACTTGCCTGATTGAATGCATAGCTTCAATCAAAAATGCATAGCTAGATTCAGCAATGTGATTTAACTATTTTGCCTCTGGTATATATATATATATATATATATATATATATATATATATATATATATATATATATATATATATTTTCCCAATGCGGAGGCACTTGTCGTGAGACATTCGCCCATACTAAGCCGCAATTTTACTGCCCATTTTATTGTGGGGGCACCATATAGGCGGACAGCATTACCCCCTATGAAGGGACGACACGAACGGAGGCATTTTTTCGTGGCGCGACGCCAGGATTCGATCTGAGCACCCTCAGCACCGAAAAACAGCGCGCTGTACCACTGTACCGCCACAAGCCCTTGCCTCGGGTATATAATGGAGTGCAATATATACTGTAGGAAAAACAGAGTTTCATTTTTTAATTCCACTTACTTAGGGCTCTTACTTAGGGCTTATTTAGAAAGGTCAACAGAGAAATAAATTATGTTTGTTTGCATGGGATTCCAGAGAGTTATGCGATAAAAAAAAAGCTGAAACACATGCATTAGCCTTTGCTAATATGTAACAAATTAGCACCTAGATACTCTAAAATTTTTAAAATAGGCACCCAAAGTAGGCTTGACATTGAGGAGAGAACAAAGTGTGGGATGTAATGATAACATACTTAATAAAATAAATTTTTTAAATTGTTTTCTGATTAAGTAAACTAGCAGTTTATTTTGTGTACAAGAAAACTAATTACTAAAAATGATTAAGAAAATCTTTAAAAAATTCCACTGCAATATTTTGAACATTACTTAGAGTATTTAGAAATAACCATTAAGCTGTAAGAATTAAAGGATCATTTCAAGGATATATTTTAACTTAAAATGATCCCCACTTTTTTATTCTAAATCATTTGATACAGTTCGATGGATTTGTTAAAAGAAAGTAAAATGTTTTTATTCCTTTCACATTCATGATTCATAGAAATATAGAGCTACTAATGGAAGCGCAGATCAATTAAGTGTAGTTAATTTCTGCTTGCCATTTGTTCGAAACTAATGACTTTACGCTTCATGAAAACTTTATTTACATTGTATTTAAATATATTTTCAAGAATTCCTACAGCTATTTAACTAAAATTTAGTGTATTTTAGCAATATTTTTTAAACAGCGTGCTTCAAACGTCAGCAGGCAACTAGTAAATTCAGGCCTTTTTATTTGTTTCTAAGCAACGGCTGTAATTTTATCAAGCTTTGTTTTAACCCTTTCAGGTGCAAAAACCTCCACCGTTTGCACTGGGCAGAGATTTCTACGATTTTGAAAAGATGGAAGTAAGCTATTTTTCTGCTCATTTAACTGGAATACATCGAATGCAAGTGAAAAGAAGACTAAATTTAGGCGTTTTAATAAGCATGTGCATATAAAATATTATACAGTTTATCAATAGCAGGGGTTAGAGAATTTTAAATTTTCTATTGCTAATGCCGAGTGTTTGTAACCAGACCGATATGTGAATTATCACTGGGTGCGTAATCTTTGTTCCTAGCACATATCCAAAATTAAATTTTTTTATCTAGAATGTCCCATCCAGAAGATTTGATTTGTGTGTCTTATACAATGATGTTGTCACATATCGCTACTTTATAATATTTTTCTTCCTCTTACAAAAACTCACACCACAATTACGCATGTATATGACCAGGTATGAACATTCACCGACATATGTACTGTCGCTGTACGAAGCAAATAATACGTAATAAAAAAAATTCTCAATTTAAAACTTGTTTTTCTATGACGTTACGTGACTTTTAATTAAAAATATCCAATTTAATATGCTTTATAATAAAGCCCTTTAGTTTATAAAGCTTTGAAAGTAATCCGTACAAAAGAAATAAATTGCACTTCCAAAAGTCTTTTATCTAATTTCCTTTCTTCACTGTGGGGTAGTAAGCGTGAAATGGTTTCTTAGTTAAGCACATAATGTTTCACCCACTATCCACGCTTTATATCCAGAGAGAAAAAGTCTCTGCTTTAAACATGCATTAACAAAGTCACAAATTTAAGTCCGAAAATCCCTTACGCAACATTCTTTTATGTAAATATTTACTTTATTTGCATTTGTTCAAGAATTCTTAATACGGCAAATTTAATGCTTCCGCTGCAGAGAATACGAGATGAGAGGATGCTGGAGGAAGAAGGATTTCATATTAAATATGAGGAATATAAAGTGTAAGACTTCAAAATTTGGTTTAACTCATATTATTTCTGACTTATGTAGTAAACCGTTCTAAGTCAAGTGCTTTTACGCATGTCGTGAACTTTGTCAGGTGGTAAGAATTTTTAATTAGTTTTTGTGTTGTAACATAAATTTGGTTCAACACTGAAAATTTTCAAATATTTTGTGGAAAGATATTTCGATATTATTATTTGAATGAAATATTTGTTTTTAAAACTACGAGTGGTTTGAAATCCAGTAGTTTAAAGAAGGTAATAGTTAATTAAAAATTGGCTATCTATGAAAATTATTTTATTTAGAATAATTATAAAAATAAGGGAAAACAAACTGCTTTTGAGAATTTGTCATTAAAATTACACAAAAATATTCATCGAAAATATTCATATGGGAATTTTTAATCTGTAAATAACATCACTATTTAGACACCTAAATGTTCATGCAACATTAGTCAAAACTGGACTTTCCTTAATATAATTTTTAAGTAAAACACCGAATTTCTATTAGTAAAAAAATTAATAAATAAAAGAGTTTACTGGCTCTGCGTGTTCTTTAGGAAGGTGGCTTTGACATGCTCACGCTACTTTATTCATAAGAGTAGACTATTAGCGCTATCAATACAACATCACTTCCTGGATGTCCTTAAACTAGTTACTGAAAATCCTATTTGCAACGCATGTCATATTGTCTTGCTGCTACAAGCAAATGATTGTAGATGAGTAGATGAGTAGATGAGTAAAATTCAATACATTATTTCCACCACACGTTATTAATAATACATTTTAGAATTAAATGCTACTTATCATTCAAGAAATCCCGACCCAGTCAAGCGTCTGTCAGAATATCATCCTTTATGTGGATTCGAAGAATAGATTTTCAGTAATTTAAATTTCAGGACTTCCGCAGTCAGTCTGAATCCAGAATTTTCACCTGTGATCACCGGATTGTGTAGAAGTACAGAACTAATGCAGATACCTTGTAGGTTCCTCTGTTTTGTTCTTATGTTACAGCGAGAAAGAAGTTAGAGAAAGATATTCAAATATTTAAATTTGAATGAAATATTTGATTTTCAAACTACAGAACGGTTTGAAATCCATTAGTTTAAAGAATGCAATAGTTAATTAAAAATTGGCTGTCTATGAAAATTATTTTATTTAGAATAATTATAAAAATTAGAGAAAACAACCTGCTTTTGAGAATTTATCATAAAACAAAAATATTCATCGAGTCTTCTGCAGTGAGTCGCAGTCCAGAATTTTCACCTGTAATCACCGGATTGTGTACAAGTACAGAACTAATGCAGACACCTTGTAGGTTCCTCTATTTTGTTCTTATGTTAGAGTGAGAAAGAAGTTAGAGAAAGATATTCAAATATTTCATTTTGAATGAAATATTTGTTTTTAAAACTACAGAGCGGTTTGAAATCCAGTAGACCAGTATTTTTAACGCATGTCATATTGTCTTGCTGCTACAACCGAAAGATTGTAGATGAGTAGATGAGTACAATACATTACTTCCACCACCCGTTATTAATAATACAGTCTAGAAGGAAATGCTACTTATCATTCAAGACATCCCGGCCCAGTCAAGCGTCTGTCAGAATATCATCCTTTATGTGCATTCGAAGAATAGATTTTCAGTAATTTAAATTTCAGGACTTCCACAGTCAGTCTGAGTCCAGAATTTTCACCTGTGATCACCGGGTTGTGTACAAGTTCAGAACTAATGCACATACCTTGTAGGTTCCTCTGTTTTTATCTTATGTTAGAGCGCACCAAGACACCCAAACAAAGCTTGCGCAGCCTGTGACACAATATAGTTTTCTTGATACTTTCTACACTAAGGTGCCTTCCCTTTGAAAGATTGCAAACTTTTTCTGAACTCTTTTACATTCGCATAAAGTTTCTACATAAAAAGGTACTGAATATCCTTTAAATTTAAAAAGTCTTAATATCTATTACATTACACGGAAAAACGCAGTTTCAAGAATATCTGTAATGTATTTTTTAACAATCGGATTACGTATGAATATAAAGCTATAAATAGCACTTTTTTAAACACGCCAATTATTTTTTATGTTTTTGCATGCTTTCACTTGCTAAAACGGTCTATAAATTTGAAAAATATTTGTGCTTTCAAACAATATGCACAATTTATGAAAATCCCTTCGATTAACAGTACCGAGAAATTTGGAAGAAATGAATCAGAAATAAATGCGTGTGGAACATTTTGAATCTTTCTATGATTTTTGAAGATTTTTTTGAAAAACAGGTCCTAGTCTTCCACAAAAGACTTTTTTTTGAATTATGAGTGACTTCAATGTAACAAAAAATATAAATTATTCTCATTTTGTACGTAGCGTAAAATATAGAAAATTTGAAAAAAAATAGGTTGAAGTACCCCTGTACCCTTAAAAACAAAACCTTACTGGAACGGTTTACACGGTCTCGAGATTACATGAGATATTCCACGTTTGTAAATATAACTTTATTACAATATTTTAGGTCACGCTTGATGTATTTGAATAATGACATTTCTTTCCGAATCGCCCCACCCCCCCAATCATTCCAAACCTTTAGTAATTAAAATAATATTTCACGAAAATAAAAATAGTTAGTGAACATACGTATGTTATAAATATACTATTATTACACAACGAGTGTTTATATTAAAGCATTTGTTTTCCACAATATAACTGGAGATTTGTCTAGCAGTATTGAACTGAGTCATAATAACAAAAATTGTTTAAATCATTGTTAACAAGAAAATAAATAATAGTAACAATTTTCTCAATTTTAAAAGCGCAGTAAAAAGGAACCTCTAAAGAAATGAAATCCTTCCTTCCATTCTGGTTTAACAACCCAAAATTTAGAGAAGAAATGTAAATTAAAACAGGTGACTAAGTTTGCTAAATTACTTCGGCAGGGATGCAGTTCCCTGAGGCAATATTAACAGGTGCCTTTTCGGGAGTTTAATTATGAAAATAAAATTACCGATGTGAGAGAGCTGTCAAGTTGTAAAGAAGCCATTTAACTGCTAAACTATGTACAATTTGTCCAACTGTTTAAGTATTTTTTAAAGTACAACAGATAAAAGAAATGCGACAGTTTAAGGTAAGGATTAAATTACAAAATACATTGACTAAACATAAATGGATTTTAAAATATGTATTTTGTAACGCCATATTATAATATGTATTTCGTTATATTTTGTAACGCCAAAGGTATAGTTTTTAATAATTACAATAACTTTTAAAACATATATATTTATCAAGTAAAAAGTAAATAAAAATTAAAGTTAAACAACAACAACTAGTGATTAGAAATAAGGCTATAAAATTTTTTTATATATTCTGGATAAAGCAGAAACAAAATAATGATTGGACATTGAAAACAAAAAGAACCTTCTTCAGAAGCCTAGCAACTAATCAAGATGTATTACTCTTCCTAAAGAAGCCTATTGTTATGCTCGAGGTTTGAATTACCTTTCTTATTTTTCTGTTTTTAAAGAATTTACTAGTGGTCTTGCATACTTATTAAATTGGAGTAATTATTTAGTGAGGCGGTATAAAATTGATAAATTTGCATATTTCCATGAAAATACTATTGAATAGTTTAATGTTTTAAACGGATAATATAAAAACAAAACATTTATTTAACGCACTTGGTTTTGATGACCTCTATCTTTATTTATTATTATTTCTATATCGTGTAAACACAATAAAATATTAATATTTGACAGTAAATGGAATAAAATAAATGATTTATTAACACATTTTGACAATAAAATACGTCTTTACATACGAGTTAGGAAACTTATTTGGGATATTTTAATAGAGTCATTGAAAAACATATTAATTATGGCAGATTTTACACAAAATTTAACATTATCTCCTTTTTGGACCTTACAATGAAAACTTTGTATGACATGAAACTTGAACATTTTGAGGATATATCAAATAACCCAAGCCCAATAATTAAAGAAGGAATTTTTTCCTTTACATTTCATAATATATTTTAATGCATAAAATGTGGCGTGAAATCCCAAAGTTTTAAACCTGTCATTTATTTATACATCCAGGTAGATTCATCAATCAGGATTTGTAGATGTTTCGCATTTTACTCCTCCAGATCTCGACAATGGAACCTTATATCTCCCGCAAAGATTCTTATTAATTCCCTCTTTATTCCTTTTCTTGTGGCGTATGTAAACGTTTGCCCAAAAATTATTCCCATCTAGAACATTTAAAAGAATTCAGCCGACTTTATCGGCAAATAAGATTTTTAAACATGAAGGAATGCCTTTCATAAAATAGAACATTAAACTATTTCAAATGTTAAACTAATGGTAATACCTTTGGCTAACAGTCATGGAAATTAAAAGATATAAACGAAAGACGTTATGAATAAACCGATGAAACAATGAGAAACACCTCTTTTAAGAAAGGTGTATCCATATTGATAAATATGGCATATTTAAAGTAATAATTATTAGTTGAATAATTCCATTGTAAAATGTTTACCACTTCCGTATACATCTGCCTATTAAATAAATGATCAGAAAACTTCATGCGATATTCTTTCTACCGTCTCAACATTTAAATTATCAATGCTTGACACTATGCATTGACATTTCCTTTGAAGTGTCTATGTACTACCTTCTGTTACAGTATTTACAGGGTTCTAAACTATATCCGTTACACCCCCTTAACTTATAAACGGTGACAGCTTAGGCCATAAAGTTGGTGTCTAGGTATAGTAAAAAGGCTATGCGCTACTCGATGAGACAACTTACAACGCCATCTATCGGCAAATTTTGGAATGAGCGTTTTTATCACAAATGCGGTACGAGATACGCTAAAAAATGTCAATTACGAAGTTGTTCAGCACAGTAAAAGTTGTAAGAAACGGCACCAAGCACACATTAATACTAAAAACAAAATGTAAAAAATGAGCATTTGTTTGGTCGTGATTTTCAACACTATAGCGTCGTGAAGCGCAAGCAAAGCTCGAAAAGACCACCTCACGGACTAAATACCAGCCTGTGTTGTGGCGCAGGTGAAACGCAAGCAATTCGCATTCATGAGGACTATGCTTCTGTCCCGACCAGTTGCGAGTTTTACTGAATGTCTCTATGAACTATGTAAACTTTCTGGACAAAGAGAACTATGAAAACTTTAAACAACAATGTCTGGTATAAAAATCACACAGATTTCATGTATTATGCAAATCAGGATGGAACGTCATACCTCTTAGCCGGAGACTACTGTAGTATAAAAATAATGTTTCTGCCTGGTTGTACGTTAAAACTAAGGGTTATGGCAAAATTTAGCATTACAAAGTATTGCGAGATGTTGTTAATTTACGGTGAATGTGGGCGTAAGGCAAAGGCAACTGCAAGGCTGTATCGTGAACGTTTTTCCGCAGGCTCACATTCTACACGGCAGACCATCGTAAAAGTTGTAAAACGGTTGAGGGAGAAGGGCTGAGTGACCGACTTCGATTCCGTAGACCTTGTAATGTAGGACGAAAAGTGCAATCGGGAGATTTGCTACCATACGTCCTCGCTCATCCTCAGAGCAGCACAAAAATGATGAGTCACAATTCTGGCCTCTCAAAACTCCTCAATGAATTCGGTGCTCATCATGAAATTTTGGAAAATCCTCAATAATTTAGGTGCTCATCCAAACCGATCCACACCTGTGCAGGGATTGCTACCAAGAGATGATGAGAGACGTTACACGTGGTGCAACTTTCTGATGAATAACTTAGAGGTCCACCCAACATTCTTTGCAGACATAATGTGGACAGATGAGGCATGTTTTTCACGTAACGGAATGTGGAATAGACAGAACATTCATACCTGGTCGATGCAAAATCCGAGATATGCTGTCAAAGTTCGACATCAAGTACGCTGGACGGTAAATGTTTGGTGCTGATATTTCATGACAGGCTCATTAGACCAGTATTTTACGAGGGAACGTTAACGGGACAACGGTACTTGGATCTTCTTCAGGATGTAATAACCGACTTTGTTCAGAATCTAAAGTTGCACCTACTAAGAAAGGTATGGTTCCAACATCACGGCGCCCCTCTGCATAAGACTTCAAACGTTAAGCAGTGCGTAATGGAGACATTCGAGAATCAAGTCATCGGGTATGGTGGTTTCGTAGAGTGACCCCGCGCTCACCCGACTTGACCCCATTGGACGTCTTCTTATGCGGACGCATAAAAGGGCAGGTATATGCGACTCCTCCGCTAACATTGCTGGATCTTCAACGACGCATTACTGAAGCTTGTGTCTCCGTAACACTTGCCATGTTGCACAATGTGCAGCGAGAAATCCAGTCCAGAGTGCAAATGTGTATATAGCTAATGGAGAGCATTTTGAGCAACACAAATAAATGATCCTGATGATAGGAAAGTGTCTCAGTTTCTTTCTTCCACTCTTTATGACATGGCAATTTTCGAAATCGTGATCAAACAAATGTTCATTTTCTACATTCTGTTTTAAGTAAAAATGTGCTTAAAGTGTCTTTTCTTAATAAATCGATGATTCTGAACAACTTTGTAAATAACTTTTTTCCCGTATCTCGTACCGTTTTTGAGATGAAAACGCTAATCCCAAATTTTGCCGATAGATGGCGTTGTAAGTTATCTCATCGAGTCGAGCATAGCATTTTTACTATACCTAGACACCAACTTTATGGCCTAAGCCGTCACCGTTTAGAATTCAAGGCGGGTGTAACAGGTTTAGGTGGGAACCCTGTACATTAAAATTACTTTTTGTAGTTTCTCGGATTTTTTTAAGCATTGGCTCTTAATTAAACAGTACAAACTTTTTTTAAATTTGAAATATTGTTTGCCTCATTTCAAAGCCTTAAAGTCAACAATTATTCACTCATCTCTTAAAAAAGTAACACTTTACTGACTAAATTTTAGTCAAAATTTGAGTTAGACATTAAGTTCTGACAATCCTCTCTCTTCGAACAAAAATTCACATTTTTTTCTTTGGTATATGTGTTATTGTCAGTTGTAGAATTTTGGGACGTAACTGATAGAAATATTTAGATGAAAAATGCAGTGACTAATTTCATTTTAATAGAATGAGGTAGGTAAAAAATGGTAAACCAACTCAAGTATATAAGATTTCATTAAACGTAGATATAATCCAAATTTGAATCAAATTATATTCTTGCATATAGCGAGCAAGATGGAAATTATTTCACCTGAACACCTTTTGCATTTTACATATAGGATCAACTTCTACTATATATAAGTTCACACACACAGACATATCTATCTATCTCTCTATCTATCTATCTATATGTATATATATATATATATATATATATATATATATATATATATATATATATATATATATATATATATATATATGATAACTTATTAAATACTTCTTCGATTTTCGATTTTCTTCAATTTAAATTGCTCTTAGACTAACCATGTTTTAATAGTTACAGAGTTTGTCATAAGAAGGAACGTAATTCATCGTTAAATTATTTCATTTTTAAAGTAAAAAGACAGTTGAAAATAAACTCTGAAACATGTTTCTTCCGGCCTTGAATATTTACATCACTTCCTTCGCACGGAGGTGCTGAGCCGTAAAATTGCCACTGCGTTAAACTAGATTATTTTATGTTCGTAATTTACAGCTATCTCCAGGCTTTGGGAAAATTTCACGTTCTTCACGCCCATATTAATCCAGATCACACATTATGTTTAGAAGTTTAAGCATTCTTCCTTTCGGAGCAATTTACATTCGTTTAAAATGACGCATTCTTAGTTAATTTTCCTGATAATTTATTGAGCTTTAATTTAAAATGATTTCGGTCAGTAAACAATTTACTCATAGCAAAATAAGTCACAATTATCTGTTTAAAAGTAGTGTCACATAAAAGAAAACGAAGTTGAGAGTAATTTAAATGTATCAATCATTCTTTATTCTAATTTGCAGTAAAATGATGGTAAATGGTGAAATATATCAGCGATTTAACGTTTTGTGCTGCATTGACTTTTAAGTAACTGTTCATTATTTATGACAGAAAAAGCGAAACTGACACCCAGCGATGATAAATTTTTTACGTAGCAAAACAAACAATAATATCTTTTCTAAAGCTTTAATAATGAGTTGCAACGAAATAAGTTAAAAAATGTTTTGTCTGGAAACAAAAATTTCTACAAGGTGAAATTTAAAGAACAAAATATTTATTAATTTTTTTATCGTTTCTTTTAGAGGAAAAATGAGACAGTGTAGCACTTTGTGACTATGGTGAGCTACATTTTCACAATATATAAGAAAATTATTGAAATGATAGAGATACCTACTCTTATAAATGACTACTATTTTCATCCTGATACATTAAGAAGACAAGGGACTCTAAAACTTGAGTTTTTTAATTTTCAATCTTTACTCTATATGCACAATAACAATAATTAATTTTCTTTTTTACCACATTGGAAACCCTTAGAATTCAAAATACGAAATTTTTTGCAAAATAATGCCTGTTTTTCAAAAATTTTTAAAATGTAAATTTTTAAATTTTAAAGACTTTAATTAATATAGAAAGCTTTATGCGCATTCGATATTAATTAAAGTCTTTAAATTTTTTTATTCTAAGTTTACCATATGTATATAAATATAAATGTGCATTTAAATATTTTTTTGTCGGAATCTAAAGTCCTAATTTTTTTTATCTATTCTGCCAGTTATTTTTTTATGCTTTTACTTTATTTTATGGTCTATAAATTTGAAAAACGTGTGTGATTTCAAAGAATTATGCACAGTTTTGTAACAAACACTTCAATTAACAATTCTGGGAAATTTTGAAGATATGAGAAGAAAATGAATAAGCATGGAACCTTTTGAAAAATTCTACCATTTTTAAAGAATTTTTTGAAAAACAAATCTAATTACTCCCCAAAATATTTAATTTCTGAATTCTAAGTATATTCAATGTAGTTAGAAATTATATTAATTATATTCATGTGGTATATACAGTAAAATATAGAAAATTAAAGAAGAACGAGATTGGAGGACCCTTGTTCCCTCAATCTATCATTTCTGGATGAAACTTACGTTTTGACTAGTTTTCATCTTTTATTTTTGTTTGAAAATGCATATTCCGAAGCACGCTAGGCTTTTGAATATTATACTGTTTTGTATGCATTGCACTAGATTTGAATATTATGTGGCGGTTAGGCGTTCTGCAGCTTTTAAATTTTACATTTCACCCATATAGCTTTTGGACTAGAGGTAGCCTAGTGGTAGCGTGTCGGCTTTCAGTAATGAGGGTGCTAGGATCGACTCCCGACAAGCGCCATTAAATACATTTATGCCTAGGCCAGATATGGGCAGGCTATATCCGTAGTCCGGAATGTCCTTCTTATAGATCAGTTGGTGGGGATCCCTCCAGATGTTCGTTCAAAATTGAGGTGGCACGTGGTTAAGTCAGATTCCGAACCTTGTGGTAGAATTATAAACCGGAGCCGCACCTTTCAGCCCGCAAGCCTATTTGGACCTGATGTGGAATACTTTCAGGCCACGAGGCATAAGCAACAACAACAACAACATATAGCCTTTTCTTTTTATGTAGCAATTTCTGTTACATGCACACCATTTTGAAAAAAAAAGAAATAAAACTTTTGAAATTATAGAAACATATATGTCGGGTCCTTGTCAGAGCGTTAATACTGTAGTCAACATTCTAAACCGCAATGGGCACAATTGCAGGACGTGTCTGAGATATTTTGTAGCTTATTTCGAATAGAACAGACACAACGCTAAATGAAGCATATGCGCATATCTAATGATAATTGATATTTCTGTGTATAGATGGCAAAATGTTATAAGTCCCTTTTTTTTAATTTACGTGACATCAATTCTAAGATTAAAGATGTAATGAAAAATCGGTAATTCGTTTTACACCAGTGAACGTGGTACCAATATTTCAGAAAAATAGTTGGCTATTTCTTACAGTATTTACAGTAAATAGAAAAAAATCGGTGAATGAGAATCCGGAATGTGAAAAATCTTAATTTCTTAAGAATAATGACTTATAACGTTTTGCCATCTGATCACAAATTTTCTAATAGAATTCTTTGAGACATCATTTTACTGAATTTTTCAAATTATTTTTTTTTCTCATCGGACATGATAATAAAATAGTCTCAGTTTTTTTGTTTATTAGAAGCAGGAAAATGTAACATTAAGGAATCGAAAGGAGTGATTTTGTAATATCAATTTCACCTCTTCCCAATAGCAGTACCATCCGTACGTCGACTAAATAGCTAACATCCTGGAATCGAAAGATGTAATTTTGTAAAATCAATTTCCCCTCTTCCCAATATTAGTACCATCCGTACGTCGGCTAAATAGCTAACTTCCAGGAATCGAAAGATGTAATTTTGTAAAATCAATTTCTCCTCTTCCCAATAGTAGTACAGGTTCTGTCCAGAAAGTAACGAGACTGATTCCATAAAATTCGTTTATTTGAAGATAACTTTACAGACACCTAATAGTCTTCAAAATAACCTCCTCCTACATTAAAACACAGTTGCCAATGACTCTGCCACCCATTGATGCCCGCCTGAAGTCTTCAAGTGGAATGCTGTTCAGAACGCGCGTTACGCTTTTCTGCAAGTTCTCCAGATTTTCAAAACGATGACCTTTTAAGCTGCGTTTTAACCGAGGGAATCGAAAAAAGTCTGGCGGTGACAGATCGAGCTGTATGGTGGACCGGCGTATTATCGAGGTGCAGGATCCAATTGTTTGTGAGCTCCGGGCGGACGCGCGCAATTCTATTCCTCAACCTTTGAAGCACCTGTAAAAATCTGCATTAACTGTCTGTCCGGAGGACATCATTTGGACACTCATCCAATGATCAGAGTCCAAAAGCGCTTTGATTTTAGCCACATCGTCTGAAGTTCGAGAACTTGATGGAAGCCCAGCGCGTTATTCATCATCAACTCCTATCTCCCGTCTTTGAAGGTTTTGTGCCACCTAAACACTTGAGCTTTGGACAAAAATCCTTCCCGTAGGCTTCTTGTAACATGAGGCGTTGAAAGACAAAGGGGTGTATGTCACATTTTCAACTTTTTTCATTTGGGGCAAATATGTAATCTCCATGTCCAATTTATAGTGGAATTGTAAATAGTTATTATTTGCAATATTGTAATAATTGTTATGAACTATAATTTGTTCAATTTATGGTGGAATTTTTTGTAGTTTTTGCAGTTAAACTCTTTTGACTTACACCACTTTGCCTTTCACCGCCTCACATGGCAAGCGTCTCAGTATCTGATTTGTTTAGTTTTATACATAACTTCATGGCGTATCGCTGCTCGACACGAAGGTCATCGTTTTGACAATCTGGAGAACTTGCAGAAAAACGTAACGCGCGTTCTGAACAGCATTCTACTTGAAGCCTACCAGGCTGGCATCAATGGGTGGCAGAGTCATTGGCAACGGTGTATTAATGCAGGAGGAGGCTATCTTGAAGACTATTAAGTGTCTTTAAAATTATCTTCAAATAAACGAATTTTATGGAATCAGATTCATTACTTTCTGGACAGACCCTCTACCATCCGTACGTGGACCAAATGGCTAACATTAAGGAATCGAAAGGAGTAATTTTGTAAAATCAATTCCCCCTCTCCCCAATAGTAAAACCATCCGTACGTGGGCCAAATGACTAAAGTCTTCGTCTTTAGTAAGAACCTGCGAATTTGAGTCAGCGGTATGTATGGATGTTAGTGGTCTTTTGGAATCGGCTTTAATGTGTTGCTCCTAGACTTTTTAACCCTAGCGCTGTAAAATATAACCGTAGTGCTCCTAACTAACAAGCCAATAATCCAATAAGATTCTAGATATTTAATAAAACATATTCCCTTTTCTATATTTCTGTTTATTTTTCAACTGAAATTAGTCCCTGTATGGGAAGAGTATACATTATACATCGACAAAACAAAACATTGCCCTTATATACTAATCACTTACGATGGTTTAATTAGGGGTAATAGTTTTTAAAATTTTTAATCAGTAGAAAATTATGTTCGAGTTGATTTACTGTATATAATAGGACGTGATTTCCTTTTCCTTCCTCCTTGAAATCATTAGTTTATATTTAATAATCATGTAAACATGCTAAATGAAAATTATCACTGCACATCGTATTGTACAAGGGAACAAAAACCTGCTGTTGATACCTGTCATCATTTATTTATTACTAAGCATATCCGACTTATAAAAGCACGCAGGAAAAATAAACCATTGGATTACAAACCAAACAAAAAAATAATTAAACCATAATAGTAAGTAGTCATAAAATCATTATTTAATAATGACCTTAAATAAAAATAATTTTGAAATTTTATTTTATACTTTTGTGGCAGAAATATTTCTACTTATATTTTGAATGTAAAGCCCACATCATTTTTATATATTCGCTTTATTATACTCCTCCTCTTTTAGCATTTTATTTAATGAATTCTCTAAAATGTAATGAAGAAGAATTGCTTCAATGTATGTCCATTCTTCAATATAAGTATTATAATAATTAAAATCAGCCTACGTGGTTATCCTCTAAGCGACTACGTAACTTACAATTTTTCTTGGAGAAATGCATTCTTTTATAGATAAGTCTTATATTAATTAGCTTCTCGCTTGGTTATATCTGTTATCGAAAAGTTTCATTAACTAACTCTAGCTTCCTTTGCATAAAGAAAAATAATGATAGACCAACTTGCTAATTAAAATGTATAAGCGTAGACGAGGGAGATTAATGTTACGCTTGTTAATTCAGTATCTGCGGGCTGGTAATATCTTTGATGTATGTTGGTTACACAAAATTTACAGTTACATTATACACAAAAAAATTATTTATGTTTTAATGAATCAAAAGAATGTTGCACAGAATTAACATGTTTGTAATTAGAATTGATGATTGATATTCAACGTTTTTTATACCAGTATAAATCATATCCGGTAGAATGGGCTTTCGGGCATGAAAAGAGCAATAAAATTATACAAAGCGTCTGCACTATAATATTCTAAAATATGTATCTATAATTAGAGGCTGAGAAAAAATTATATATTTTCCTTTTAAAATATACTTGTTAGAGATAAATTGCAAAACATAGTGTCTGCGTTTACATTTGATCCAAGGGCGCGGTGGCCCAGTTGGCAAAGGCAGCGAGCCAGTGATCTGAACGTCTCTGGTTCGAAGCTTGTCTCTGACAAGTTATAAGCTGTGTACACTACAGCCGGCTGGTGAACGAAAAATCTGTCGGGGCAGCAATGTCCTCGAAGTTCTCAAATTTACCTCTGGAGGTGCGGGGACAAGTTTACCGGTCTCGTCACTTGACTCGGTTCAAAATTACGTGACCGAATCGTAGCCAGGTCGGACTCCGACCCTTGTGGTGCTAATTAAAACCGGAGACGCCCTCCCACTGCCCATTACCTTATTTGGACTTGATCTGATGTTGCTGTGGGTCAAGTGGGATAAGCAACAACACCGCTAGGTTAAACTCTTTCAAAGATGATTTTTATAATCAGAAAGGGAAAAAATCAGTGATGACTAATATTTTTGTCTTCTCAACATCAAGGCTATCAATCTGTGTACATAATTCAGATATCCAGCTTAAATTCGCAACTGCGATCTCGTCCACACTCAAATGGAGTTAAATCCCATTTAGACACACACTACAAGCAGCCACGCTTCGTTGTGTTAGATGACTTCCAATTGGAAAATCTAGTACTTTGTGTGAGTGCTCTGTATGACAAATCTTAATCATTTCGTTGTGTCAGCACTTAATAACAACATGTTCAAATGCGAAACAACGGGAAAAAATCAGCCAAAAAAATTTCACCTGACTCCCAAGTTTACAGATGTAAAATTTGTAAAAGAATTCGGGACTTATTGGCAGCACAGATATCGAACGAAGAACCATCCATGTTAACAGTTTCATATGGTGGTGAAACTATTACAGTAAATAGGTGGTGTAGCATTATTTTTCTTTAGGTAGGGCAGAGGGGGGGGGACAAATAGCGACCCGATACAGATTTTTTTGTGGCCATTCAAGACACCCATAAAAATCCGGACAGCCAGAAAAACTGCCAAAGACAGCCGAAATCTCCAAGACAGCCAGAAAAACTACCAATATTTTAATTTATTTATATTTATTGATTTTTATGATACAATTTATATCTTTACTGAAATACAAAGTTAACTAATAAATGCAATAATTTTAAAACGGGTGACCCTCCGCTAACCTCCGCTTACACAAAGTCCCCGGGCCAAAACAATTGCCCTTCCCTGATGTAGGGGAAACTAGTTGATGAAACCTTTTGAAAACAGATGTAATCAATCGAAAAACCAATTAATCGTTGAAGAATGCCTTGATTATTGAACATGTTGTAATGGAGTTCCAAAGCTTCCCTTTGAGTCTTCTTTTGCTTTAAAAATTGCTAAAAAAAACATTGTCGCTTGTAATAATTATCGAAACGTGATATTAGCAGCATAAAAAAATGGAAATATTCCGTGATATGTCCTTTTAAATCCCTAGAAATTAGAGGACGCTTATAATTACATTCCCTATAACTCCCGTGCCACTTCAGATATCGGGAAAGTAATGGTATCAAAATATGTAAAAATGCGTGCGGTTTAATATATAAAAATATTTTTAAAAATCGAAAAGTTTGAAGATTTAATAGTCCTGAGACCCCTTAAATGAGAGTTTTTATTCTGAAAAATACTATAAGTTACGTGGTCACATAGAGGAAAACCATACAGCCTAATTTGTAAAAACTCTTTCTAGCAGATTTGTAAAAGGAATGAATATAAATTTAAGCAAGTCTACTTCATCATAGAGAATTTAAAGTCGCCATATTATGTATATCATACATGATCATTTTGTTATAGTACTATATCAATTTAAGGAAGGTGTTTAGGTATTAGAGGGTGATGTCGGTTCACCTATTCATGCCGCCATTGAAAGCAACCAACGATTCTCAACGATTAAGTGAAATGTCTTAATGGACAAGCGCCCCACATTTTCAAACAATATGTAAGGTATTCTGATATACAGGATTGGTATTTCTTGTGTTTTGTTGAAGGAGTAAAGGCTTTGTGCAACGTAAAGATTGTGTATACATTCATAAGATGAATACAAAAAGCAGGGCATTTATACAGAATTTTTTTTTGCAGGATTACTATACGTGAGCATAAAGCTCGAAGTAAAAAAATAGAGAATATGAAGGTTTTAAAAGACTATTGTTAATAAATTGTTTTTTGTTCTGTAAGAAATTATTTATATTCGATTTATTTTCTATTTAAGTTATATTTATATTTGGATTTTCTCGCAACAAATATTTAAGGTTAAGGCGAGTTTAAGGAAAGGTTTCAAAATAAAAACTCTGAAAATTAATGCTTGTTTTTGTACGTGAAAGGACGTTGAATTTGAATGCAGTTTATTTTTTTTATTCGTAATTAAAAGCAGAAATTAACTCAGACCCCACTTAATTGATTAAACCTAAACATCATTAACGAAATGAATGTTTAGTATAGCATTTAAAAAATGCAAATTTTGAGCCGCCATTTATGGAGTATATTATGGCAAAAGTAGATTTATCAATTACTTAATGGTGAGTTAAATTATAAATGATCCAATCAATAAATGCATTTATAAAATAAAAATATTTAATTTAATAAAAATGCTGTGGCAGAAAACCCTGTGGGAAAAAAAAGAGATCGCAGTGATTTAAGATTGCGAATTCTTGTAAGCTTCTAAACGTTAAACATATTTTTAAAGATCCTCAAAGTCGCCCCATCAGAACATGAAATTAGTGTATTATGAATAGGTGACTTGTTAAGAAGTTCATTGGAGACCATTAGGACTCTGGTTCAGAACTGTAAATTTTATTTTCTCATTACGTCTTAATGATCATAATTATATTCAACCTTTAATTTATGACTAAAAGTTTTTGCTGTAAAATAATATAGGCTTAGTCTAAGTTTTAATTGGACTTGAATGGTATTTCGAAACAGTTCCTTCTCATGAATCCTGAATAAAATTTCTCTGTCGTATCAAAATTCAAATACCGGGTGTACATAAAGAAAATGTGCCGATATATGGACCTCTAGCGGCTGTTCCGTTCAACAGATCAAGATGAGATTTCAGATATAGTTTTTCAGAGGTATGAGCTCAGGATTCTGTGAATGGCAACAAAGTGGCGCTCACGGTTACGGTTATAGGTACAGAAACTCCAAATTTTCAAATGGCAACACCCATGTTTTTCCCTCGCATAATGCTCAGCTCATACGAAAACCCTAGAAAGCGTTGGGACGGTACGTGTATCACAAAAAACGGACGCGTTATGCACGCACGAAAAACAGCTCTGCGAACGGCCAACAAAGACACGATAGGGGCGCACGAAGGAAATTTGCATATGACTGAGGCTAGAAACCAAACATAGAATGCCGTTCGCCAGATATTCAGCGTAGAAAACCGATAAAAAGCTCTCTGATCATGTTTTTATTAGCCATTCGCAGAGTTATTTTTTTGTGCGTGCATAACGCATCCGTTTTTTTGTGATACACATACGCTTTTTAGGGTTTACGCATGCGCTGAGCATTTTGCGACGGGAAAAAGTGGGCGTTGCCATTTGAAAATTTCGGGTCTCTATACTTATAATCGTATTCGGGAGAATCACTGTGTTGCCGTTCTCAGAATCCCAAGCTCATACCTCTGAATAACTATATCTGAACTCTCATCTCGATAGGTTGAACGGAACGGCCGCTAGAAGTCCATATCGGCAAAGTTTCTTTATGACAACCGTGTATTTCATTCAACCTACGCTACACAATATAATAGTATATCCTACCTCTATATACACACTAACGTGTGTATATGTCCTAACTATGATGAACGTAAATGTATTAGACTCACCATAATTGAAATTCCATACCGTTTCCAGGAAATTTTTTAAAAATAAAAATGTGCTTCCCCATTCCAAAGTTCCTTCTATTTATTTCATTAGAACATTTATTCTCCTCTTCAGAGATGATAGAGTGAACGCGGAAATAAAATGCCTATTTTTTAGCTCCCTCACTTCCTGTCAAAACTGCCAGTTTGAACATATTAGTGATGCTTTAAGTCATAAAAAGGAAGAATTCAGATTGATATTCATGGCGTTTAAAGAGCTCAGTCTCGAAAAAAAATGTTCAAGATAATTTATTACACAAATTGAAGAGTTTTTACTTGTTTTATATATCTTAGAGAGTATATAAAATGCAGTAGCTTTATATAGTTATGTCTAACGGGAAAAAATAGACGTACCATGTGCTCGTGACGTTAGATAAAAATAATGGTTTTTTGAAGGAGGTAAGTAAAATATTTTATTTACGCTTATCATTTTTTGACGAAAAAGTAAATTATGCGTAAAGCATAATTTAAAGTGCGTTTCATGGGCTTATATTTTCTTAGGGTCATTAGCTTACGGTCTCTGCCCAAAGTTTCAAACTGAATAGATAGAGGAAGAGATTTTTTCAGCAATTATCGAGGGATTTCTTACTGTTCAAGCCAAAAACTACAGTGCGGGCTGAAAAATATGGTTGTAAAACATGGCTATTTTACGATAAGAATGTTGATCTTGAACACATTGACGGGTTTTGGGTGAAATATTTTGAAATATTTTTGTTCCATTTTGTCGTATCTTATGAATATTGTGATTTCTTAGATAGAAATCTTTCCCCATTCTACTTAAAGAGATATCGGCCAACACGCGTTTCTATGAACCTTCGAATGCATTCTCCAATCCATACAAATGGTCAGTTATTTAAGTGTTTTCTAGTTAATGATCGTCAGGCATATAAACCTTTTCTAATTTGCCATCAAACTCACTATGACACAGTTTTTAACACGAGTTTTAGCTTTCTGACACGGACATAACAAAATCTATTAGAAAGGTTAAATCAAATTTCTTGTAAATTGGAGGAAATGAGAGAATCCACGCTCCAACTAAAAAATGTTCCGAACAGGGTTTTTTTTAAGAAGCGTCTTTTTTGAACCCAAGTTGATACCATGTTCTGCTATATTACTCGTAATGCGACAGAAACAATAATTTAATATCTATCAAAAATCCGTTGGACAGTGACCTAAAATGACCTTGAACAATACTTTTACGTCAACGAAATGGTACTCCAAGAACTAATATTAAGTTGCAAATAACATCAAGCTTGTGAAATTTAGTGGGAAGCCAACTAACTGAACTTATAAAGCCATTTACTTCAGTCACAAAGAGATTGTCCTTTTAGTCCCCAACAAAAGTACCGAGTGGTTATAATTAAACTTCCCCTATAAACAGCCTCGTTCAGCTCAAACGGGTGAACGGAGTGTAACCACATTGGGTATATAGACTATACACAAGATGCGCTCACGGATTTTCGAAAAAAAAATTTTTGTTCAAAAATGTGCAACACTGGGCGCTTTTCATGGAAAAACAACAAATTTAACAAAATAAACGACCAAAATGGAATACATAAACAATTTGAACATTTATTCAATATTTTTTGATCAACTTGTCATCGAACCACATTAAATAAAGGTAAGGAAATAAATAACAGTACGCCTTTGGTGTTTGAGAAAAAAGACAGTTGAGTTTGCAAAAACTCTGGTGGACATTTTGGAACTAAATTTTTTTTTCGAAATTCCGTGAGCGCATCTCGTGTATAGCCCATATACAAAATTTCGTTATTCAAAATTTCGTTTGCATTCCGTTCACCCGTTTGCGTTGTAGGATGCCGTTTATAGGAGAAGTTTAATTATAACCACCCGGTACATTTACCATCCTGAAATTTTTTACCCAAAACAGCATGGTTGTCCTTATGTGCTAGTCGGGAAGCGGAAATTCTATCTCTTCTCGTAACTGAGAATCTAAAGTGAGGAAGAAGACTTTTGTCAAGTTTGAGAGCATCAAAAAGAAATCGCCTGTAATGCTTAACAAATTTGTGATACATGATTTCTGCATGTTTTTGAGCTACGTAGAAAACTTAATATTTGTATCTGTATCATTTTTAAAGCAAAATGTCTATGTGAAAACCAAAGTGAGGAGATATTTTGTAGATATTTTTAGCGTATTTTATAGTATAAATCCGAAAATGTTTTGATTGCACCTAGGTTACGGAAATTGCAAGTCCTTTTAACAAACTCCTTTTTTTCCCATGTTATTGAAATTTACCAGAAAATTTCGCTTAAAGAATATAGTTTTTTAATTAATATTATCTTGACAAATCTTTATTCCACTTGAGTTTTTGTGGTAACACACCAATTATGTTCGATGTGCTCTTAAAGTTTAGTGAAAATCCTCAATACACAGGTCATTTTCAATCTAGATTGTATCTTCAGTTAATCAATCTTGCAATCAAGCATTTTCCTGTCCTTTGTAGGTGCAAAGATGGCTTTTTTCCCTCATTATCTGTTTTCCCATTCAGGGAAATAAAAATAAACAAAATTATTTTACAGTCAAGGAAATTTTAATTAAAATTTTGTAATACCACAGAAGAGAAATCAAATTTCACGTTCAGGAGGAAAGAAAATGCCTTTAGAAATCCACTATTTTAAAAATGTGCATTTACTGAAAACTGAGGAAGTTTGCTTAAATAATGCGAAAATATAAAGTTTTATTCTGTTATTTTGTTCATTATTTTTTTAATATTTTGTTCATTCTGGTTTATAATTTCTTTCGTTTCTTGACTTAAATTTAAAAAAAAATTAATATTGGACACTACATTTTACAGCAGGTTAGATAAAAGTGTGTTCGAAAAAAAGTGAAGAATTCGTTACAAGAGGGAACCCAAATATATACAGTTGGCTCTCTGTTTAACGACGATCTCTGTTTAAAGACGATATTTCCCAGTCCCGGCTCCTCCGACGTTATGGGAAATGTTATTTTTTCACAAATTCTGTTTAAGGGCGATCTCTACTGAAGGACGATTTTTCACGGTCCCTTGAAAGTCGTTAAACAGATTCTAATAATAAACACAGTATAATTTTACATTAATTTAAAAACATTAACAATATTGGGTTTAAAACAGTAGCACTTTATTAATTTTTTTTACAATAAGCTTAATTATATAACGAATCCTTCTTCAATTTATCAACATATACTTAACTTGTCTATATACAGGGTGTCCATAATTAAACTTCCCTAATTCAAAGTTGTCTACACTAGAAACTATTGTTCAGAAACTTATAAAATTTTGTGTAGGACATATTGAAGAGATGGAAATTTGTTTGTGCGAATAAAATAATTAGTTCAAAATTTCACCA
Organism: Dolomedes plantarius; assembly: GCA_907164885.2. Classification (NCBI taxonomy): domain Eukaryota; kingdom Metazoa; phylum Arthropoda; class Arachnida; order Araneae; family Dolomedidae; genus Dolomedes; species Dolomedes plantarius. Next base: position 35,260,576 of record OU015493.1, read on the forward strand.
CCAGAAGGCGATTTTTGATGAATTACACATTTACGACTGGTTAATTACTTAAGATTTCACCATCTTTTTATCCATAAGTAGGTCACCCTAAAACAATAAATCATTAAATTTTACAATCATTAAAGTGTTTGCAAAGTTGATCGGAAACTTGTTCAATAACTAATTTTCGGATAAAAGATTTGAAGGAACGGAGAAGAAACAAATATGCAAATTAATTTTTGTCGACGTAGAGCAGAGGCTGTTATAAAACCTAGAAACTTTCATGGAGATTTTGTTTTCAGCGTGCTTGCTATAGCTAATCAGAATGTCATCGTTACGATGACCATATAGAGCTCTGTTAGTAAAATTGTTTTACCAAAACGATAACTCAGCATTAGTTGCTCTACAAAAATTTCGAAGTTTGAAGAGGATAGTAAATGTTGGGTAAATGTGTAATTAATCAAAAACGCCCTCTGGTGGCGAAATTTTGAACTATTTTTTTATTCACTCAATCAAATTCCCATCCCTTCAATATGTCCTACACAAAATTTCATAACTTTCTGAACGATAGTTTCGACTGAAGACAACTTTAAAGTAGGGAAGTTTAATTATTGACACCCTGTATAAAAAACAGTTCCGTGTCCGACTGAATGACAGATAACTCATACACCAATCAGATGAACCTAAAGGACTAAAATTTTGCAAGGCGATTCTTCTTATACTGTAGGGGTGCACTGAGAAATACTTTTGAAAAATTCTTAGATTTTTTTAAATTAAATTTTTAACCTGCTTTTTAAATTTTTTTAAGTTTGCATTTAAAATAATAATCTGGGGGTTATAAAATGTATATAACGAAAGATATCATCAAAATTCCTTTAAAATGAAATCCTTTTTGAATCTTTACCATCAGTTTCAGATTTATGGTGAATTTTTAAAGATTAATTTAAAGAATTTAAAGTATTAAATGCTGTTCACGGGGTTTCTTTTCTTTTTGTGATACTTTAAATTAATTTTGCGCCACGTGCATAACATCGAAATAAATTGATAAAAAATATTAAAATACAGTAAAATATAAAATTTAACCACTAGACCAATTGAGATGGTAGTTTTTTAAGAATTAAATTAGTATGTTTTATTGATGCTAAATTAAACCTATATACAAAACAATTCTGCGACTGACTGACAAACCTCGCACAGATCAAACCTCTGGATCTAAAGGGCTGAAATTTTGACCGTGAATTCTTACAATGATATAGATAACCGATAATAAAGGATTTTTTGAAATTCCATCCCTAAGGGGGCAAATTGGGACACTCCATTACGTTTTTGTGAAAAAATGTATTCTCTGCGCCTATTCTCGGGGTTCCTTCTTTGTGCGAATCTCCGTCAAAAAATGATAGAGGAAATTTTGGCTATTGACGGAGAAAATGCTACTCAACCTGTACTATATTAACTGTACTATATTATTTAGCATGTTCTATTAGATTTAATTTGAATATTTTCTTCTACAATAATTTGTCTATAATAATATCCGTTACGATTATCATTGTAATTATCCTAAAATGCACTCCGTAGCGGAGCACGGTTATTCAGGTAGTAATAATATAAAGAATGCTGTAACAGCTATGTGTCTGATTAAAGGAACTCGAATTACTTGAATTTACCGAATTGTTCTGATAGAATTATTTATACGCCTATTTTGTCAATTATTTAAAAACATTTTAGATTATTATTTTTATAGGTTTTCTTGAAAGTTTTATTGGAAATATACTGTGCATATTCAATGTCTTTTAAATGTAGTTTCAATGTTTAGGGGAAAAGCTTAATTTTACTTAAACTTTAGGAAAAATATTTATTGAAATCTGGATTTGTTATTAAAAAGTACCATAAAAATCGGGAGTTCATTAAATAAATGTATATTTTTCATGGCGTCAGCGTAAAGTTTTTCTATAACTGTTAAATGACGCATGAAATAACCTAAAATGTTTACGAAGGTATAATACTGAAAGAATGTAACCCTAAGTTCCCCGCAAAATGTACTATTTTGTTGACATTTCAGAGAGAATGCGAAGATAAACTTTGATAGAGAAGATTTAATGCATTGTTTTTAATCCAGTAAGGGAACTTATTTGTTCTTATAAGTACTCAAGTCAATTTATTTTTCTGCAGAATCATTAAAATCAAAAATCTTAATTTTACAATCTCTATTCCAAAAATATTTTGTAAGCAATTGAATGTTTCTATTTTTTAAAGTTGCTGTATATTTTTTTTATGAGTATGCAGCGTTCGTGCTTCATCATGATCAATGAAAATTATTTTTTCGATTGACAGATAGTGATCATTCTGGGTCATCTTTAATGAATTTCCAAAATATGTTAAAAAATGTCATGTTTTCTCTAAAACACGGAGTTGGTTCTTATAAAAGAGGAAACTCATGGCAGGATTTTCGTATAACTATTTCAGATAGATGCAGCCCCTGAAAGATAGTTTTAGCTCTCGTATGCAGGATGTATGTATCTGTAGGTTTTTTTCAGTAAGCGATAAAAATAAGCTTTTGTTTGCAATTTCTCCTAATAGTAATGGTCTTCAATCTTTCAGCATAAAAGGGTTACATCAAGAAACCTATGTGAGCCATAGGGATGAATCTTGATATCTCTTGAATTATCGTAAACATGTCCAGTTAATACATATTTTGTACTTAATGGAAGAGAAAAAAACAGCATGGTTCAAAGCTATTTTACAATTAAAATTTATTGCAGGGCGCGGTGGCCAAATTAGTAAGAGCGGCGGCCCAGTGATCTGAACGCCCCTGGTACGATGCTCGTCGCTGCAAATCCACCGCCGTGTTCATCAATGGTGGCCGGAGCACGTAAAATAGGACGTGGCTACAAAGTCCTCCAAGTTCTCAAATTTACCTCTGGAGGTGCGGGGTCAAGTGTTCCGGTCTCGCCACTTGACTCGGTTCAAAATTGCGGGACCGATGTTCTTCGACGTCAAGTCAGACTTCAGCCCCAGTTGTACTCCGCCTTAAAGTGAAGCGGCTTACTTACCCTTCGCCAAGGAGCTAGGATTTGAGGACCTATGTCCTTTGGACTTGGTGTAGGCTTTCCTACACCAGGGGGATTGGAAACAACAACAAAATTTATTGCTGGTGAGGTACCTTCATAACAGCAGGTTATGCGTCATTGCAGTATTTTTGAGAACCTTGAGATTTGATTCATTTGCCTTAGGCGACATGAAAAGGGGTAATCTATTATTTGTAAAGGTATCCTTCATTTGTTTCGTTTTTTAAATTTACCTCGTAAAAACTCGTTAGGTTTAATAACAATTCTAGTTTGCTACATTTTTATTTGTTCTCGTACCCAGAAATAATATTCAAAAACTGTATGTTTAGGTAGTTTACATATATGTTATATTTATTATTGTTACAGGAAAGTTTTGTATAATCTGCGGGGAACGGTTCAAGGATATCTAACACGTAACTTCGGATTAACCATTTCAGGGACAATAACCTCCACCGTTTTCATGGTGCAGATTTGTTTCTCGATTTTTTTAACCAAAAAATTTTGAACATTTTTCAATTAAATGTTGCAAAATGTTTTTACTTCTTTAAACTGGTAACAGATGGCAGCACTAGCCATTTTTCTGCTCATTTGACTTGTATACATTGATTGCAAGTGAAAGAAGGCTAGACTTAGACGTTTGCATTGTGCAAACAGCGCACCTCAAAGGGTAGGTATAAAATATAGCAAATATTAAAAAAAGATGAACTTCCCTTCTACCCCTTTCTCCACAACTAATGGCCAATGTTCCGTCTGTACTTTTAGTCTTCAAGAAAAGCCGCTTTGTTAAACGTTTTGGAATTTTATTTACATTTTAGCTTAAAATGACGTGAACTGAGTAAGCAGGCCTTGGATATGTAGTTAGCGGACCATCAATGTTCCGCGGAACACGGGTTGACGACCTCCTATTGTACGGGAAACAATATACCTTCAGTTTCAGACTGAATATTCCACTTTAAAAATCTATTTTCAGAGGCAAAATGCTTTTTCAGCTCTAGTGATGACTATATCTTCTACAATTCTTACGCTCTTGTTATCAGGTTTCGAACATGGCATTCCTAAGAAATGGGAAGTAGGCGCAATTGAGGAGGATATTGTTCTTTGGGAATCTGGCACTGATCTGAAGGAATTGGAGAGTTATGTTAACCATGCCTTGTTGACTTAATCCAGGACACAAAATTGTTCCAATTTTTGAACTCAGTAAATAAAATATTTTTTTTAATGTGTCCCGGACCCCTTATGGAAATTTGCAGACGACCACAAATTGAGTTTTAATTTTACTAAGACTACGGTTGGGTTCTTTACTACCAAAAGAAAATATGATTTTCAACCCAATATCTTATTAAACAATCAGCCTCTCACCATAAATAAACATCGAACATGCGTAGGTTTTGTTTTAGATCCCGAGATATTGAACAATAAACATATAGAACATCTTGTGTTGAGGGCAAGGAGACACCTCAACATCCTAAAGTATATCTCGGGCGGGACAGGGGAGCTGACGATGGTACTCTCAATAACTATATTTCACTTGATCTATTCTAGAGTAGGGATCCCAGATTTATTGTTGTGCTTCTGGCGCAAACCTTTACAAACTTGGGAGGGGCTTAGCTCTGCTCGTATCATTACTGGGTCTTCGAAGTTCTTGCCTCAGTGACATTGTGCTTTACGAGGCAGATCAGCAACCTCTGAGTCTTAGAAGAGGTGCATGTCTGGTTAAATATTACAACAAACTCTGTAGACTTGGATCTCAACGTCGAACTTCAGCTTTTCTTGGGGATTGGTGTAGTAGTCAAATGCTTAGGAAAAACAGTCCATTTAGTCAAGTAGCATCTTGTCTAATCGCTAATAATGTGGAACGGCATAATTTGACTCAGTGTATCGATCCTTCGGAGGGACTTTTTGGTGCCTTTTTCCATATTGACCTTCCTGTTCAAGTGAACAAGCAAAAGGATCTTATATATATAAGGCAACTGGCTCTCGAATGAATTAATAGTATTCCAGAGGACTCTGTTCGCGTAAATAAAGACGTAGCAGGAATAATAAAAATTCTACTGGCAGTGGAATTTACATCAAATCATAAAATCAAGAAGTGAAGATTCAGAAGAGGAATCCCAACTTCTGCCCCATTTTTTGTAGTGAACGGTAGATATAAACGAAGGCCTTGATTTCATTACGTCACTCACTCAAAGAAATGATATCTGGATCCTATAGGATAGAAGTAGTTCTATCCAAAACTTGGCCAGTTGGTATAATTGTGACTATTATTAAATAGCTGAAACGACTATTCTTATCTCATCGGATCCACCTTCAGTGGTTCTTTTTCTGTTGACATCGAGGGCAATGAGGTCGCAGACTCCCTGGCGAAATCGAGTGCTTGTGAAGCTTCAGTGCCTTCTGTGCCTCACAACTATATGGAGCTTTTTTCCAGAACTAAATGCAAAAATAAAACCTCTTGGCTCGTTCCACCGGCGCATCACTGGTATCAGAGTAATTGACCGTGTGTCTCTCTGACACTTGTGACAGGAAAGATCAAACTATTCCTACTCGCTTTTTCAGCAGGCATCTTAGATCTTTATACATATTCTGAGGGTTCTAAGTGTTTTAAAGGCTGCTCCAAGTGTTGTACTGAGCGGGCATCCCTTGAACATATACTTGCTTGCCTAGGACACTCCATGCCGTATCTACCTGCCAATCCATCGATGATTCTGGATTTCTTTAAGGTGTACAATGTCATGGACCTGATATAGCTCTCCTAGTCTTTAGGGATGTGCAACACCAACAAAAACTATTTCTATATTGATGCAAAATAGTTTTAGTTTCATCATTAATGTAAAGCACATTTTTATACAGATATGAGCACAAGTACTTATGTATATCCGTAAGGAGGGAATAATATGGAGTAAATGAGTTTCCCTCCTTTTTATTTTCTAGAAAAACGTGAGTAAGTGACAACGTAAGTATGAGTTTTCCCGTATATTACGGCGAGCGTAAGAAAATTATATAAGTATTTTCAGGGACAGATTATAGACGTAAGAAAAGGGGACAATGTTCAATAACGTAGAAAGTAACAGATACTTGCGAAATTTTGTTCATTCTACTGAGTATCTTTTGTTTTTGAACCTTTTCAACTTCTGAAATTTTGAGTCTGAAAGCATTCAAGTCAGATTACGATAATGCTATGTTGGAAAAAATTTCTCCAAAATTATAGAACGCAAAATGTAATCTAAAACAATAGGAAAATCTAATATTCAAACGCCAGCACTCGCATATATAAACATACATTGCCTATTCAAGTAGATGAAAACCTATATGATGATGGACAAAGAATGTCCTTCCAAAGTACCTATAGCATTCAAATAAACGCAAATTCGATTTTCTTGTTTATTTTCTCCTGGTAAAAGAGTTTTATTCATCTTTGAAGTGTCATTCCACATGTGTCGGCTGCTTTCTTTTTACCGCACCCGGACGATGGCCGATGGGATAGGGCACTGATATTCGGTCCAGAGCCTGTGTGTTGGGTACAATTACTGGCATGGATGTTTGAAGTCGTTCGGAATACACTTTACTCAGTACTTTACTGTCTAATTTGCCCTAGTGTAGCCAAAGTTAACCGTAATTCTCTAAACGAATTAACCAGCAATCTTCTTTGCTGCAGATCGAGTCTTTGATGTGAGGCTTTTGCTGTTACTCACGTAGTTAGAATTATAATTTACAACGGAAGCTAACATCGTAGTTTGACATTTGCTCCAGTAAGTTAGAATTTCTTTGTGAAAAATCGTGTTCTACAACTTTTACGAGTTTACTAGGGTGGATGTCATTTCTGACAATCGCATTTATTTGTCTGCAGGGTACTTACAACTTGCACGAGTTTACTAGGATTGATGCAATTTTTGACAATCAAATTTATTTGTCTGCAGGGTACAAGTTATAGACTCCAATGCATATCTCCTTAACATAACAGGTGTATAAGGTTATGATTCGTATTACTTTTTGCAATACTCGATCAAAAACACCGATTTGGAATCTTTAGTCATCGTTTTATTGTAATAACATGCAGCGAAATTATATGTTTAAAATGTGATGTCAGTCTTTAGGGAAGAAATAACAAAACATTTGCTATGATTTCTTTTTACTTTGGGGCTGCCATCCCCTTTATGTGTCGACGGAAGTCCATCAGTTTGTTTCCAAATGTAAGTTTATTCTACTAAATTCTCTCTGAAGTAACAAACTATAAAGTATTAGTTTAAGCAATACTTTAAAAAATACAACGCAGAAGTTTCAGTCTTGCATCCTATAGTCGTCTTGAAATAATATGTTTATGAATCAATGTAAATGATTTAAAGGTTTTGACACAACTTTTGCTTTTATGCATTACCATGTTTAATTCAATTGCATAGAGCATACATCTGTCTCTTTCTTGTTATATATTGACTGATGATTATCATTCACGAAACATAACATACACTCAAAAATATTCTAATATAGTGTGCTTATAATATTCTTGTAATTAGTAGAATTTGTCGCTGACTGGAGTAGAATTGTCTTCAGTGATGAGTCCCGCTTCGAATTGAGCCCCGATGACCAGCGAATACGTGTCTGGAGACGCCCCGGACAGTGGTGGGATATCAATCTGACTGTCTTCCGCGACAGCCAGGAGTGATGGACTGGGGTGCCATTTCATTTTATACCAGGACCCATTTTGTTGCCATCCGCAGCACACTTACAGATTAGCGGTACGTCGACGATATTCTACGCCCCGTTGTGTTGTCCTTGATATCACGCCATCCTGGGCTTACATTTCAGCAAGATAATGCCCGCCCGCACACGGCGAGAGTTTCTACTAGTGCTTGCCCAACGCTATCTTGGCCAGCAAGGTAACCGGATCTCTCCCCCAGTTGAGCACGTTTGGAACATTATGGGCCAGGCCCTCCAACCAGCTCGGAATTTTGAAGTTCTAACGCTCCAAATGTACAGAATTTAGCACGATATCCCGCAGGAGAACGTCCGCCACCTCTAACAATCAATGCGAAGTCGAAAAACTGCTTTCCATAAGGGCCAGAGGTGGATTAACGCGTTATTACTTTTTCCCGTTTTGAAGCTCTTTCTTTTGAATTAATCATCCAATTTTTCTCAAATTGTAATCATTCGTTTTTCTGTACATGTACATCACATCTACCGATTTTCGACTCAGTCGGATAAATCCTTTTTAAAATTTTGAAAACCAAACTGCAGTACATGCATTGAATCTTTTGATTCTGAAACTGAAGAATCTTTTTCTAAATACTTCGCAAAAAAATTTTCAGAAGGAAACATGTTCTCATAACGTTAAACATATCAAATATCGGAGTATGAATCTAAATATTTCTGCACTTGACACTACTTGACATAAAAGGGTGTTTTTGCTGCCTGTTAAGAAATCTCGCACATAATTTCCATGAAGAGTCAACTTTCGTAGTTTTTATCACCAAAGGAGGTAATTTGTTATGAAGAAAATTTCTTGTATTAACAAATTTTAGCTGAAAACTTTCATTTTGAACGTTTATATAAATCTAATCTTTACAATTTTACCCTGGAATAGGTGCCAGGGTATTCCTTTATAATATATATATATATATATATATATATATATATATATATATATATATATATATATATATTTATTTATTTATTTATTTATATATAAATTATTATATATATACATATAATAAATATATATATATATATAATAAAGTATAAATATATCAAACACCTTATAAAATTTTATAAATATTTTTAAAAACATTTTATATTTTAAAAATTGGAATTTTTAGTCTGTTTTTTAAATGCTCCCTGCGATCCAGTTTTTAACTTTCCTCCTTAATTTTGTATTTATATTGCTTATAAATACATTTTGAACAGAGTTGTGCATTACTTTGGGCTTTCGTTGAATAGTTAATTTTAGTAAATATTTTTATGCTTGTACTCTGAATTTTCTGAAATTTTTTGTACTTTTCTACACTTAAGTTAAACTTTGAGAATCTGAATGATGTGGAAACTTGAAATGGATACACAAATTTATTTTGATGTATTACAGGAGTCTTTATTAAAAAATTTATAAAATTTCGTCAATATTAGGACGCAAGGAGCATTTCAAAAACTTGCAAATCTGGAAATTCCGCATTTCGAGAAAAAGCCATATTTAAAACATATATTTTTCCCTATCTTTAATATTTACTTTTCTAAAGCCACCAAGTTCTCATTTTAATTTTCATTACAAAATGCATTTAAAATACATTTTTAATGAAAAATTGCAGAAATTGAGAAAATGCACATATTTCATTTATATGCATTTTATTCCAATATTTACATATTTTTAAACTATTAATTCCCCCTCCCCTCACACACAAAAAAAATTCCAATTTTTGTTCGATTTTTGGTAATTTGAAAGTCCACCATCCCCTTAATTCAAATAAATGTGATCATATTTAATGTACATCTGATTAAAAAATCAGTAGACTATTAAACTATTAAAAACTATGTTATATTAAACTTACTTTAATTTTAAATGTATGTGCAAAATATCAAATTGAAATCTTTTGTACGTGTCTAGAACATTTTACACAGTTTTATGCAATAATAATGAGCAACATGTTGTTTATTGGAAGTCTAAGAGATGCACGTTTTCTCTGTCATGGTCCCTAGGAGAAACACTTAAGGGACAAAACTTACCCGCTTTACTAGTCACATTATTTTTAATCCGTTTCTGACTATTTCGGGGAACTGTTTATATTTTAAGAACATGCAGTTTTATTTTTAATGTATAGTTACGCATTCTAGTTATTTCTATCAAATGTTTATCGAAATAAACTGTACCCGTGTCTATCATATAATTTGTATAAAAAAAAAATAGTGTATTATTTTCCACACGCCATACTGTTGAACAATAAAAAAAAACATCAATTTCCGGTGAAATGATAGGAACCCTTGTATCGTGCTGGAAACATAAGGAAACATTAAATAGCTCCCCTGGGAAATGATAAAGGAACTTCAGGTTTTAAACTCTTCAGTCACCGAAGGCACGGAGCTATCTTTACCCAAATGTGCATCAGTCAAGTGATAAGTACCATGAAATACGACGAAGGCTATTCCCCAGAGAGGGTTTTCTATTGAACCTTGTGTGGGGACTCTCTACTTTGTCATTGAATCACCGAGTTTGTTCGCACACGGAAGACGTTTAAAAGCTGTTTCATGTTGCTCCATCAATTTTATGTTTCTTGGGAACGAGTTGAAAAAAGCAAAGCAAAACTTTTCGGACCAATAAAATTTTAAGGGCCCCAAACCCTAATATGTAGAGTCGTATTAACATGAACTGTGTAAATGCTTAAATGGATGCCATTTCCATTTGAAGATAGCAATAAATACCGGAATCCGAAACGCTTTTACTGCCGTACTGTATACTGATGCGCTCACTTAGGTAATGAAAATAACACTTATAGCAATATACCTAAATTGAAGTTGGCCGTCTATAGGTTTAAATGATGTTCATCTACTAATAAATATCCATTTCAAATCTGAATAAAAAGCTTGTTATTTTTAGGTGTACTTCATGTATAAAATAGCATAGTTAATACATTAACCAATTAGGTAATTAAAATAACACTTGCAGCAATATACCTAAATTGAAGTTGGCCGTTTATATATTTAAATGATGTTCATCTACTAATAAATATCCATTTCAAATCTGAATAAAAAGCTTGTTATTTTTCGGTGTACTTCATGTATAAAATAGCATAGTTAATGCATTAACCAATTAGGTAATTAAAATAACACTTGCAGCAATATACCTAAATTGAAATTGGCCGTCTATAGATTTAAATGATGTTCATCTACTAATAAATATCCATTTAAAATCTGAATAAAAAGCTTGTTATTTTTCGGTGTACGTCATGTATAAAAGAGCATAGTTGATGCATTAACCAGCTAGGTAATGAAAATAACACTTTCAGCAATGGACCTAAATGGAAGTTGGCCGTTTATAGATTTAAATGATGTTCATCTACTAATAAATATCCATTTCAAATTTACATAAAAACCTTTTGCTATTTTTCGGTGTACTTCATGTATAAATGAGCATAGTGAATGCATTAATCAATTCAAAATCAATCCATATTAACTTTATGGAAAAGTTTTATTACAAAATGTTATTTCTTTCAAACTTTTATCGACCTCAGTAAAAAAGAATGCAATATAAAGGCTATGGTTTTTTTAAATAACAAAAACTGATTAAAAAAATTTATTAAACATTTCATGAAATAGTTAACAGATGGCATCTGCATTTGAAGATAGCAATAAGTAACAGAATCCGGTACGCCTTTTCTGCTATATCTGTATACAGACAAGTGCATACATAAGGTATTGAAAATAACATTTAAAGCAATATACCGAAATTAGCCTTTAGATAATACATTTAGTACATTTAGATAATATTTATGTCTGTACATTTGTACATTTGTACATTTGGGTAATATTCATCAGATAATAAATAACTACTTCATATTTACATGAAAAAATGTAAAAAAAAAACTATTGGTTATTATTCAGTTTGTTCCATATAAAAACAAAAAATATGCGTAGTTAGTTTATACACAAGTGATATTAATGTTTGTGGTAATAATTTAATACAAATATATTTATTTTTAAAACTTTTCACAACCTAAGTAAAAGAGAATTCAAAATTAATAGCATTGGGTTTGCAAATATACAAAAACTGAATGAAATAAATCTTTTTGAATCTATAATATACCATGATATAATAGTTAATGACGGTCCTGTCGATGTTCAACTTCCAAATAAATACATTGCAAAAAGTGGACTAAAGAACTGTCGAGTAAATATTTATGTAGAAAAATAATGATAAAAAACTGATGATCTGAAAAAAAAATGTTTTTCCATTCACCTTGAACCTGCCTAACACTTTAATGTTATTTTTACCTCTATATATCGAAGGATGGGTCAGGAAGACCTCGATATATCGAAGTTGTTTTAATAAAATCAATAGCGTTATAGACGAAACTCAGTTCATTCTTTGAATGACTGTCGTTCATGTTACAACTTGTAACCCCAACCGTAAGACCACTTTTATTTACAGTTTAGTATTTATTATTGTCCTCAGTTAGTACGAGTGCAGTTTGTGACAGAAATGTGGGCTTTTGAGAATCTGAGGCTTTGGTTTTATTTTCTGTGCAATGGCAAAACGTAAAACACTCTTATATGAGGAAAAAGTTAAAGTTATAGAGGCCGTAAACACCGGGGATAAGAAAAAAGCGATATTGCTAAGCAGTTTGGCATACCCGCCAACACTCTACAATATTAAAGAACAACGAAAAGTACTAAAACCAAGCATCTTCATCAAAAAGACTTAAAGGACTTGAATTCAAAGACATTAAAGAGTGTGTTCTGCAGTGGTTGAAGCAGTGCCGTGACAAAAACTTACCTAAAATTCGACCAACCCTTCCAAAAAAGCAACATAATTAGCTAAACAACTTGGTAAACCAAACTTCCGTTCTATCAATGGCTGGTTTTAGTACTTTAATAATAGAAATGAAATAGTTTCAAAAAAGTTACCGGTGAAAGTGCAAGTGTAGATGATCAGAAATTTACACAGTGGAGTGAACAACTACCTGAACTAACCAAGGGGTACATTCCTGAGGACATATTCCTTGCTGATTAGACTGGACTTAATTACCAGGGTTCACCTGACAAAACTTTAACCTGCAAAGGGGACTTGTGCCATAGTGGATAAAACAGCAAGGAGAAATTTACAGTGCTGTTTGCATCAAACCAAACAGAAACTGGGAAACTTAAGCCCTTGATGATTGGAAAGGCAAAAAACCCACAAAGTTTCGAAGGGATTAAAAGTTATTGATTGTACCTATTGATTATACATCAAACCGAAGGTCTTAGAGGAAATCAGGCATTTTTGGAAAATGGTTAACCAATCTCGACAAAGAGATGAACAAAAAGAAAAGGAAAATCATGTTTATTGACAACTGTAGTGCCCATGGGGATCTCTGAAAACTTAAAAACATAAAAATGAAGTTCCTACCTCTGAATTCAACATCTAAACCACAGCCATTGCATCAAGGAATAATAAAGAAATCTAAAGTTCTTTACAGGAATGAATTTGTGATTCAGTTCTTTTGTGACATCGCAGATAAAAAAACCTACAAACATCAACGTGCTTGATGTCATGTGGATGGTTTCAAAGGCCTGGATCAAAGTGACAGAAAAAACAATTGAGAACTGTATCAAGAAAAGTGGGTTTAAACGACAAAATCAAGAGGATGAAGAAAGTGTTGGAAAAGACTGTAGTACTGTCGATACACCAACTAATGAATCTGAAACTCCTGAACAATGGAGCGAATTTACAAAGTCCCTCAACGTTGAAGAACTTACATTCGAGGAGTTTGTTAGCTTTGACGACGATCTGGCTACATGCGGTAAATTAAGCGATGCAGACATCTTCGCATCCGTTTCCAAAGACACGAAAGAGGATGCCGGCGAGGACAATGAGGACAGCGAGATAGAGGCACTGGTCCCAGACCCCACACTCCGTGATCCGCGATGTGCCAATACCACCTTGCGGAGATTCCTGCAAAAGAAGACTATTATGAGTGATCGACCAATCCAATCCATTGCTGTTCTGGACAAAACATTGGATTAAGTGACACTTTAAGGTAGTCAAACTACAATTTCAGATTTTTTTCAAAACTGCACTTTTTTTTTTTTTACAAAATTATTACATATTTGCCTAAATTTAATAATCAGTGTAGGATTTGTTCTTCTATACATATATTACTATTGTAACAGTATTTTATAATTCAATAAAATGTATCTTCTCTAATTGCAGTGAGTATGCAACAATATTGGTGTGAACCTCTATATCGAAGTCAATCAGAAATGACCTCGGTATATCGGAATCCTCGATAATTCGAAATTCTCTCGTTCCCCTTCAGGTTCGATAATATATATATATATATATATATATATATATATATATATATATATATATATATATATATATATATATATATCGTTTATCTAAAGTTTGCAAATACTATAGCCATATGCATGGCGCAGCCTAGCAGCTAACACAAAAAGAACAAAAACATAGGTGCATTAGCACTCAAAGATAGAAATATAGGTGAATGAACACCCAAAAGACAAAAAACAACAAAAAAACAAGCAATTAGACTGTAAAAAGCCAAAAATATCAAGAAAATCCACCCCACGGTGCTCATATTTCATTTATAAACGGTTATTTTGTAGCACCTACCTACGACCGTCGTGTCATAATAATTTCTTTTAGTTTTTTTGTCTTCTAATTTAGCCATATTAATATAAAAGTTTTTGAATATGACACCATGGCGAAACCACTTGTGTTTGATTATGTTTCTTTGCTTTACCCACGGCTGATGAGCCAAGCAAAGACTGGTGATTTTCTTGATATTTTTGGCTTTTTACAGTCTAATTGCTTGTTTTTTTGTTGTTTTTTTGTCTTTTGGGTGTTCATTCACCTATATTTCTATCTTTGAGTGCTAATGCACCTATGTTTTTGTTCTTTTTGTGTTAGCTGCTAGGCTGCGCCATGCATATGGCTATAGTATTTGCAAACTTTAGATAAACGATATATTCGTGCTTTGTGGTTAATGGCTGCTTTAGCGCATGGCCACGAAAGCTATTTGTTGTTTTTCTTCACCTTGTGTGTATATACATATATATATATATATATATACACGTACATACACATATAGAATTCTTATAGTAATATATATTTAACTATTACTAAATACTAAAAATAATATAAATTAGTGTAAGTTTAATAAAAATACTTGCATAATAAGACATACTATGTGTTTCTGCGTAGGAGGAAAAATGTAAAATGTTGAAACAGTCTTATAAATCAACAGGTTCTCCTTACATAAAACATAAATCAGAAAAATTCGAATAGTGGAGGATGTATACATCAAGTAAGATTTAAATAAAATATCACATAATTATTAAGCACTAAATGCAGTGTTATATAAGCATTAGGAATAAAAATATCAAATATGGAAGAAAATAATATTTTTAGCCCTTCCAAAGAATTAAGAATTGTAGTTTATATATATATATATATATATATATATATATATATATATATATATACAAAAGAATTTAGATTTAAAAACTTTTCACGGCCTAATTAAAATGGTTAACTGAACCATATAAAGCAATCTCGATAGAAAATTTAAAGCAAAAATTAAACTTTTCTCAATCCTCTATTTCAAATTGTATTTTGAGAACAAATATAATGCCGTAAGTCCCTACGTTTAACTTTAAGCAAATTCTAGATTTTTTTCTTACAAATCGGGATAAATCTGTTCATCTCTGGTTAATTGTCAAACAGATATAAAATCTTATTCCCCAACAATTCTACTTCAAAATTAATTTAAAATGATAAAATCTGTTAAATGACATAAAGGATTTTTTCCTCACAAAATCTTAATGTGTCAGTGAAGATTTTAGATATTTAAATTTTTATGTGGTGGTTTTCATATACCTATTTAACTATGTAATACATAAGATCAATTTTATTCGGTTATTTTCAATTTTCAGTTCGATTTTTATCAGTTTCTAAAGTTTAAATTAAATTAAGCAAGATACTTTATTTCCCAATATTTTATATAATAAATTTAATTAGCTGTCATTTATATTTCCGTTAATTTTAAATAAAGTTTTAATAACACAAATGGCCTATTTCATACAGATTTTAAATTCTTTTTTTATATCTTGTACAATAATGTAGTCAAAATGAGAAAGAGCATTGTATGAAGGGATATGAGCCCAGGTCAAGATATAGCAGTTCATAAATAAATATCAGATATCCTTCAAATGGTGTAATAACTATACCGAACCTATGCGTTTGTCACTAATCCTTTGAGAGTCATTATCCCTGAGTTCCCTGAACATATGAATAACTGTATGGAAGAAGAGTATTTTAATGCTCTTTTGAGGAACTTTAGTTTTCCAGAATGGATCATAATTCTGTTTCAGCCATATTTGAATAAAACTTTCGGTTCTTTATTTAATAATGAATGCAGATTGATTTATGAATGATCACCAAATTAAATATTTAAAAAAATCAGAAATAAGTGATATATATATATACACACACACACACACACACACACACACATATATATATATGTGTGTGTGTGTGTGTGTGTGTACATCGTATATTTTTATGCATATAAGCATTATTCATATAACAAACCTCAAAATCTGTTTTCCTATCATGTTTTTAGCGGACGTTTAATTTTTTCAATAATATTTCATTATTTCCCTCGTAAGCAGTAAAACAGAATAGATAGAAATGAGAAAGGAGGGAGGGATGGGACATTGTCGGCCTCAAGGCACAACCTCTGTTGAACAAAAAAGAGCAAAAATTGAAAATAGAATCTCCCTAATTTGTCGTATGGAATACTTGTGGTCTGGAGCTTTTCGCATAAAGCAACCTAATATGTAGACATAAAAAAAACTTAGCTCAGTCCAAATATTCTTTTAATTCAATCATATTAACCAAGCCATAAGTATGAAATCTCTAAATAAAATATATATATGAAGTCAAATGTGAGTATTAGGTAAAATAAATAAACGACTTGGTCTCATGACTTTGTACACTTTAACTAAAGGATGCGATGGAAAAAATAACATGCAATGAACAGATTATTGTATGTTTACTGCTGTTATTCTATGCTAAAATTTTTGATTTTCAAAGGCAAATCGCTTTGTTCACTATCATTGTCCACTCTTTTGTTGATATGTAAATATTGCATTAAACTACTCTTTTAATTCTTTGGAATGTTAAATTAATTATCCTTCAGAGTTTAATACAATCAAACACATATGGAACAAACACTCGAGCATAATTTTTGTATAATTTGGCATTCCCAAGTATCAGCATATTAAAAATATGTTAGCAACGGTAATACTTTTGGCTAGCCAGAATTTTGTTACTTTACATAGTTTGTTTAACATTGATTTCTAACTAGCAATGCAAAAAACTTTTATATTAATGGATAATAGTCTGACCATTTATTTGTATACCGTATTCTTAAAAAAAAATCTATATTTTGGGCTTCTATTTTGACATTTGTTTTGTAGTATCCTATATTTTGAATTATGTGTTATAGTAAATACTTAATAGCTTTATCATAAAGAAAATTATTGTTTGTCTATTTGCGTATATATTGCGCGTTTTATAATCGTAAAAATAATTTATTTAGCATTCTTCATCATGAACAGCTCAGTACTGATAAGCGAAAGGATTTAAAAAAAAAAAATATGTAATTTAGAGAATATTCCCTATATTTTACATTCTCATAATGAATTTTAAATTTAAAATTTCCCGTGAATTTTAAAATCTGTATGCTAATAGTCACAATAATGTTCTTTGAAAAAAATTCAGAAAATTGCGAGCCTCTTAATATAATTTTTATGCTTATTTAAATTCTAATTAATATTTTTTTATTATTTTATTAAAAAACGTTCTTAAATTTTGACGATAAGAATATATATATATATATATATATATATATATATATATATATATATATATATATATATATATATATAAAGAGAGAAAGAGATAGATAGATAGATAAAAAATTATTTCTAACACCTTAATTCATATTCAGTTGTTTTCTAGCAACTACGCAAAATTTTAATATAAATATTCCCTTATAACAACAATGTACAGGACTCTAAAAAATAAGATTCAGTAGATAGCATACCATGTTTTCCAGACAAAATATACCTTTCTACAAAATATGCCTGATCACATAATTTTGGTCCAGCTGACCGGTGCTATTTAACTTGTTGACCACTTTGCCACGACCCGTCCAGTCAGCATTTTCTGCTGTGATAACCTATGTTCTACTACGCGTTTTGACCAAAAAGGATTTATTTTTTTTGTGATGTAATATTTTTTGCTATGACGTTATTCCCTACCATCTGCCGATTAATGCTTCTAGGAAACATTTTACCGCCCTTTTCTGTATAAATTTCTGTCTTTCTGCATAAATTTCTGTCATCGTATTATGTAACTGTATTATCCGACGTTTAATCTATTTGAAGAAATTTTGATGCTTATGTGTCAGTACACGATGATCGTTTGATAATTCCGCTGTAAATCAGAGGGATGCCACCACTACGCTGAAATTGCTGGCTCTCTCATATTTAGTATGTTTCGAAGGGCTACATGGAAAATTAATTGTAAATCGATTCGACTATTGTTTATGTGATTGACAATCGTAATTGTCGGTCAAATCTCTTTATAGCTCACGTGGAGGAGAATTATGACAACATTCTGGATGATCCTTCTGTGATTGTTGCCATAAAACTATTAAAATTACGTTACAAAACCGTTGTACACCCTCTGTACGCTCCAGATTTGGATGCTTTGGACAATTACTTCTCCCAAAATATGAAAAATAATTTCTAGCAGGCCAGAAATTCGCTTGAAATTCTAAAGTTGCATGTGATACAAATGTTTATTTTGCAGAGCTGGACAAGTGTTACTTGAGGTGTTGAAAGGCAAAGTGGTGTAAGTCACATTTTCAACTTTTTTCATTTGGGGGCAAATATGTAATCTCCCTGTTCAATTTATAGTGGAATTGTAAATAGTTATTATTTGCAATATTGTAATAACTGTTATGAATTATAATTTGTTCAATTTATGGTTGAATTTTTTGTAGTTAAACCCTTTGACTTACACCACTTGACTTACTGACTTACACCACTTTGCCTTTCACTGCCTCACTTAATGAAGGTGATATAAAAGATTGACAAGTGTTGAACCAAATGTAAGGAGCTTAAGGAAGTTTATGCAGAAAACGTCTATTTGGCAGATTATGTAACAAATGTTTACAGAAGATTATGTTACATAGTACTGTTATGTAACAAAAGTTTACGGAAGATTATGTAACACGGATCTATTATGTAGCAACCGTTTACAGAAGATTGTATAACAACCCAGATTATGTAACAGACATTTACAGAAGATTATGTAACTAACGTTTAATTTGCAGAGTTAGAAAAATCTTACCATAAGAAGGGGATACAAAAGCTTGAAATGTGTGGACCAAATGTAAGGAAGATTATGTAGAAAAACTAATAAATTTTTTTTAAAAAAACGTCGTTTTATGATTTTTCTTCTTGGACTTATCAAACGACCCTCGTAAGTGCCTCCATTTGAGAGGAGTTTTAAGTGTCACGTTGAAGCTGTGAGTTCCGAATTCGAGTTTCTCAGCTGAGTGACATTCATCTCTTAGAAGGAGTATTATGCTGCTATGAAGGGTTCTTCTTTGTAAAACTTTCCTACTAGAGTATATATACGCTTGTTGCTCTCAAAATTGTTGGTTTCAATGCATGAAAAAAGAAAAGAAAAACTTATTCAGGTCTTTTTGAGAAGCTGTCCATGCATTTGATACTTAAATTTTAATGTTCGAAAATGAAAAAAAAAATTCTTAAACATCTCCTTATCGCAAGAACATTATCTTAAAGTATATATTTATCATTACTTGCTTGAATTAAATCGAGTATTCTCCATCTTGATTACTGTAGCATTAAAGTATCCACAAAGAATGCAATTTCTGATAGCTACAGGTTTTTTTTTCGCATTTTCTTAAGGCAAAATACAACATTTACCGATAAAATCCATTATGACCTTTTTCGATTTTCTTTCGATTATTAAATTACCGTAATTTTCTGCCTCATCAGCCCTTGGAGTGTTTGCATTAACATAGCTCGGCGATGCGTAAAATAACACGAAGAAATGATCTAAAGATCAATAAGAACTTTTTTCTAGATGCCGTATAATTTTTCTGTAACTAAGCTTTTTATACGATGTCAGCAACAAACGTTCGCCTTAGTAAGCGTAATTAAACAGCGTGGGACATAAAAATTATGTTCTTTAGTTGCGGGTTTAATACTTTGTGGTTTGATATATTTTTATATTAAATTGAGTCAAAATTTCGCGTTTATATGCGATGGAGTAAGCATGAAAATGTTTATAAAGACTGTTTGTTTCCATTTATAATTATTTGTAGTTTGAAAAAAAAAGGAAAAAAGAGTGATATAGCTTTTAAAAATTTAATTCTGTTAACAAAACACTGCAGTTTTGAATTTAATCCAAATAGTTCTGTGCTACAAATCATTCAGAATATTTCAGGTTAGATCATTAAAAATTTTAGTGCAACTGCTTACACAAATAATTTTAATTAAGTAAATTTCTTTTATTTTTCCATCTTAAATGCAGTTGAAAACAGAAAACTACAGAAATTTCCTTCAAATTCAGTTAGGATAGATTTTCACACAAAACTGATATTTTTCTATGCGTAACTATGCATTCTTTTAAAAATTAATTAATCTTTTATGTAGTTCTGGACAAATAGTCATAACTGCAAGAAATATTAAAAAAGTTTTAAACGTATTTCCCTCTATTAAATATATCTCACTGGCAAGCTAACCATGAGGTAACTGATGACGGAATTTTAACTACCATATCACTATTACACAAGCTGGAAAAACGACGTTATTTATGATATGATAACTCAGATTCCTCGATATGTAAGTTGTCTCTGTTTCTTTATAAAGACAACTGTAAGAGTGGAATTTTTGTTCAATTCATCAATTTAAGCTTACATTTGCTCATATATGAATTTATAGCAGATATATGAATTTATATTTCATATATGAATTTATATTTCTTTCAGCATCCATCTATTTCAGTTCTCGCCTTAAACTTTTTACGATCAACACTGTTTACATCTAAATGCACTTTAGAAATGAAACACTATTTTTTTACAAGAGCACTGCACTGTATGAGAGACAAAAACCTTTCAGTTATTGATAAATAAATAAATAAACACAAATACAAAAATCGTCATTATATATATATTTTTTTCATTTTGATCAATCTCTACCTCATAAAACATTTTTCGAATGAAATTTCAATTTTTGAATTTCGGATGTGTTACGTTAGCCAATTGCAGATTATATAATAGAAGAAAGATTAAAGTTGGTTCAAAACATATTTTAGTGTTTTCACTGGGTTTTTAAAAATAAATTTTTCATGTTTTTTTTTATTATTTACATATCAAAGTAATAATAAAATAATGAGACACAAAAAAAATAATTTTAATAAACACTGGAACTTTATTTTGGTTACAAAATAATACGAAATTAATTTGCTTCATAATATTTAAATTTCTACTGTTTCTTGTAGAAAACCTATCTCTTTGTGTAAGGAAAGGTTGTCAGTTTTCAGTACAATGCAAACTACCCTTTTTTACTGCAATTTAAATGCAAAATATTGATTATTTTTATTTTAATACATAGATTTGAAAAAAAAATGTTAATATTTTCTCGTAACATAAGAAAATTTTTAAACATGATGCATGAGCATATATATCATATGAATAACATACTTTTTGCTCAAATATAGATTAATATAACATAAACTGACGCTCTCTTGTGCTTGTTCCATTTTCATTTAGTCTATATTTGGAAATTAAAGAAAATTTTAAGTATTCAGGGTTGTCGATCAATAAATATGACAAATACAGATTATGGAATTAAAGACTACAGCTTTCATATATCAAATACATAGAACATATTTAGTAACTAGTGATAATATTCTTTCCATAAAAGTTTAATTTCTTGTGTTAAAATGAAACTATATGGTATTTCTCATTCATAGTTACATATTTTTACTTGCATAAATTTCAAATGACTCTATAGTGTGTGTTCCAATTGATCTGTAATAAAATTGAAGGTTTACCTTCATGACCAAACATAGGCATTTATCTTCAGGTTCTTTATGTTCAGGTAAAGGATTAAATTAAGCTAGTATTGCTACAATTTATGTAATAACACATGCATTTTCAGTATCAACAAAATGTGTAAAGTTATACTTCTTTTTTTCATATTTTCAAACCCCATTTTTATAGTAAAATTGTTATTAAAATAGCTTGTAACGTAAAACTCCTGCCAACAATATGTGAAGTATCTCTTTTCAGATCAAGCGAAAACCACATAGTTCATAGCTGGTCGAAAAATTTTAATTTAATTTGATAAGAACTCTTCAATGTACGTAATTACCTATTTGATTAGATTATTAAAGGAATCAATATGTAATTACCATGTCATATTTATTTTTCTAAAACACGTATTTTATAATATTATTTTTTTTCATTTTTAACAAATTATGGGGCAAATAATTAACTAGACTAATGTATTGTACTATGAGAAAAGTATCCTAACGAATATGCTAATATACTGAATATAGAAGCTGTTTGAATATAAAATACGCTTTATGACTGTCTCTCTCTCTTCTTAGCATATGGTAGTTATCTCTACTGAATATATACATATGGTTAATGAAACTATGAGATCTTTATTTTTTATTTTCAAGAACAAGACTATAGAACCCTAAAATAAGTTCAAATTTTATACGAAAGGACATTTCAACATTTTCGTACATAAAAATCATGTGATTTTATTCCAAGTAAGTTAAAAAAAATTCATATAATTTGAATTAAATGGGAAAATATATACTTAATCATACTCAAGCGCAGAACTTTTTCCGGTGACACTACACAGCGGCTCGTTCCCTTCAAGTTTGATTTATTAGATAAGAAAATACGAATGACACATAACACGGATTTGAATAATTACGTAGAAATATGAAGCTATCCACGTTCTTTTTCTCGTGGAGAACATTTTTGTGACATATGGACGCTTTAAAAGTCATATTAATCCCTCTCTACAATACAGCTTTCAATGCTGAACGAAATACTAGGCATGTTACACAAGGTTAATGATGTTAAGTACCGTTAAAATCATTTTACTTCCATTAGTACCCGTGTTTAAGTGTACATAGTAAAGATTAAAAATAAGAATTATACTGTCGTCTAATCCATTATGATTAATTGGTTAAAAAGCATGTAACTAAAAATCTACATGGGTATACCCTTTTCATAGCTACTCAGCGAGGATGTCAACTAGAAAAATTAAAGATTTTTGCGCATACTTGAGTGCAAAGATATTTCTTATTTTCATGTTTTTCCATGAGCTTAATTTTATCTCCAAAATACGTTTGCCTTTCCAAGACTCGTGTCGGAATAAATAGCATGATATATTATAGGGAATATAATTTATCTTGTGTGGACAGTCTTACTTTTTTAAAGTATTTCTTTATGTTCAGGGAATAAAGTGATGCTCGGTTTTTTTAATCGAGCTTCAGAGAAAATGTTAATTTTATACCCTGTGCCTAGCTTGTTATATTCGTCTAAGCTCCCAAACGAAAGTACATCGTTTATTTAAATGCCGTGGCAACCATACGCATTGTGACTTTCACAAACGTCTCATATAATATTTATGTGATATGCGTATGCCTAGATCTTTACTTGGATATAATTATTTCCTCGAAATTCTCCCTATATTTAAATTAAGAATGAAGTAAGTTATAAGTAATTCATAGAATTTATCATTGATGATTACATAATAAAATTTTGAAGATATTGAAATCTTTACCGAAAAATTATTTTCGATTCTATAAAAAATGTGTCGAAGCATTAGAATAAAAAATTTTACAAGTAGAGCTGAAAATCATTTATAAGTTTTCCTACTTCAAGCAATTTTCAGTGTTTTGGGAAATATTTTAAATAATGTGAACGTTTTAGTCAAAATTAATGATAGATAACTTCAGAGGTATATATTCTTGTACTCTGATGCTGAAAATGCTGTTTCCTTGTTCTAGATCCAGCAATATCATACTTGAAAGTATCTTCTACTGAAAACGTTCCTCAAGCAAAAACCTTATTATAATACCCCTTTTTAACAACTTTTACAAAAAACCTCTTTTTATATGAAATGAATTACTTTATTTCTAGAAAATGTAAAAGTAAAATATGTGCTCCTGTTTTCTGATATTTGATACGATCTAGATTTATTGTTTATGACGATGGGATTTTATTAATAGCATACAAGGATGCTTCACTCTGTTAATTTCATTTCATGAAAACAAATGTAAAAATAACTTAGCCTCATGCTCTCTTACTTTACGTTAAAGCCTTAATGCTTATTATTGACGATGATAAGACAATTTCCAAGATTTTTATATACGTTTGTGATGAGTTCTGAATAGAATGCAGACTGTTAAATCTTTCTAATTTATCTAAAAATAATTTAGGAATATAATTTACTCATCATTCAGCCTATAAAAGGAGTAATAACGGTTTATGAGTGAGTTCATTCTGTTTATTGGAGTATGAGTCCTCCGAAATATTGCTGACTACTAAATATAATTTTTCTTGGCGTTAGATTGGATAAAGGATACTAGTACTTTGCTTAGATTTTTAGAGCGTATAACACAATTCTGACAGACCAAGCATATGATAGATCACAGAATACCGCAAATTTCGTGGTAGTAAATGGGATCATAAAGACTGGATTTGTACTCCATTACATACGGCATTAAGAATTTAGAGCAAAAAAAGGTTTTTTGAAAAAGTTTCATGAAAGTAATAATTTTTATTTAAATAAAATACTGGTTCTGTTAGTTTTTACTTCTTTAATGGCAGCAGTCTATTTAAACCTAAGGATGCTTTATGCCGCAAATTATATAACTTATTTATAATCCTTTACTAGAATAAAATAACAATGATACTGTCGTCTAATCCATTTCGATTAATTAGTTTTAAAGTATGCTGCTAAACTCTACATGGATATACCCATTTCACAGCTACTCAGCTAATATGTTAGCTACAAAAATAAAATTTCGTGGGCATGCTTGTATGCAGTATTTCCTTTCTTTTTCTTTGTTTAAATGAAATTTATAGAATTAAAATAATACCAACGACTCAAGACATATAATGTGTGCGTGTATGTAAGTGAAATATTAAGAATTTTATTCTTCACATCTTGAAGACATTTAGGGTACGATTCAATCAAGGTATCAGTCAGTATTGTCGACACCTGAAGGTCCACGTTGGGTCTTATAAGCTCCACGCTTTAAAGTAACTTTCGGGTCGCTTGATAGAAGCGACCCCTTTAATTTGAAGTTTCACAGTAGTTATATCGGATATCATGCACATTTATATGATATTTATTCAATAATTTTAAGAATGGATTTTGAATTAATGAGCCGTGATTTCTCTGTCCGCATCTCCCTGGTGATGAGAATTTTGCTAGTAATGAAGCTTTTTTTTCATTTTATAAATTTAACTTCAAACTCCTGAATTATTTATGAGGGGTTTTGATTTCTTAGAAAAATATGCAGCAAAAGTGCGCATCGGAAAGCCATAATAAACTTAGACAACACTTTCTTGAATATTATTTAAAATAACATATAATGTTTCGTGAAAAAAAAAATGTCACTTGTCCAGTAAAACTTGGCGAATGTTAATTAATGATAAAAAAAATTTACGATCTTATATATGCAGAATGCAGTTTTACAGACAAGAGGTGGAGATAAAATGTGCAGCTAAAAAAAGTCATATTTTGTAAAGAAAATAGGAGGGAAAAGTTAGACTAAATGAAGTTAGACAAAATGCAGTAAAAACACTGTTTTGTTGTTGTTGTTTATGCCCCTTGACCTACAGCAACATCAGATCAAGGCCATTTTTGGCTATTGGGCTGAGTGATACGGCTGCGGTTTTAAGTTAACACCAAAATTGTCGGAGTCCGACATGCAGTGCAGT
Source organism: Dolomedes plantarius (assembly GCA_907164885.2). Classification (NCBI taxonomy): domain Eukaryota; kingdom Metazoa; phylum Arthropoda; class Arachnida; order Araneae; family Dolomedidae; genus Dolomedes; species Dolomedes plantarius. Next base: position 35,286,404 of record OU015493.1, read on the forward strand.
AAAAACACTGTTTTTATCGTGAAGACTTATATTTTACAAGTTCGTTTTTGTTTTCAAATTTATTTATAACATTTCAGTGATAGCAGTTTTAATTTTTTACCATGTTTTTATTTACTTGCTTTCTTGTTTGTGTGTTTGTCAAGTATAAGTCTTGCAATCGATTTTTAACTAACTTCCCGACTAGATAGACATTTGAAACTTTTAGAATAGCTCAGAACACGATGACAATGCATTTTTTTAATACTTTTAGCCATCTTTAAGCATAATTAAATTAATTTTCAGTTATTTTCAGTTAAATTTGTTTTGTAGACTCGTGCAGTCATCTATTGGCCGGAACGGGAACGAAAAGTTATATGTCCGCATCTCCCTGCTGATGAGAATTTTGCTAGTAATGAAGCATTCTTTTCATTTTATAAATTTTACTTCAAACTCCTGAATTATTTACGAGGGGTTTTGATTTCTTAGAAAAATATTCAGCAAAACTGCGCATCGGAAAGCCATAATAAACTTAGACAACACTTTCTTGAATATTATTTAAGATAACATATAATGTTATCAGTGAACATATTAAGTTAACTTCCAATAAACTTCATTTTCTTTCAAGTTTATGGGGTAATTCACCAAAAAAAAAGTTTAAAAAGTATTTATTAATACATAGAATTGTCAAGTTTATATGGTTTAACAGAAAATTTAAAAACATGGTATATAAAAAGTTCTTTTTATCTTGTAATTATTTCTAATTGCCGCCCACGTGGTATAGTGGTTAGCATCGTGAGCTTTCATGCATTGGGGCTTGGGTAAAAATCCCGATTAAGGCTTGGTCGTTACCCTCATAGGGAGCAATTCTGGCTAAGTGGTGCTCCCACAATAAAGTAGCCAGCAAGGCTTTGTGGGAATGGGAAAAGGAGAATGTTTCAAGGCAACTGCCTCGGTATTACGGAAAAAGCATTTAATTTGACAATATGGAAATTAGTTCTGCTTATTGCTTTCTAATTAATCAGTCTTTTAAAAGACAAAAATTATGATCGTCCCTTTCAAACTTTCGTTGCTGAATCGCTTACTTTTTAACAAAGCACTTGTCACTTAGAAGAAAATCTAGGAAAAAATCTATATATTTAAGTTGCTAAACCGTCTTTTTGGACAGTCCGTGAGAGAAAACTACTGCATCAATTTTCTTCATTTTGGTCTTAAACGAAAGATTGTAATCTGTAGATTTTTCAAATTTGGTTTTTGTATCCGCAATTTCTACTAATGAGCGATAATTTGTAATTAAAAATTGATTTCTGCGCATGCTCCGTGACATGTTTCAATCTGGCTTTAGAAACTCACTGTTTCTGCGCATGCTCACCGACATGTTTTAATGATAACCACACTTATTCCGAGGAGTCTCTCTAGATCTCTCTCTGACATTTTTATTTTTATGATAATTATTCTTGTGAAATATATGATTAACCCCGATGGAAATTGTTTATTTCACGTTGTTTAATTAGCGATAATTTACAATTAAAAATATTGCTTTATGCGCATGCTCAGTGACATTTTTAAATATGGCTTTAAATACTCACTAAGCACGAGGCCGCTTAAACACATTAATTTGTTTCTGCACATTATTATGATTTTCAACATTTGGCAATGATGTGTTGAGTATAATTTGTGTATTAGTACATTTATTTACTATCTAGCCGTCATGTTTTGACGTGTACAAACTAGTATTTTTTAAATAATTCAAAATTTATATTAAAACTTGTTGCACTCTCTATACCGAACATTTCCTTTCGCAAAAATGAATTCTGAAGATAACAGAATGGGGTCTGCTGTGATGCAGACTTATTGCATTACATTTTATACCCTCGAATGCAAATTCAAATAAATCATATAATAAATATGATTCGGTAAATCGAAAATCTTCAACACTGTAAGGAAAATGTGTATTCAGAATTTCAGTTGAATGTTGCAGGAAAAATGGATATGCACTTCATTGCCATATGAACCGTAATTTAAAATTCTTATAATCAACGGATCAGTTAGAGTATTAAATATTTTAAAACTTTATTTTCTAGAAAAATTTCTTCTGGAGATTCGAATTCCTTTATATCTATGATCCTGCATTCAAAAGATATTATATCTAAATAAAATTTCAAATTTATTTATGAAATAAAGATTTGAAGAAAACAATGAAATTTTTCGTTTGCATTTGATACCTCTTTTTATCGAATATCCTAGAAAATAAAATCAATCAGTTTTAAGTCTTCATTGAAAAGTAATCATCTGCAATTTCACTTTAATAATTCCCTCTTTTTGCAGAATATTTCATACCATTTAACTTATAACAAAATCTAAGTAATCTTAAAACTCCAAGTAATTGATACTTAAATTTTAACATCGAAAAATTTTATTAAAAATAACTTTTACATTTATTTTTTATACTTACAATCCTCATTCAAAACACTCAATTTTTCACTAAAATTTCATGTTAATTTACTAGTTACATGTAGGAAGGAAATTAAATTTGTTTTCTTTTAAGTCTAAATTTCCTTTTTATTTGATAATTTATCAAAGAAAGAAACAATGAGTATCCCTTCTTCATTTGACATTTAACAAATAGAATTTTCACTACAATAATTCCGTTCTTCCTGCAGTATACTTTAATAGCATTTGCAATTAAACTGTAATGCATATTCATGGACTCTTAAATCAGGAAAGTAGAAAACTCTTAGAACGTTACACGGAAAATTTCTCATAATTTATTTCTCTTTTGTCTAAAAGCTGAGTATTTGAACTAATAAGTATTCCCTATTCTAAGAGCCCTAAATGCGTGTGCTACTTAAAATAAAAAAGTAATATCCCAGGCACCATATAATTCATAACGCTCTTTTAAGTCATCTCTCACATGCTCTTAGAAATCCTAACGTGCAAAAGCATTAGCTGGGGATTGGATCCTGTAAGGTTTAATTAGAAACCATAAAGGAGGAAGAGTCCAATTGCTATAGTCGTCTGGGGGAAAACGCGTCGAGATGCTGGAGTAAATGTAGTTTATTGCACAGAAAATGGAGAACTCCTTACCAGAGCACACATTATGTGTTATATAAGTCGCGTGAAATACGACAGAACCTGTCCCAGAGGATCACTTCTTAGCCTGAATAGAAAGGAAACTCAAATCCCTGACTTGGATTTGCACTGTTTGCAGTCATATTAAAGATTCTTAAAAGAACTTTCTTGTTCAGTTCTATTTACTATTTTAGGATTATTAAATTGGATTATACGCTTAAGTTACTGAAGTTTATACTCTATAAAGCACTTAAAAATTAAAGAATTTTCGATAGTTGTAGTTGAAATATTTTTGAAAAACTAATGCATTTATTGCATCCTATTTTTTTACTGTCTTTAATAAAAATGTTTTGAAGTTTTAATTGGGAAATTTTAATTCTCTCACTAATATATTAGTGAGGGAAAAATTATAATAAATTTTTAACGAATTGTAAATTATAACATTGACGCTTAAGTTTCTGAAGTTTATACTCTATAAAGCACTTAAAAATTAAAGAATTTTCGATAATTGTAGTTGAAATATTTTTGAAAAACTAATACATTTATTGCATCCTATTTTTTTACTGTCTTTGATAAAAATGTTTTGAAGTTTTAATTGGGAAATTTTAATTCTCTCACTAATATATTAGTGAGGGAAAAATTATAATAAATTTTTAACGAATTGTAAATTATAACATTGACAACTTAAATAAATCTGCTATTAAACTAATTTAAAATATATCAAACATAAAGAGTATGCACACACAGTCCGTAATTAAATTTTTCTACAAATAATTTTTATAAATCAGGAATACTCGTTGAACAATTAATTTTATACCGTATGAATTGTTTCGTGTGATAAATATTTCTCGTGAAAAGAGAAGATATTTTATGCCTAATAAATAATCAATCTTCTTAATGTGTAATTGCAGGATTTTTTTTTAATATCTTTTTATAATTTTTTATCAACTATTGTATTTGTTGTTTTGGTATACTCTTTTTCTTAATGCTGGTAGATTAAATTATTTTAAATATTTGTATTGAGAATGGTACGTGCATAATTATTTAAGTTATCTAGATATAGTTAGTATACAATTGAAATATTTTTTATTAAATAATTGAAAGAAATAAAATAATTCCTAGGAATAAAAATTATTAATATTTTATGAAAATTTTATTTTAATTTTGTGCGATAAAGAAAATATATTAATCATATTTTCTTTATAAAGAGGGGGAAATCTTTTGACTGATTGCTCTTACGATATGCTTCGTGGATTAGTTTAGATAAGAATGATATGTATTTAATTATTTCAATTTTAAAACATTTAAAAAGATTTTTGAAATTTATCCACTAAGAATTTTATAAAAAAATGGATTTGAAAGTAGACAGTGACGGACAAGCAAAAAATTCTAGGGCTTTCATATGTTATCAGAACGTTTTAACAAGAAAGGCTTTTCATTACCTTTTTCTCAAAAATAATGCATTCCCCGAAAGCTTATTTCTGTCTTAAGGGGACTCACGACCCTTAAGTCGAGGAAATAAGGCATATTTTCATACTTTTTGACTCTTTGTAACTATTTGAATTTACTCCCAATTTTCCAAATTTTATGTGTATGATAAATTGATACATTTATTTTAATAAACAAATTTTCAACTCTAAAAATAATTTTAAATAATTTTTTTAAATGCTTTAGATATACCTTGTTTTTTAAGTATTTTTATTGTATACTGGCTTGCACGCAAAACTATGAAATTAATTTTACGCTTAAATGTATAATTCCTGTTATGTATTTAAAACAAATAATTGAAAATACAATTGAACATAAAACATTCAACATTAAAATATTTTTTTCAATTATTTCGAAACTGCTCAAAATATACTTAAAATTTCCTTAAATTTTTGCATTAATTTTCCCCTGAAAAAATAACAAAATGTGCAGTGATTGCAATAATTCTAGTTCAGACGCAATAAAATAACATGATTATGCAGTTATAAAAATTTCATGAAATTATGTTTCATAGTTTTTGAGATATCAGTTGCGGAATGATGCAAAATTACATTTTGAGAAAAATGAGTTTAAAATTTTTCTTACCATAATATGAAAAATGAGTTTAAAATTTTTCTTATCATAAACTTTATCAATAATTTAATATTTAGAATATCAATATCTCCGGAACTAAGCGGAATATTTTCATGCGGTTCACTTTATTTTGTTCAGAAATAATCAGGCTTTAACATGTATTTTTTTCAAAAAATCGAATGTTTTAAAGATTTAAGAGTAGTGAGTCCCCTTAATGCATGCATTCGCCCAGATGGGGGTTGTATGCATGCGTTACTGCTCTTGGTTAATAACACGCAGAGATGCTGCAATACGCAAAGGAACGTTGTTGACAAATCCCCAGGAACCCTTGATTTACCAAAGAAGTGTTTGCCGTGATCGGGTAAAAGTATATTTTATTCAAATTTTTCTTTAATTCTGTGAACAGAGTTTTCAGGAAACTTGCATTGTACGACTCCTTGTTCGTTTTTGTTCTACGCCGAAAGGGAACAAAATAAATCCTTTTCTTGTTATCTCAAAGAACATTCACAATGCCGTTCCTTCTGTTTAGACAAAGAGAAATACCCCACTGGGAAATAGAGCATAATCGACAAGTCCACAAGAACCTCTGGTGATGCAGGGGTGTCAGATTTTTCATCATATTGCTGTAAATGTTTTTATTTAGTTGATTCTTTGATGTTTTGTAAAGAGCTTTTAGGAGAAGTTTAATGTAACTTTCGTCGTTCATTGTTGTCCCACTTTCAAAAAAACCAAATTAAACCCCTCTGAATGTCTATGGATATTCAAAATAACATTGCTCATGTTTAGACAACGAAGTAATACCCCTCTGGGGGAAGGTATATCAATGAGAGTCCATCAAGGCTGCCTGATATTGCCGAGGAAGTGTGAGGTTTTTCTTGAGGATTGTGTAAGTGTATTTTATTTATTTCTATGTCGAATCTTTTGTAAAGATACCTGCAGAAAAATTTAATCTAGCTGTTGCTGTTCGATGTTGTTCTACACTCAAATAAATTAAACTAATCATTTCCCTTGTCATCTCAGAGGACATTCACCATAAGCTTACTAGCTGATTGCTGATTTTTAAAATTATTCTTCTCAAGAAGCCGGGATTTTGCCCCTCTGTTCATTGATTTTTAATTCCTGGGTCACTAATAAGTACACATTTTAACACTTTCCTTGAATACAGTGATGACCCATGCTTAATTTTTAGACAGGAATTGGAGATAATTGATTTAACAGTTTCACCAATACTCAATTTAAGAGTTATAAAGTTATTTTTGTGGAACATAGAATTATTTGTAACACTATTCGACTTTTTCAAGGTTTTATTTCAAATTGTACGAAAGACTAGCAATAAACATGAATTTTCCGAAAACCCTTTCTTTAGATTTTTGAAAGCAAGTTTCAAGTTTTTTCTCACACCTTTACATTCATAAAACAAACCATTTCTCAATCATTCACGGTAACGCGTTGCTTATGCTCTTAATATACAGAGGCTGTTCGCACATTTTTTAGACGATTTTGGTAAGCGGTAATAAAAAATCATTTGATGCAAAATAAATAATTGCAATTGTACTATGTTTTTAAATGTCAAAATTATCGTCTGCGGCTTGAAAGTTTTGTTTTCATTCAAAATGGCGTTTTTAACAAAGCAGTGGTTCGAAGGCTATTTTTATGCTCTTTCCGAAGAGAAATATGCATACTACGTTATCCAAAAACGATGTGAGAGTCATGGTTTTGTGATATCTAAAGCATCGATAGGTAATATCGTCAACAAGAAAGGAAAAAAAAAACGTCAAATTGGAGCCTCAAGTGGGACAAAAATTCCAAACAAGTATCCAAGGAAAAAACGGACATTTTCGACTATTGCAAAGGTACGTTGTTTAATGTTAAAAGAAAATCCCCCTAGTCAAAGGACAGTTGTAAAATCATTAAAATACTCGGTGCCCACTGTATACAAAATGATAAACGTTGATTTAAATCTTAAGAAAGCGAAAAAACGCAATGTGCATCGTCTTCTTCCAAATCATATCGCTGAACGCAGGACACGCTGCAGAATTCTATATGAGAAACACTTATTTAAAGAAAAATGGAAAACAATTGTCACAATAGATGAATCATGGGTGTATTTAAACGATTACAACAAAAAAAGAGCCATTTATTATCATAAAAGGGGAGAAAAAAATTTAAGTACATGGTTCAAAGAATCGAAAGAAAGTTTTTCTAAGGGATTCATGATTGTTGCTGGTTTTTCTTATAATGGCAAGTTAAAAATAAAGAGAGTGGAAAAAAATGTCAAGATTAACTCCAAATACTATCAGGAACACATTTTATCGCCAATTTTTCTGAATGAAATACCATGGCTTTACCCACAGTGCCATCTATCTGTGAGACTCCATCAGGACAAAGCTAGCAGTCACACATCAAAATCCACTATAAATATCCTAAAAGAAATGGAACAAAACACTGGTATCTAGGCTATACCCTTCACTGATATCCCTACTAAATCTCCCGATGTATCACCTATGGATTTTTGTGCTTTCGGACTTTTAAAATCTGCATTATCCAAACGTTGTCCCAAAACCCTTACAGGACTCTGGAAAGCTGTTCAGGAGGAATGGGATAGAATACCTCTTCTGACAGTTCAAAAGGCATTATTTTCCTGGAAATTGCGGTGTCGAAAGATAGTTCAGAATAAGGGATGTCAAAACGAACATTTAAAACACAAGAATTTTATTTAAATTCGAGTATCAAATGTTATTCCTTGTTATATCATACGTAGATATATATATATATATATATATATATATTTATTTATTTCAGAATTTTTAACCTTTTTAAGGAAATTATAAATAAAAACTATGTATGAGTAATGACCCCTCACCCATTGTCTAATTCCATTTTTGCGCTTCTGACAAATATAGCATTTTGAACTTTGAAGTACATTGTTATTGAATAACATTGTTTGTAATCGATATATATAAAACAGTTCCGTAACTGACTGACTCACTGACATACAACGCACAGACCAAACCGCTGGACCTAAAGGACTGACATTTTGCATGGTGATTCTTCTTATAGTGTACAGGTGCACTAAGAAAGATTTTTGAAAAATTCTTCTTAGATTTTTTTAAATTGAACTTTTAAGCTGTTTTAGTAACTTCTTTTAAGCTTGCATTTAAAATAATAAACTGAGGGTTATAAAATTTATACCATAAGAAAAATCATAAAATTTCCATTAAAATGAAATATTTTTCGAATCTTTACCTTCATTTTCTGACTTTTGGTGAATTTTTAAAGATTAATTTTTAGAATTTAGCTTATTAAATGCTGATTACCTGATTTCTTTTCCTGGTACTTTACATAAATTTATCGTCACGTGCATAACAACGTAATAGACAAAAAAAAATTTTTCTTGCTAATACGGTAGACAATTGGATATTATCCCAAAAAATTTTAAAATACAGTAAAAGATATGTTCTTCGAACTGTATTATATTAACTGCACTATATTCGTTAGTATGTCCTATTAGATTTAATTTCAATATTTTCTTCTACATTATTTTATCTATAAAAATATCCCTTACGATTTTTTTTATAAATATATAATTTTTATAGACAAAAGGGATATTAAGGAATTTTTTTACAGACAAAATAATGTAGAAGAAAATATTCAAATTTAATCTAATAGGACATACTAAAGAATATAGTACAGTTAATAAGTATATATATATATATATGTGTGTGTGTGTGTGTGTGTGTATATATATATATCTATCTACAGTTCTAGATTTCTAGAAATAGAGGTACCGGAACGGTAACCTTCCGGTATGTGTGTGTGTGAGGGGGGGGGGTTATTCCAAATTATTGATAAAGTGAGGTACCTATAGAGCCGTTCCGGCGCGTTCCGCCTCAAATCCAGCCCTGGATATATATATATATATATATATATATTTATTTATTTATTTATTTATTTTGGCATTAATTGCATATATTCACAGCATTAAGTTATTTATCACAGTAAGTGATGATAGCACAAATTTCGTTGCTCGACTTAACGTATATTTAAAATTTAAAAACATATTTATAATGCGACTTTAGTTTGACTCAAGGCATTACTTTCATTTTCCTCTTACCATCATTACAATAATAAAAGAATGAAATATTTTCGAAATTAAACAAATTCATTCCCATGTCATGACTGAAAAATGTTTAGAAATCTTTATCCTCTAAGAGAATCATTATCTCCTTTATAAGATTGAAATGACCTACTCAAATAATCCACACTAGATTATCTTGGAGACTAAAGATTGATTTGCACAATCCTGTTGTAGCATATTTCAATTCTGTAATAACTTTTCGCTATACACTAGGCGCATTAAAGGTGACGAGTCAGTTGCCCAAATAGATTAGTGATTAATTTAATATAACATATAACATACAAAATATTTAGAACATGATTCCACGTTTTAACTTAGAAGTCATATGTGTTAAGGGGAAAATGAAAGCTTCTCAAATCCACAATACATAAAAGGACTGACAATTAGTTTCTAGACATTAGTTCTAAGTCTTTTTCAAGTATTTGGATTATCTCAGGGGACAAACTTCAAATGCCGCGACCCATTTCTTGTCGTAGATTTAGTCATTCAGTATTACCAAGGGTATGAAAAAAGGTTAGTCAGGCTAACCCGAACTATTTGTATCCTCTAAAAATTTCTGTTAATTTACTTTCCTTCTTCTTTATCTCTTTTTCCTCCTTCCTCTGTCTCTCTATCTATCTATCTATCTAACTATCTAACTATCTATCTATCTATCTATCTATCTATCTATCTATCTATCTATATATATATATATATATATATATATATATATATATATAACTTTTACATAAATCTGTTTTCAATAACATTATTGTCAATCAACTAGTACGTATAAATAGGCTTTGTTCTAAAGACAATAGGAATTAGCATATTATAGAATTTTTAGCTGTGCTAAAACGTAATCATTACCCCTATAGTCTTTCCAAGCACATAATTGGCTGTTTTAGATTTAATGAAGAGCTTTTTCTGTTGCACTTAATTAGTAATAAAATACTATAATAATTAATATAATAAGTTTATGTTGTAAAAATAATTATTCTAAAGTAATATTAATGAATAGTATTTATATTCTTAAGTAATAATAATAATAATAATAATAAAATATTGATTTTGGTTTATATGTCCTATAACACAGTCTCCATTATAAGTCTGCATCTGTGTTTCCATTAACTTCATTGTTGCAAGGTTTGTGACGTCAGTCTCCTTGCGTTCTCTTACTCTTCACTTCAACATTGTCTAGAGTCAGGCTGGGTGTTCTTTGACTGATCAACTTTTTATTCATTTCTTCTGCTTCTTATAGATTGTTCGGTGTCTAAGTATGTTTATTGATTAGATTATACTTATTAGAAACAATCCATTGGTTTTTAGACAGTATCGGCATCGCTGATGAAGAGATGTTGTCTAAAACCTTTTAAATACTTATCTTTTTTTTCAGATTCAGGCTGCATAGTGTAATATAGCTTATGCTGGTTTTTCATTTTCATCTTTGTCTGATATATATATATATATATATATATATATATATATATATGCGTGTGTGTGTGTGTGTGTGTGTGTGTGTGTGTGTGTGTGTGTGTTTGTTTGTTTGTTTGTGCGTATGAGTTTGTATGTGTATAATAAACATAAATTTTGGAGCATGAATAGCATTATAAAAACTTTATTCATTTTATTATCTAAGAGAACTTTATCATTAGTAGTATTTAATTTATGATACCCTTAAATTCTGCTAAAGTTTAGTATTGTCATTTCACGAGATGTACATATTTTTTTTCAAAATCACCATACTATAAGATTAGACAACTTTTTAGACATAAATGGATAATATTCAAATTTTAAAGCTGTAGGATATAGTATGCCCGGATATCATTTTACAAGAACTAGCAACAGAATTTTCTTTAATTGGACTTTACGCGTTTTTGTAACATAATACAGTGTAATTTAATATTCCCAATTTTTCTGTACTTTAAGGGTAATTAAGTGTTTTTATCTCGTGTCCAGGAAACTAATTTTACCAAATTGCTGTTATTCTTCCTGGAAAGTAATTACAATCAGAGATTCTTCTTTCCCTTTCTTTTATTAGGCGAAACGTCCCTACATTTTTAAGAGAACGAAGGAATAATTATATTCTCGAATTTCAATTTCTTACAGTTCGTGGAATAATGTCACTGTTTTCCTTCTATTACGCCTCGTGTAATCTGGTTAGGTGTATAATTAAAAGTCTTACTTTCCCAATGTTGACACAAATACTTTTTTTTCCCACTTGTATTTGGGTCTTCGAAGCAATTAACTTTAAATAAATCATGTTTTTAGAGTGAATACTTTTAAATAATTTTGAAATGTACTTAAAGCTTTTTTTATAAAGATCCAGTCCTTGATTTCATTAGTTAAATTTAAAGTTCCGAGACTTCCAAGTAATGTAACAAAATGTGTCATAGAAAGATCATTTTTCATTATGAAGTTTAAAATATTACTAATTAATAGTAGGATTACGTCATCAAAATCAGAAAATTCTCATTCAAGCTAAATATAAAGTTCCCATAAATTATTGCCACGTTTAGTTATGAGACTTATACTCAAAGTATGTGTACTTACTGACAAGGGAAATTAATTACCCTTATAAAATCTTGTTTTGATTTTGAAATTTAACAAGTAGTTTAAAATCTAATAAATTTCAATACGTTTCTATATAATAAGATTTATGGTTATTACTACTTTAAGGATATTATTTTAAGTGACAACATTTCAATATACTGTCAACAGTCTAAATTTTTGTTATATTTAAATTATATATGCACGGCAGCTTCAGTGAAAAACAAATTATGAGATGGCAATTTCAGTGTTCTTTAGTTGCTTATATCAGCTGATTAAATGAAAAATTATGATTTTCTTCAAACGTTTACTTTATGAATTGTGAACCCCGTTTAGTTTATATTCCTGTTTGAAGAAACAAACAGGAAGATAATTTGAAATGTAACTAAATTTTTATTCGATACTTTCGACGGGGAAGTCCTGTAACATGACATTTCTTAAAGTGAATTTGTAATGCAATCATGCGAAGAAGAACTCCTCATTAAGCTTAAAAAGAAAAAAAAAATAGACCTCATAAAATTGGAAGGAGGGGGGGATGTGAAATTCTCTGAGTATGAAAAGCTACTTGTGCGTATCAGAAAAAATTTCTAACTGCATGGCATATGTGATAGACGTCCAGAAGTGTATCATCCAAATAATATGGCCACTCACGAAATTTACAACTTACTCCAAAAAGTAACTACGAATAGAGAAATACCTTGTTCATATAATGAAATATATTAACCGTATTTTCAAATAAGTATTTTGTTTACGAATAAAACCTGTTACTCAAAAAATGCCCTAAAATTGGTAGAATTTTTCAAAGTGCTCCGTCCGCATTAATTTTTTATTAATTCTTCCTAATTTCTAAGGATTGTTCTTTGACATATTTGTCCCAAAACTGTGCATATTTTTTAAAACTACATTTAAAAAAATTAATACTCATAATATATATATATATATATATGAAACAAATTTTAATCCTTTTCAATACTCCTAACATGCTTTTTCCAAATCCCTTTATCTTATTGCAACAGAATACCGTCCCATTAACCTCGGATTGCGACCTAAATTCAACCAATATAAATCTATTTTTCCCCTAAAGCTGTTGCACGCGCGAACCATTATATAACAGTTATATAAGATCGAACTGGGTCGAAAGGTCTGCATTGTAGTGAAAAGAATATTAATTATTGTATAGAATTATTTTTAAATTATTTAGTACTGATCTTATGTATAGTTAAATAATGAAAAATTTAAAAATCCAGATTGATGGTCCCTTGTCTCCTGAACGTAAATCCAACGACAGAGAAGCTGCTAATAAGAAGATACTGTTTCAACTTTGCCATATATATATGCATCTTTTAGCATGACTATGCTCCTATTCATAAGGAAGTAGTCTGCGCCTTAATCTCTTTAGCCTAATTTTCGCATGAAAGGCAAAAAAAAAATTCTAATACCTTTAAATTTATTCCTGGCAAATAAAAATTGTTTCTAAAAATAGGAATATTAAATTTATCGGAACGTAACACACATTTTCAGCTAAGCGTTATATATTTTGTTAGTGTAGTCTTTTCAATTACAAGATCAAAATTTATTAAGAGTTTAAAAAACCCAAAAGAATTTTCCTATTTATTAATGCTATATACATCGGAGAGGAAATTAAAAGAACATTCAAAGAGAGCAGGGGTCAATTTCCATCATTGCATTTCTCTTTTAATTTCTTTATCTATTTTAATAAAATATTTATTTTAATCTTTAATTTTTCTTTTACTAAAATATATTTTACTTCTAATTGGAAAAGACATGTGATTTTATTTGAAATCATGTCGAAGAATTTAATAATTTTTATAAGTTATCTAAATTTTCAAATTAGAAATATAGATTATAATTAAACTTTTAGAAACAGCATGGAAAACTAGTCGTACGTTGTTACATTATTACATTTTGACACTGATTTTTTTTGTGTGTGTGTGTGGGGGGGGGGCGCTGCGGTTTTGCTGTTTATATAAATTTGTAAATGCTGCTTATTCAAATTCACCCCTTCAAATTATTGGTGATGTCACTTGACAAATCTGACGTCGCGGAAAAGCACTCAACCGTGATATAAACAAGCAACCGCAGTTCACAGCGGCTCAGTCCCTTCTCGTCTTTTTCACACCCTGCTATTGCCGGCAGTTTGCCTGGCTGCCTTCTTAGCCAGTCAGCATAAGTTTATTGTTATGTTATAATTTCTTTAACAAACAGTTAAAATGTAACTTTTGTTTTCTTCATCATTTTCATCCTCTTTATTACTTCATATAATTTGTGCAGTCGTATTACATAAGTGGAGTGAAAAAGCTTTAAGAAATAGAGAGCTTCCATAACCTTTAAAATGTTGCGAACAAAAAAGGTATCAACGTGTTCCAGATAGTTCTAGTTGAGAGAGGAATAGCATTTCGACCGATTGGATACAGACACTGACAAGAAAGGATACGGGAAAAAATTATTGTGGGAAGAGATTCTATTGTTTACGTTATATTATTTTGGTGTTGTGAGCTTTAGTTAGGAGTACAGTTTACACTCATACCAGTAAATTGAAATTATTTTTTACGTTAGATTTCAAATCTTGCATCTTGTACTCGTTTGCACATAGTTTTTTTAAAGCTTTTTCACAGTATATTTTTATATTCTATAATCCGGTTATTTACTTTAATTTATATTATATTACAGTAAGATTCATTTATTTTACTAATTCTGTTTACTCAGGTCAAAGTTTAAAAAATGAAAATTATAAGAAATATATAATTTAAATGTTAAGAAAAGTTTAAATGCATAAAATTTATACCATGTTTATATGAAATGTGAAATTTTTTACCACTCTTTCTATACATTTTTGATAATTAGGGCTGTTTTGAAGTTTTTCTTATTTTTTAATACATGAGGTTGAAACAGAATTATACTACAAAACATAATTTTTTAAACATAAATATGTGTATCAGTGAACTTCTAAAACTTTATAAAAAATATAAAAAAGCTAAATTTAAAATTAATATCCTATTTTCAACTCTGAAGTAATTTTCTATTTTCTGCGGTGAAAAATGCCTTAAACCACATTTTTATATTAACTTTTCCTCCGTATAGTTTCAATGGCAGTACTCAAAAGATATTATTTTTTTTTAATTCCAAACATAATTTTATATCTGACGATAATCTTCTTTCTGAAGTTAAACCTGAGCATGAAATTGCCAATATCACATTTCCAACAGGGCTTTCATACAAAAAATAAGAATTTAATTAAGTTTTATGATTTAGAAAATGAGGTTTTTCAGTTTTTTATGTAATCCTCAAGGAGAAAAAATAGATAAGAGCATTCGTAAAAACTTCACATGAGTGAAATTATTGATAAAGCTAATTAGATTTTAGAAAAAAAAACCTGCTTTACGCTTTCACTCTTAAAAAATATTTTTAAGATTGTTGATCTTTTAATCATTTGCTCTCCTTGCAGTTTAATATTTAATCGTGGAATATATTTTAGGACCTTTCTTTTTCAAGTAGTTACCGTTCTTTTTTTCTTTTGTCTAAATTATTTATTAAGAATTTCTGGGAAAACTGTAGTTTATTATTTGTATACCCCCTCACGTATTTTGAAGCATATCTTAAGAGAAAACTCATGTGGAATTTGTATCATGCTACCATATTAAGCCATGGAAATTCATTTAAAACACATCTTCCTGTTTTAAATCACAGAATACACCCCTTAACATAAAGCGAACTGAGAGCACAGACTGTTCAAATATAGATAAAAATTCCATGTACAAATATTTCTAAAATTTAAATTAGTCACAAAAAGAGAAATCTAAATAATAAATTTGATTAACGTAAATAGCTAATTAAAGTTTTCAAAATACAATTATTATGCATAACATAATTTAGTTATTGTATTATGTCTATTTGTGGCATTTCCATTTATCATCTCGTTTTTAAAATTTAAAACTATATTTTCTGTCGTGATGAAGCAACCTAAATTCTGTCCATAAATATACAGAATATTTATTTAAAACTAGCAGAAAAACGGATGTAAGTTATTCATATTTAAATTACGTATTATTTATTGAAATTTAATTTTTTAATGTTTTGGCTTTTTATTTCACTGAAACGCATTCTTCTAAAATATTAATGGAACATATGTTTTAAAACAATATTATTGTTTAAACTGCATTTAATATGTGTTCTTTAAACTTCTGAATATTTTTCAAAGATGAATCTAAGAAAAATATTTCATTAAGATGATATATTTTGTAATTCCATCTAGGATAGCAACTTCAATAATATGCATTTTAAATTAAGGAGAAAACATGCATATATATGCACTGTTAAATATTTAATTAAAATATAATTTATGTCACTAAAATTGACAATATTGCACTAATCCAAAAGCAATCATAAATATTTTACAAACTCCATGGGAATTTTAACAATTATATTTCCGTGAAATTGTGAATTACCGAAGGTTTTTTGTAAATCTTAAGCGAGGTAATTTTCTAAGGCAATAAGGATATAACGTTGAGGTGTATTATATTGTATGCCAGAATGGATAGCAATTTATATGTTTTAGTTCTATTTATGGTTTCAGAATTGCATGCAACTAATTTAGTGAAGTGTAATAATTTGAAATTGCGATTTTTTAATTTTCCTTTTATGTAGTTCTAAAATTAGAGCTTGATGCTTCGCAGATTTGAAAAAAAGAAAGCAAATGGCTAAGAATTGTTTTATTTATATCCGGGAATTTGACATTCATGTAAATAGAAAAAGTCGATCAAGTTAGCTGAAAACTTTTGAATATTAAAGAAAGAAACTTTTAATTTTATATAAAATTATAAATAAAAATAATATTTTTCTTACAATTTATCATTTTTATTGGATTATTTAAAGTTGTCCCTGTACTGGGCGATTTCTCTTATTAATGCATTTATTTGTTTATATGAGAAAGCTTTAAGTATTCTTAAAATTGAGGTTTGACATCTAATTCTTGCTGAACATTTTAAAATTATAGTTAAGATATAAATTACCACTTCATTTCTTAAAATTATAGAAATCACGATTTCTAAATTATGGGCTTTTATTAATTGTTGTACAGCTTTATGTCCAGCTAACACAAAATCCGATTATAATTTATATAACTCAGTGTATTATTCTTATAAAAATTTCTCAAACTTAGTAACACGATCTACATTATTAAGTAAATGCATATGGATTCTTATAAAGTAATTAATCTCTTCATTCTATCAAAATATAGAACATGAATATAAATTAATCCACATAGTCTTATACTTTTAAAAGTTTGCCTTTAGGAGTTCATATATAAATACACTTCAATTCAAGAAGCGTTCATGTAAAATGCTTTTCTATTTTTTCGGAAGGAAAATTGAAAGGAAGGAAAATATTACAACAGTTTGTGAAAACAAATGGTTAGGAAAAGAGCCTGAATATATTCAAAACAATACGAATGACTTTCATACCTACTTTGCAATTCAAAAACGTTTAGTGTGTTTTTAAGGAAATGCCAAAGAAATTTACGTTTATAGTTTCCCTGCATTTGAATTTTTCTTGTAATTTCATTTTATTTTCTTTCTATGTCAGTTTATGAGCTCATTTTTATTCGAACGGCTTCAACTCGCATTGAATAAAAATATACATAAAACACAATGAAGTTCACATGAAGAATAAACCTGAAATTGTGGGAAATAGAATAAGTTTTTTAAAATATCTAACTTTAATGTACTACGAGTAATATTAAAATTGCGTCATGGAAAGGAATACATATATAGGATTTGTAAACAAACACCTCGGAATATTGTGTTTTAGTATCGATAACAACTGGATCTTTTATGGATGGATGAAATTTCTTAAAGTACCAGAATTACTTGATAGTTATATAGGATTTTCGTAAACTGTGTCGACAAAATTAGAGAGTTGCTAGTACTCATCAAGACAAACAATATTTACAATACAACCCAGGGCCGCATTCCATTGAGTGTGTCAGCAAAATGTAAAGTTCAGTGCCCGAGTTTAACTTTCGCCACTGGAGAAATAAGAGAATTTACAAAATTGCAAGTTGCACAATACCATTCAGATCAGAGAGACTCAAAGTAGATTCTCCAAATGGTGTCCAAGGGTGTCGTTGCACAGTTGACACTCACGAATGAAAGACTGGCGTACACTCTCGTACACTCTTGGTATCATGTTAATCTTGTAAACTGCAACGATTCTCCCGACTCTTCCACGAAGTCCACCAAGTGTCTCGTACACTAAGGATTTCGTGTGTCGCCAAAAGAAGTATAATGGATTTAGGTTCGGTGATCGTGGAGGCACTGTCACAGGTCCTCCACGTCCAATCAACAGTCCAGGATATGTGTCATTCAGAGAGTGGCGGGCCGTGGTGCTAAAGCGTGGTGGGGATCATTCATGCATAAACCACACGTGACCCTGTTTGGTGAGCGGAAGCGCTTGCAAGAAACCAGGAAGCACTCGCTACAGCAAGACACGGTATGCTGCGCCGGTCAGATATTCTGGCAAGAGATACGGTCCCAACAGCCAATTACCAACGATACCTGCCCAGATGTTCACTGAAAACCTCTGATGGTGTTTACGACGGTTAGTAGCGTGGGGATTGGCTTATGATTTCGTTATTTCACATTTACGAAAGTTCAACTTGGCCATTGAAATGCACGATTTTCTGACACTCTGAGTGGAATGCGACCATAAGTTGCATGGTAAATTTTGTTGGTCTTGATGAGTACCATCACTCATCTTATTTTGTCGACACAGTTTAGAAACACCCTGTATTAGTATGCAAGTCAATTTTGAAAATTGATTTTGAAGTAATTTTATAGAAATCAAAATTCCAAAATAAACTATCGTTGAATATCGATTACGTATATTTTTGAAGCATGCACATAATACAATATGCAATGAACCATACGTTATTCTTTTGTAATTCACTCAATATCTTCTCTATACAACTTTCGGAAAACCTTAGAATTACGATGATAGGAACAAATCATGGATATCAGGTACGTGAAATCACTTGAAAAAGGAGCATTTCAAATTTTTGGCAAATATTTAAGCTCTGATATTTTAAGTATTCAATTTATTTGCAAAATAGTGAATCCAATAGATCTTTTGGATATCTTATAATGATATTAATTTAGGAAACATGTGATTTTGGTTGATTATTTGCCTATAACCATTTTATAATAGTTCATTTTCAGAAGGTCTTGAAGGAGGGGCAAAAAACTGAAGTATTTCACAATAGTTTTCTGTACTTTAGTAATAAAACTTAACGTATCCTAAATCTCTCTCTAAAACTGCTAAATTTTTTTAATGTTTTGAGTCAAAGTTGGCGGATGTGATGTTTTAAGAAACATATTCATTTTTGAAACAAAACATTGGTGTTTAATTATTTAAGAAATTTGCAAATTTGTTGCATTAACCCTTTCAGGGGCAACAACCTCCACCGTTTGCTCAGTGCAGATTTTTCTCCCGATATTTTTTAACCTAAAGAATCTTTGATTTTTTTTAAATTAAAGGTTGCAAGATGTTTTTACTTTTTTAAAATGTTAACAGATGGCAGTACTAACCATTTTCCGATCATTTAGCTGAAATGCATTGAATGCAAGGAAAAAACAAGACAAGATTTAGGCGTTTGCAAACGGTGGCCCTCAAAGGGTTAAAATATGGGAATAAAGAATGAAAACTCATATTTTTATTATCATTAAATTGTCATAATTAACTCTTTCTGATAAAAGATATATTTCCACAAGAATGTTTTTTAGAGTAAGCATAAAAAAGTATACTAGAATATGAGGGGTAAGATAATAGATGTAAAATATATGGGAAAACTGCTCCACAATTGAACTAAAGCAAGGTTAAAATTTTCGCAAGGTATCCTAAATTAATGACTTCAGGCTTTCTAAGGAATGAACCAAACTGCTTTCCAAGTTGATGGACTAGCTGTGCGAAAAAAGTGATTTTGAGGAATGAACATTTTTTGATCAGATCTAAAAAATACCTAAAACTGCCATTGATACTAAAACAATTTTTCTGCATTTACCATCTGTTAATTGTTTATGAGTATTTTTTTGTAATCTTCAAATACATTATCATAATTTCGTCGAAATTTCAGCTGTTCGTTCAAAAGATGTGTTATAATAGTATTTTTCCAAATTCTACTGCTACTTTCTAAATTTTTCTGAACTAACTATGTTAAATATGTTTTGTAACAGTGAAGTCTAAAGAAATTATGCCTTCTTAAAAACTACTCAGAATTTTTCGCAAATTCAATAAAATATTTAATCAAAGATGAAAGAAACATTCAAAATTTAACTACGGCACCTTTGAAATGCTAATATGAAAATAAAATAAGCTTTTTCACTCATTTTTCCTTTAGTTCATAATGTGATGCAAGGTACTTTGTCATAATTCGATCTTTTTTTCTGATTTTCTTTTTTTAGCGTTATTTGACACGTAATGTACATCAGGAAAATTTTTCTGTGAAAAAGCATTGAACATTTATGCAATATCTCTGTAAAGTAAACCTCTTAGAACATCAAAGTTCGGTAGAAAATGCAAAAGGAATTTCTGGTACGTAAATAAAAGTGACCCGAACTAAAAATGTACCACTTTGTCATTTTCCTACCTGTAATGAATGGGAGAGAAATGGGGCATTTTATGTCTTAATTGCGGTTCTCAGTTATACGTGGAATGCGCAGTAAGAGTGCCGTCAGGAAATTTAGAAGTGAGGAAGATTTATTTCTTGTGGGATAAATTGAAGCAGAATTTTTAGGAGTAAATACCACAAAACCCAGAGTTACCACAAAAATTCAAGACAAATGAATTTCCAGTAAACTAAAATATTTTATACTCACAAGCATTGGAAATGAGCAATAAAAAATATTAAAATTATAAATAATGAATAAATTTAAAGCATATGTCGATTTTACAGAGAGAATATTTAAATTTAGTTTTAATCGAATTTAAATTTAATGTTTTTATAATTTCAACCAATTTTTCTGTTTGTAGTCGTTAGTGCTGTTTTAATATTGAAATATATATATATATATACACGAATGTTGAGCATTTATTTTTTGTTCATTATCCCACGAATATATATAAAAAGTATCGACAGATATAGTATTGAAGGAATTTCTTCAAAACCATTTTGTTGTTTTAAAAGTAGCTAAAAACAGCCACAGTGTCTGAATTACAAGAATATGTCTTTTCCCTGTTTTTTGAATATACAAAGCAAATAACTTAAGATTTTAAAATATAATTGAATTGCAGAATAATTAACAGTTACAATATACTTTTTAATTTCATTGCCATTTAACTCGTAGTCTATATATATAAAACAGTTCCGTAACTGACTCACTCATTCATTCATTCATTCATTCATTCACTGACTGACTGACATACAACGCACAGACCAAACCGCTGGACCTAAAGGGCTGAAATTTTGCATGGCGATTCTTCTAATAGTGTAGGGGTGCACTAAGAAAGATTTTTCAAAAATTCTTCTTAGATTTTTTAAAATTAAATTTTTAAGCTGTTTTTTAAACTTTTTTTACGTTTGCATTTAAAATAATACATTGAGGGTTATAAAATTTATATCACGAGAAAGATCATAAAAATTCCTTCAAAATGAAATTTTTTTCGAATTTTTAACTCCATTTCCTGATTTTTGGTGAATTTTTAAAGATTAATTTTTAGAATTTAATTTATTAAATGCTGATCACGTGACTTCTTTTTCTGGTACTTTAAATAAATTTATCGTCACGTGCCAAAAAAAAATATTTTTTTCTTGCTAATGCGGCAGACGATTGGACTTTATTTTGTCTATAAAAATATCCCTTACGATTTTTTTATAAATATTTTTTTTTACATCAATTGTATACATTGATCGTCGTATTTATTATAAATATATATATATATATATATTTTTTTTTTTGGAATTAATTGCATACATTGACCGTTGTATTTAATTTCAATGTACTCCGTAGCGAAGCGCGGGTTTTCAGCTAGTCTATATATATAAAACAGTTCCGTAACTGACTCATTCATTCATTCATTCATTCACTGACTGACTGACATACAACGCACAGACCAAACCGCTGGACCTAAAGGGCTGAAATTTTGCATGGCGATTCTTCTTATAGTGTAGGGGTGCACTAAGAGAGAGTTTTCAAAAATTCTTCTTAGATTTTTTTAAATTAAATTTTTAAGCTGTTTTTTTTACTTTTTTTAAGTTTGCATTTAAAATAATAATTTGAGGGTTATAAAATTTATATCACGAGAAAGATCATAAAAATTCCTTTAAAATGAAATCTTTTTCGAATCTTTACCTTCATTTCCTGATTTTTGGTGAATTTTTAAAGATTAATTTTTAGAATTTAATTTATTAAATGCTGATCACGTGACTTCTTTTTCTGGTACTTTAAATAAATTTATCGTCACGTGCATAAAAACTAAATAGACAAAAAATAATTTTTTTTTCTTGCTAATGCGGCAGACGATTGGACATTATCCAAAAAAATATTAAAATACAGTAAAAGAAATGTTCTAGAAACTGTACTATATTAACTGTACTATATTCTTTAGTATTCTTTATATTAGATTTAATTTGAATATCTTCTTCTACATTATTTTGTCTATAAAAATATCCCTTACGATTTTTTTATAAATATATATATTTTTTACATCAATTATATACATTGATCGTCGTATTTATTATATATATATTGGCATTAATTGCATACATTCACCGATGTTTTTACTTTGAATGTACTCCGTAGCGAAGTGCGGGTTTTCAGCTAGTAATGTATAAAATATCACTCCGCACACATTTAGAACGTTTAGCTGTCATTAGTTTCACTTGGGACCAAGTACACAAAGAATTCTAATTTAAAATTTTTGTTATTAGTGGAGCACCTGGTATCGGGTTTCGTAAACAAATTTATAATTCTCTTTCGATGCTAGTATGGGTATCAAAGGTAAACTGATTTTAGCGTATATGGCCATATGTTGTACGAGTAATAGCTTAAAATAGTCCTGTGATGTCGTTTAGTGAGTAAAGTCGTATTTTTTCAAGAAAAAAAAGAGTATGATTCTTCGACTAAACAATAACGACTAGTGTTGACATTCTTCCTTTTACGAAGAAGTAAGGGATGATCATCAAGATAGTAAGAGGTGATACCTTACAAATCCTTTAAAATAAGTTATCGAATGAAAATCTGCAAATTATTTTTAATTTAAATATTTTCTAAGATGACACTTTATTTAAAAATCAATCTTTCACAATGAATAAGTCAAAGTACTGTAAAATACAATTTATATTCGATTCCTGAGACATTCATAATTCGTTGTGATATCAACTTGGTTTCAGTTATGAATAATGTTGCACCAAAACAAAACAAATATTTTTAAATAAATGAATATTTCATTGAAAATATTTCTCTGTTTTTATGTTAATATCTATTCAAGATTAAGAATTGAATACTTCTCATTGTTTCGCGAAGAAACTTTTCTCATTTGAACATAGACTTTTTTGAGATAATCCAGACTTTTTACCAACAGATAATGCAAAGAATCTTGAAATCAACTTACACTTTGTCTAAACTCAGTAAAAAATAGGTTATTATAGAAATAAAAGTAAAAGAGTCCGATATTAAATTTTTTTTTGGGAAATTGTAGTTCTATTTAACTACCTTGCATTTTTTTGCAAATTTTATTGTGATTTTCCAGCATCATTTAAAAGCATTTTTGTAATTGGTGTTGTTGAAAATATTGCTAACACATGGTTCTTTTCAGTCGAACAGTCACCAAAATTAGAGTGTACCCACAAACCGCCTAACAATATGTAATTTGAAATACATCTTAATACCCTTTATTCTGCAGTCTGATTTTATAAAAACTTATTTTACCCATTTTTCATATACACTTTTCAGTGACGTAGAATACCAACAACTATAACGTACTTACGAATTGCTTTTGCTGTACAGCTTTGTAGACAAACAAACTATCACACTTTAGTATCCTACAAACTTTTTTGGCTTGTCAAGATAAATACTAATCATATTAATTTTAATAGTATATTGATATGATTAGCATATTTTAATAAAATAATTGTTTATCTACTTTCTTCCCATCTTTCTAGGTTATTCATTTATTGGACTTAAAATTATGTGGGGATATGTCACCTAGAGTACATTAAATAGATTTATTTCTACATTTCTCACTCGACTTTATTTATTGTTTTAAAACATTCCTGACCAATTTCTTTTGTGTTGTGCAAAAAATAAGTTTCTTCAAAGAAAGCGTGAAAAGTTTCATTCCATTTTTTAAATTTTTATTTACTTATTTTAAAAATATACTAAATGTCTTCATTTTGAAGAACCTTATACAAGTCTATGTAATGATGTGTAAAATTTTATTTAACGATATAGAAAATGTTAACAGCATTTGAAAGAGAAAGCTAAATAATCTGTATAGAGTCCCTTTCCTTATATATTAAATATTGGGCTCGAGGTAGCCTTGTGGTAGCGCGCTGGCTTTGGGTGCTGAGGGTGCTCGGATCGAATA
The DNA here is from genome assembly GCA_907164885.2 of Dolomedes plantarius. Taxonomy (NCBI): domain Eukaryota; kingdom Metazoa; phylum Arthropoda; class Arachnida; order Araneae; family Dolomedidae; genus Dolomedes; species Dolomedes plantarius. The sequence continues at coordinate 35,310,777 of OU015493.1, forward strand.
TCGATACGCACCATTAAATATCTCAGTGTTTAGATCGGATATGGGAACGTTAACTCCCTAGATCGGAAAGTCCATCTATGAGGTTAGAGAGGGTGGGAGAGGATACGATCCCCGAGATGATACGATCACCTGACTAAATCGGACTCCCACCCTTTTGTTGCCATTATACAAAAACCGGAGCCGCATCCCTCTGCCCGAGAGCCTGTATGAATCTGTTATGGAATAGATTCCTACCAGGGGGCATTAGAAACAACAATAACTTATATTAAATATGACATACGAAAAACAATATTTTGACATTGAATATTGAAATAACTTTTCTATGAAACTATTTTTCATTATAACAACTATTCTGCAGATACCTCTATTGATTTCCTTACAACCTGACGAGTTCAAGAAAAAAAAGTGTCACGCAATGATAAATTTGGAACGCATATAAGGCTGAAAGATGCATTAATATTAGGAGGCAGACATTATGTACAACTCAAAAAATTATATCTTCTCTCAGACCTTCATCTTCCATTCACCTATATTTTTCAATTATCTACAAGAAATGAAGCAAATGTTATTGCAAAGTAAAATCTGAGTCTATTTTCTCATGTTTCATTCTTTAGATCTCAAAGAAACTATTTTTCAGACTTCAAGTCCGACATACTTTCGATTAATCTATTTCACTTCTTCGACATTTTCGCTCGACGTAGCCTACTTTTCAATATAATGAAAACCTTTGAGCTTCAAAATTCAGGAAATAATTGCATTTACTGTACTATGAAATTAAATTAAATCATAGGTTCGATTAATTTATCGTATAAAAGTATGCTGTTGAAAGAATTTTTAACAATAATTTATCGAAATATGTCGTTTCTGTATTAGGAGATTAATTTTCCAATAATATACATAAAGCGTATACATTTAGAGAAATTATTTTTTTTATTTCAACATTTATTATATTTGCAAACATTATTAAACTAATTTTATTTTCCTTTCGAGTCAAAATATTTATTGTGATGCATTTCATTTTCCTTTTGAATGACAGTACATGATTTGTTTATTTACTGAATTATAAATACATCACCGGGCTGTAAGTTAATTTGATTGGCATATTTACATTTTTATATTTATTGAAAAAAAATTAAGATTCTGAAGGATAAAAAATCGCTCTCAGACTGAGGTCTTTTTTACAAGATCAGCTTATTATCTTTTATATCAACATCCTTCTAAGTGACTATCCATTTTTTGGTCTGACATTATACCTTTTTGAATTGTTTAAATATATGTCTTTATACTGCGTTTTAATGATTTATATTGTTTGAAACATTGAGAACATCCATATGTTAGATTCCTTATGATTTCAGTGGTAACATTTATGAATCATATATATATTTACAGAATATCAGATTTCTATTCTCCCTGAGTGCATATATATATATATATATATATATATATATATATATATATACACTCAAGAGCCAAAACATTATGATCACCTGTCAATAACGAGTTGGCCCACCTTTTGCGCGCAACACAGCTTCAACCCGCCTGGACATGGATGCCACAAGTCCTTAGTAGATGGCCGGAGACAGATTGTACCAGATGTTTAAGCCACGGTCACGCAAATCCGAGATATTGCGAATTGGTGGTCTTTGAACTCTGAGCTGCCGTCCCATGACATACCAAATGTGTTCTATCGGATTGAGATCCGGTGAGTTAGGCAGCCAGGACATTAACTGGAATTCAGCATCATGTTCCTGGAACCACTCCAACACAATTTTAGCCTTGTGACACGGGGCGTTGTCTTGTTGGAACATTCCATTTCCAGCTGGAAAAACAGAGGCCATGTAAGGGTGCAACTGGTCCGCAATGATGTTCAGATACCCTGTAGCATTCATGGTGTGCTCTACCACAACCACGGGTCCCAGAGACGCCCAAGAGAACGTCCCCCAAAGCATAATACCGCCACCACCGGCCTGTGTATGACCTACTGTACATTGAGAGAGCAACAGTTCGCCTGGAAGACGGCGTATCCTGACACGGCCATCGGCGTGATGAATGACAAATCGTGATTCATCTGACCAGGCAACTCTCTCCCATTGATCCATGGACCACTCGCGAAGTTCCCGGGCCCAGCGCACACGCAGTTGGCGATGACGCTTGGTCAGCAAAGGCACACGAGTGGGACACTTGCTGCGTAGCCCCAGATACAACAGTGTCCTGTTAACAGTGTGCTGCGATATTATTCTACTTGGCCCTGCATTGTATTGGGCTGTCAGATGAGCCACTGTCTGGCTCCGGTTTTGCTTCACCATGCGAGACAGTCTCCGACGACCTTTTTCTTTGATAGCGTGTAGACGTCCAACACCATGTCGTCTACTGCTGGTTTCACCGTCATTCATCCACTTTGCATAAGTACTAACAATTGTAGGTCGCGAAAAACCCACGAGTCGTGCAGTTTCGTAAATACTTGTTCCGAGCCTTCGAGCCATTACAATCTGCCCTCTATCAAAGTCGCTTAGATCCGCAGCCTTTCCCATCACACACAGAAGTAAGTGAAAGAATGATTCTTCAGACTCTCCAACAGCAGTTAAATACCACTTCCACCTGATCACGTGCCTTCCACGTCATCCAGGCGAATTGATTGCAAAATGTAGGGGTGGTCATAATGTTTTGGCTCTTGAGTGTATATATACACTGAAGTTCCACTGAATTAGGGATACCTACCTAGTAACGAGTTGGGCCTCCTCTGGCCTTGATAACGGCTGCCACACGACGAGGCATAGATTCAACAAGTTTCTGGAAACGTTCCACGGGAATGGCTTGCCAAATATTGGCTAAAGCTGCCCATAATTCAGTAAGGTTCTTCCGTGCTGTATGATGGTCTTTCACGCCTTGTTCCAAAACATCTCAAACATGCTCAATAGGATTTAAGTCTGGGCTTCTGGGTAGCCAATTCATGACAGAGAAGTCAGAGGAATGCTCATCCAACGAGCCAGTAGCCAACCGAGACTTGTGAGAGGTACAGTTGGCTTGCTGGAAAACTCTATTACCGTACGGATAACTGAACAGCATAAACGAATGGAGGTGATCAGCCAGCAACTCTACGTACCGAATTGCATTGAGGGAAGTCGGTACACGCACCAAAGATCACAAACTGTTCCACGAAAAAACATCCCAGACCAAGAATGAGCCACCATGCCCTTGTACAGTTCCAGGCAGGCATGCAGGATCCATGGCTTCTTGAGCCTGACACCATATTCTCAGCCTCCCGTCGGCGTTAAGTAGTCGGAATCGAGACTCATCACTCCAGTCTCTGCACTCCAGTCTCTGTGCTCTCTAGCCCAGGCAAGACGTGCAGCCCGATGGCGAGTATAGAGCAATGGTACTCTCGTAGGTCGACGGCTCCCGAAACCCATACGGTGAAGCGAGCGTTACACAGTCCGTTTACTGACTGTACGACTTGCACCGTCATTAAACTGGGTGGAAATTTGAGCTAATGTTTGGCTTCGCTGGCTACGTAAAATACGCCTGAGCCGTCTCTCACCACGCACTGTCAAGGCTAATTGTCCTTTGCAGTTTGCCCGATCGCTAGTTTTTTTTCCACCATCCATGTATTCTTGGTATACTCTTGACACTGTCGACCTTGAAAATCCTAGCTGTCTGACGATTTCGGAAATTGAATGGCACATGCGTCGCGCACCTATGATTTGTCCGCGATCTAAGGCGTCTAAATCAGGCAGTTTACCCATACTGGCAATTCCAACAATTAATTAAGAACAACCACAGTACGCGCTATATATGCAGTTACCACAGCACCCTCACTTGCGCATACATGATGTGCAGCGCTACACAATTTGCATAGGCTTTGCTATCCCTAATTCAGTGGCGCTTCAGTGTATATTGGAATTGCATTATCCCAGGGCTCCAGCTATGAGCCATGTGTCGCCGTGTACGCTATGCAACGACAGCGCTTCTAGGTTTTGGAGAGATGAACGGGGAGAAAAGTATTTGAGAGATACTGAGATTGGTTCCCGATCTGGTAAGAGGTGCCGAAAGCAGTAGACGGGCAGCGACGGGAGAGACAGTCTCTACGGGGGCATGATGTTGGCTCCTGATAAGTAGCAGACGGTGGCTTAGTCAACCCTATCTCGGCAGACGGCCGGATACTTTAACCCATTTTGATTGTGGAGGCCTGGTGCGGCCTGTCGTGTAATTTTATATGCAACGCATTTCTATAACTGTAAATAGTTTATATATGTCAATATATAGTGTTTGTGTTTTAAGCAGTGACTCTGTCTTTAATTGAGTACTATCTTACTCTGAGTATAAGAGCGTCTAGTTCCGCCGTGCAGTAAGTGGAAAGGTTTCTATACGACTGAGAACAACTACCCCTAGACACCGACCCCAGTTTATACAAAAAGTGGGGACTCGCCCGAGATCGAGTTCCTACAAATAGTGGGCGCCCGGCCCGGATGGGATCAAAATTCTACAAAAGTGAAAGATCGGGATCGGATCTAAATTCTACAAAAGTGAAAGATTGGCCTAAAAGATGGAGATTCTACTAAAAGTGTGAAGGAGGATAAGTGACGCCCAAGTGCGATAAGTGATCCCACAAAGTGTGAAGGAGGATAAGTGACAACCAAGTGCGGTGAGTGACACCCATTGAAGCGACGTTATGTGAGTTAAAAATTTTGTGAACGCGAGCGACAAACTTGTGAAAGCGTGAAGTGTCGCGAACGTTACGAACTGTTAAACGAGACATTTGTGACATTTGCGTAATTTAAAATTGTGAAACCGAGTTGAAATTGTGCCGCGACAAACTTGTGAAAGCGTGAAGTGCCGCGAACGTTACGAACTGTTAAACGAGACATTTGTGACATTTGCGTAATTTAAAATTGTGAAACCGAGTTGAAATTGTGCCCCGGATTGAACGGATAAAACACAGAATCTGACGTACGTGGAAAAAATTTCTAAGATCGCATATCTGGAGCAAGCGAGAATAATAGACCTGGTGACTTTAGTAGACAAACTGTGCCTAGAGGTCCCAGATAAACCAGAGGTTGATCAATTAATCGATCTGGTTAAAAACATCAGATTGTGATGATGTTTACATCGAGAATCTCCTTAATTCGATCAAGGAGGAGAGAGAGGACCATTTTTCAGCCTCAAGCTCGAAGCCATTGAGGCTGAAAAAGAAGCTGAGAAACAGAGGCTGGAAAAAATCGCAGCCGAAAGAATTGCGTTTGATCGCAAAATGGCAGCCGAGGAGATTGAGTTTCAACGAAAGATGGCTGAGATTGAACGCGAACTGGAAATACTAAGATTAGAACGACAGTTAGCGCCAAAAACAAACTCGGATAGTGTGTCTGTACTCAGTATGGACAAAGGTGCAGAGAATTTTTTGCGCCACCAAGAGAGATATTTTTGTGTATCTGATGTTGTTCTCGCAGGAGTGAATCGACAAAGTGAGGAAGAAAAGATCTCAGGCGATAAGCGAGGATATTTTCAAGCCGAAAAGATGAGCTTATCAGTAAACACCCCGAGTTCCGATACCCCAAAGTTCATCGAACTTCCAGAATTACCCCTCGCTGACTGCAGCGAAGACGGCGATGCCCTGCTGAAATGTGACACCGAGAGAACCGTGTCCGAATTTACGAGCGAGGGAGAAAGTTCTGCAGATACCCCTCCGAAAATTGAGGGCGAAAATAGCGTTGAGACGCAGAAAAGGCTTGCACATTTTCCAGTTCTTGCTATGGAAGGGGTCATCGAATTTACGACACCACCCCAAGTGTCTGAGGGTGCTGAAAAGATTCCCTTAGGGGGAGACGATAGTTGCTATGTTTGGAAGAAGGAGGGGGAATGAAAAATTTGCGGTTTTGAGGTAATAGAAGGAATTTATTTGGACGTTGCAAGTGAAATTAATGCTAAGGAGAAGGGAGGAAGAGTGATGTGTAAAGAATTGGAACGTCGTAGTAAAAATGCTACAGTATTAGAAATGCCAGGAAGTTTGAGTGACGGATCTTCGGAAATGGTTGTGAAATTTTGTTCTGAGTCTGCAAAATGCGTCCCAGACTCGAAAGTGTTGAACCGATATACTCAAGAGTACAAAATAGTGATCGTTATCATACTTCAAACTTCTTCAGATTTTGGCAATCCACCTGTAAAAGTGTGTTCAGCTTGTGATCGTGAAGTGTGTGAGAAGAAAGTGAAATCAGTTAAGTGTCGTAAAGGACGATATGGTATTGAAGGGTTGTGTTTCGCCCTTATGTTAGCCCTAAGTGTCACCGATATACAAAGAAGAAGTTCTTTCTTCGTGAGTGTATGTTCGATACCGTTATGACTAAGTGACGCATTTAAACACAAACTTAGTGTGACCGAGTGTTTCATTGGTGTTTTGAACAAATTAAGTGTTGTGGTTAGAGACAAATTGTGCATCGTAATTTAAACATGGTGTACCTGTGTTTTTTGTTTAGGTATTACAGTGAACTGTAATCCACTGGCTCCGACTAGACTTTCAGAAAAGAGCCATGATCGACTGTAAACAACGCATTACTTTCTTTTTATTTCATTGTTTTGTTTCTTTTGTGGTATTCTGTGTGCTAAAACTGATGATGATAAGTCATAACGCTGCCGAGGACGTCATTATAGTCAGCACAGCCGAGTTATGAAAATTGCATTATCCCAGGGCTCCAGCTATGAGCCATATGTCGCCGTGTACGCTATGCGACGACAGCGCTTCTAGGTTTCGGAGAGATGAACGGGGAGAAAAGTATTTGAGAGATACTGAGATTGGCTCCCGACCTGGTAAGAGGTGCCGAAAGCAGCTGCGACGGGAGAGACAGTATCGTAAGGGGCATGATGTTGGCTCCTGATAAGTAGCAGACGGTGGCTTAGTCAACCCTATCGCGGTAGACGGCCGGATACTTTAACCCATTTTGATTGTGGAGGCCTGGTGCGGCCTGTCGTTTAATGTTATATGCAACGTATTTCTATAACTGTAAATAGTTTATAAATGTCAATATATAGTTTTTGTGTTTTAAGCAGTTACTCTGTCTTTAATTGAGTACTATCTTACTGTGAGTATAAGATAGTCTAGTTCCGCCGTGCAGTAAGTGGAAAGGTTTCTATAAGACTGAGAACAACTACCCCTAGACACCGACCCCAGTTTATACAAAAAGTGGGGACTCGCCCGAGATCGAGTTCCTACAAATAGTGGGCGCCCGGCCCGGATGGGATCAAAATTCTACAAAAGTGAAAGATCGGGATCGGATCTAAATTCTACAAAAGTGAAAGATGGGCCTAAAAGATCGAGATTCTACTAAAAGTGTGAAGGACGATAAGTGACGCCCAAGTGCGATAAGTGATCCCACAAAGTGTGAAGGAGGATAAGTGATCCCACAAAGTGTGTAAGAGGATAAGTGACAACCAAGTGCGGTGAATGACACCCGTTGAAGCGACGTTGTGTGAGTTAAAAGTTTTGTGAACGCGAGCGACAAACTTGTGAAATGGCAGCCGAGGAGATTGAGTTTCAACGAAAGATAGCTGAGATTGAACGCGAACTGGAAATACCAAGATTAGAACGACAGTTCTACGTCCCCTAGACACTGACCCCAGTTTATACAAAAAGTGGGGACTCGCCCGAGATCGAGTTCCCACACACACACACACACACACACACACACATATATATATATATATATATATATATATATATATATATTTATATATGGTTATAAAGTTCAAGATTGTTCTTTAAGAGTATAGACAAATTTGAATAATGATTTTCAATATGAGTCTATTTGTTATACAGATAATTGTTTACGTGTTCAAGGAAATGTCTAAGTAATCTAATGACAATGATGAATTTCAAACATAAAATTCATGCACATTCAATTGAAAATAGAAAAAGAAAAACACGAAGGGAGAAGGTGTAGAAAATAATTCTGCATAAGCTTTTATTAAAACAAATAAAACTTCCAGCGACAACGTTTCAGAAGGCCAATTTCAGATATCAAAAAACTTTTCAAGTTCATTTTTCAAAAAAATTCTAGAAACAAGGTTTATACGTATTTTATTTTGTTAGTCTAGTTTTCCGTTAATTTTTTTAGTATAGAGCTGAAATTTCAATTATTATTTTTTCACAGTCTACGATTTTTAAAAATCTGTGATAAAAAATTTAAAATTTTTAAAATTAATAAATATGGTTCTGAAACGTTTGTGAAATATCGGAATTCTTTTGTCATGAAAAAATGGGCATTTAATAAATCTTTTAATTTTTTTAGATTGCCTTTAGAAAGTAGTATTTTTTAAAAATACCTGCTAAACTTTTCTAGAAGATAGAAAGTCCTGATAAATTTCAATATTTTTATTAAGATTCAAAAACAGGTCATCTTTAAAAAAACATTTTTTATTTATTTTTACTTCCTTTTATTTATTCTGGAAGCAAATATTAATATTTCAGAAGTTATCAGAGGGTTAGAAATCTAATATTTTCAAGGATTTGCTGATTTATAATTTATAAAATACCGTATAGTATAATATTGGAATTTGTAATATATTGTGACTGTTTAACATCTAAAGTTGTGTTACGCCATTATATATTCATATAGGTTAAACGTTAGGACACAGTGGTACCGTGTTATAATTTATACACACACACACACACACATATATATATATATATATACACGGTGTCCAGCGAAGAAGTCCCTGATTTCAAAATAAAAAATCTCGAAAACAAAGATCTGTAGAAGAATGAAACAAACGGTATATTTATCGTGAATCTGTAAGAATTTTATATATTAATTTTCGAAATAGTTACAAAAGCTGCTCACAAATGGCTTTGTTAGCCAAATTTACTGCAATTTACTGGCGAAGGCATGGATTGGTCTGCATATTCACCGGACCTGAGTCCTTGTGACTATTTTTTGTGGAGCATATTAAAAGATACTGTCTACAGGACCCATCCCACCACGCTGAACGAGCTTCAGTCGACGATCTGTTGGGCAGCTGAATCGATTTCTGTTAAGCCACTACAGGGTGTGATGGCAAATTTTATTGTTCGTTTGTTCCACCTCCATACAGCGAATGGTGGTCATTTTGAAAAGATTGTGATGTAGTGATTGCAAAGACTGCTTGTAAAGAGTACGAGTTTATTTATGCATGGTGATACGAGTTGTAGAGCGCCATCTAGTGGCAGCTCTTATAACTATTTCGAAAATCGGTGTATAAAATTTTTACAGCTTTCACGATAAAAATACCCTTTGTTGCATTCTTCTACAGATTCTCTTTCGAGATTTTTTATTTTGAAATCAGGGCCTTCTTCGCTGGACTCCCTGTATATATATACTCAACATTTGAATATAAATCAACGATATTAGCCCAGAAATAACATATTTCTTGAAAATATTAATGTATTCATAAACGCTATATCGTAAAGTTCAGTCAAATGTTACATGTGTTATTTTTATATATAATCCAATAATATTTGACTTGAGATACTAATATATCTTATCTGATATAGATAAATAACTTATAGTTATAAATTAGTTAAACATTTACATTTTTTTGAGCACATGAAGTTATTATAAATTTGCATTGCCTTTATTTTAGAATGCAGGATAGTTTGCCGAACTATAGCAGTACTGGATGATGCATAATATTTTATAAATTATCCTTTAAATCGTTTTACTAAGATTGCAATGAAATATTTCGAAAGTATAAACTTATGTGTAGTAAAATGTATGTCTTACTCAAAAAAATTTCATGTAATCCTTTCTAACTTCTATTCATTTCTTAAATATTTGAAACTACTCACTGACTTATCGCATCTGACATAGAGAAATGAACTGAATTTTTTCCAATCTTCCGTTCGATACTATAGAAGATTACTGAACCATTTCGAAGAATTCAACCTCTTGCTCCTTTCTCTATGAACATTTCAAGGATCTGAAATGGAAATGAGAGGGAACCGTGCCTATGCAAAACGTGATATACATATAAATGGAAGTGGCATATGAACGGGCTCAAGGGAAATTATCACTTCTTAGAACCACAAATTGGATTCTTCCTAGATCTCTATTACAATATGCTTCTTCAAAAATGCCCATCTTGATTGAAAGAGAGAAAATTGATCTTCAATGAAATATCGGGGTCGATTTATGTTAAGTTTAACTAAAAAAAATATGTTAATCTTTATTGTGTTATATTAGAATTAATATTGTAATTTTACTGTTAAACTAAAAAAAATATGTTAATCTTTATTGTGTTATATTAGAATTAATATTGTAATTTTACTTTTAAACTTAAAAAAAATATTTTAATTTTGTAACATTGACAAGCCAACTAAGACAGATTGAATAGATATTTTATTCATTCTAGAGAGGTTTTTAGTTCCTTTCAATAACTATTAAGAATACATGTTGAAAATATACCTATTTTACACTCTAGTAAGAGATCATAATCATTTAGAAGTGATATAAGATATACAAATTGAGTATGTCTTAATGTATGATTTATGCTTTAGTAAAATACAAAACAGCGTAAACATTTATACTACGAATTTTATATTACAAGAAACGTTATTCACTTTAAAGTGTTAGTTATTATAAGATAAAAATGTTTTAAAAAATATATATTTCATAACTTTAAAAAGGGGAAACTAAAAGTATACTCATAATATTATTAACCAGACTTTAAAACCAGTGTGTATTTTATTTTCTGTAATACCAATCCTTTGTTTGGTTTAATAAAGTAAAATTTCACAATGGGTGAAGATATCATTTTCAATGTTTTTAGCACTGTATAGAAAAGTATTCATTAACGACGGGAGTTCATTTGTCTTACTTATAACTGTAAATGTTATAAAAATGTCTAAACTTAGTCCTATTTGTTTGAAGAGATAATAATAAACGTCGATATCTGCTTTACTAATACTCGTTAAGATATTACATTTTTAATGACATTTTAATGTTTTTGGTCTTTAAAGTTTTGTCATTTTACAATATGCATGCATTTATCCATGACTCATTAAAACTGTTTCTACATTTTGTAATTTGACTTATCACACCATGATTACACGTAGTATAAATTTCACAAACCAAGTGGTCTCATGAATATACATCAATTGCAAAAATGCTAAAAACAACATATATTGTTGTGAAAATTAATCTTCTATAACTCAATTCAAAAGTTAATAATTATTTATCCGTTGAGAGAGCAAAAGTTTTGTATATTTGCATTAATTTGTAAAGCGGTGTAACTTTTATAGATAAATAATGAGGATTAATTAATTTATCTCAATAACGGAAGAAAGTACTCGTTACTCCATTAATTTCAAAGTTTTTATTTTTTAATTCTATGTAATATTTATGTGTAGAATTTGATATTTTATGTATGTTTGTATGTATTGAATTATTAATATTCGTATAAACGTATTTAATTTACAGGGATTTAAAAACTTGCTAGCATGGATTAATTGAAAGGAAGATGCTGTAGACTTTGATGCTTCACATGGTGGATATAATTATTTATGGCCATTGAAGTTAGGTTCCTTTATTCTGATATAGTTATACTTCTCAGGAATATGTGGTCATATTTCTTTAAAAAAGATATTAATATAGAATTCAACTGCATTCATTTTTCAGATTCCTAACGTATTGGTTTTACGTAGCATAGCTTTACATATGGGGCATATATTAATTATAATTAAAAAATATTAATATGCATCAAATGTTACACACCAAATCGATTTTATGTTAATGTGTGAGACTTAAATGGATGTTTATTCTTTTATCCCTTTTTCTTGATATATTGATAAATACATGTATATAAGGAAAAAAAGTAGTACTAGTGATAATTATCATTATTCGATTTTTTATATTTATCTCAACAAACGTCGGTGTGTCTGTAAAATCAGGTTTTATGAAATTTAATTTATTAGATTTATAGTTCCTTTTATCCAGATAACTTCGAAGCAAATTTCAAATAATCATTTTTATTTTTATTCTTCCTTTAGTATTGAAGTATGACTTAACATTTGAGAAATAGAAGCAAGAAAATAAGTTACTATAAATCAAATTGGTGTTGAAATTATTGCGCAATGGGAAATGTCAAAAAGAAGCTATCAAAGCTTCTTAAATAAACTACATAGATTAAAATCTTCCTCTGAAAAACATAATAATGGCCATAATTCTGTAACTTTAGAAACTCTAACTGAGGATCCAGAAGTATAAAAACAAAGGGCTGATAATCCTAATTAGCATTGCACACTAAAGTTATAAAAAGCTGTCCTCAAGTGTGATTGCTACTTTTAGCAGATAACAAATACTTTTCTGATTTTTTTACAAAATTAATCTTATCTAATTCTCTTTAGTATCACGAAGGTCTAATTGTCCCCAACTTACTGCTAATCTTGAGCTTTTCTGAGGATTTTAAGAACCTGTCTCTAGCTTATTATTGTATTCCACAACATCCATACTGATAAAGATTTAATTAATTCAAATTTAAAACTTGTAATTATTTAGCTTTCTAAAATGTTTTTGCTAACTTGTTTCTGCAAGCATTGAAAATAATATTCATCATTTTAACATAATTAATGTAACGAGATGAGAGGGAAACATTTATTTTCACAGAAAAATGAATAAATATCTACGGTCCTGAATCGTTTTCCACAGCAATGATGGGAGGCGAAACGTCGCTGAGGTGTTGTACTACGTCACGATCTGATAATTCCGATTCTGATGAAGGCACCAATGCCTTTTATTTTCCGCTTGGAAGTGTGAAATTTTGAGGGGAAAGGTTGTAATCCTGACCCATGTACGTGATAAAACATTTACTGAAATAAACACGTTTATTTCGAAGTGGAACATTTGCGAAGATGCTGAAAAATGCAACTTTTTAATAAACATAACTTCTTTTTATAAAAACTTGATACATATTCAGTTACAAAACATATTAAAAGGGGATCCCGGTTCACTACCGAATTGTCAATTCCTAGCCCGATGGGCTTGAAACGTAAGTTGACTGAAGACACTATAAATTCCAATGGTCTAGCACAGCTTTCAGAGACATTTATACAGTCCCGTTACAATACCGAAAAGGGCGTATTGTAAATGTATGTTATGTTTTATCATCACGGTGCTACAACACAGAAGCATTTCAACATGTCTCAGTGATAGGCCTGAAACGTACATTGCTGCAACAAAGCTTTAAAGTAACAGAAACACCAAGTCTCGCCACTATTAAGGTTACACTGGGACATTAAGGACATTAAGGTTACACTGGGACTATATTATTGCATTTTAGTAAGTGGTGTAATTTATAACGACTTTCCGAAAGATATTTCCGCTAATTCTGTGTTTCTTCATTCAGTTTCAGAGAACTACCTTTGGAATTTCTCGGCGTCATGTGGATTTCTTTTTCTACTCAAAACTCATAAAGCAGGATGTATATCTTAAGAGAATAAAGCCGTTCATTAGAGTTAAGCTCTTTTATTACTTTCTTTGCTTCGAATTATAGTATACAAGTTGTGAACAACGCAGTTTCGAACAGCAGCTAATCGGCTGTGGTAGACAATCAACATAAGGCCTTATCACACGGAATAACAGGTCTGTCGATCTTTCCTATACCGATCGCCTCAGGTGCTTTATCGCCGAACAGCAGTTCTACTGTCAGTCTCTCACGGCTCCAAAAACCTTTGCTACCTTGCTGGACCATCAGGATAAACTGTTTAAGTCAGCTGTATGGGACGAGACCTCCAACATAGGTTTGCATAGATTTTGATCAATAGAGAGAAAGGTGAAAGCCGATAGGTAGGCATTTGGATCCGAGAGTTCTAACAAAACTTCTTAGTTGATCCCCGAAAGGATTACCTGGCATTTTTGATGGCAATATGTATAACTAAAGAGTAGACAGTTTAAGTATAGAAAAATAAATAAAAATGATCCGAAAGGGGCTTGAATAATTAAAGAGAGAAAAAAACATTTTCATGCTATATTGAAGTACAATCGTGGTACATTACAGATTTTTTAGGAGTTTTAAAATTTTTATTTTATTTTATAATATTTATACATTTTAAAAAATTTGTTTATTTTACAAACTCGCAAAGGAGAAAAGCTCGACCTTTTAAATACCTTTCGAATCTTCTCGAACAATCAAGATTTCGTTTCAGAAACTCCAGGAGGTTCAAAAAGAGACATTCCCACAGTATTTAATGACATCCGGTGTCCTTAATGATGATGCGGTCCGCGACTACCACATCTGTCCTTGCTAATGAAATCCGTCCTTGTGAATGAAAAAATAATTTTAACCACAATTACTTGTCTCTTCCGAGAATAGTCCAGTTGGGTCAAGTGGGGATTATAGCCACGTTGCTATAACGGTAGTACTTATTTCCATCCCTTCATATTCTTGTGAGTAATTTTAATGGATTCCGGATTTTCTCTACTTAAGACGAGCTATCTCATTGCTGATGTACTTCTCGTTGCTGATGTTGACGTTACTCCCCCAAGCTAACTCCCGGGCATGGTTCAAAAATTCAGTGTTGCTTTACTCGTTTTGGGAGAATAGAACTTTTCCCAATATATGTTGAATATCCATAGTACTGATAAAAATTATTAGGAATATATTTCCCTTTAGAACTTTTACTTTGTCGCAAATGTGGATTATCCCATAGTTTTTTGCCCCTAGGTTATGACTACTAATCTTGACACTATGCAAATTCAAACTCTCGGAGATAATGGCAGATAGTAAAATAGTCAAAGTGTTTATATCAGTAGAGGAAAGAAAAATCATCATTCCTTCTTTAAACGACGCGGAGCTTCACAACCAATTCCAAAATATACTTTCGGATGTCAGAGATTTTACTTGCACATTATCAAACAATACTCATATATGTGTAATTCAGTCGAAGCAGTAAGGTAGGTGACACGGTTTAAAAGAAGGGTTTAAAAATTGGTCTTTTATGTTATTTCCGTTATAAAAAATTGAAGATTAAAAAAAAACTGTATTCTAAAAATTTTCGGATTCCTTGCGGTAAAAACCATTTGTTCTCTCTAGTGCAACAAACACATTACATGTAAAAAAAACGTAATACTTCACTATAACTCAACGTAAAAAAAAAGGCTGGATATGAACTTATAAAAAAAATCTGCTTGCTTAAGATACAGCTCGATTTGAATTAGCCTTAAGATATTGGCCTTTTTATCCGTTCATAATATGGAAAAATTAAGGTTTTTTAATTCTCTTAAAAGTTTTACAAGAATGAAAAAGTGGTGTAAAATGTCCAATAATATTTACTATATATTTTAATGATTTTTTTATATTGAGAAAAGTTTTTATTGTCACTTAAACTTTATACCTTTAAATATGGTGCCCACCAAATATTATTTCCTAACGCATTCCTAAACATCCTAAGTACAATAACTGAAAAATATTAAAATTTATAATAAATTAAAGTTTCTCTCATACATAATGAGGATATTCAATACACAATACGGAAATCTTTCGCAAGAAAAAAAAATTATTCCCTATAAATGAAGAAGAAGTTTACGTCTTCATCCTCCAAGGAATTTTCATACTTTGGGAAGAAATAACAAAGTTAAAAATTTCGTTAGGGGGAAAAAAAGCTGAAAAAAGGGGAGGCATGTTTTTCTTACTGAACAATCTTGATTAAATTTTCTTCCGTTCACACTGAGAATAAGGGAAAAAAGAATTAAAAAATTTCTGAAATCGTTTAAGTATCTTATAATTCACGAAAATTTCATTTGTGAGAAAAATAATATTTTAGTTCTGCAAAGTGTTTTTGTTTCATTTCCGATATCATAATTTGGGAAGAATAATCTGCAAGTATTCGAATTCTGTTCAATTTTCTATTTGCCGAAGCGAAGCAATAAGTAACACCGTTGAGATAAAGAGG
This sequence comes from Dolomedes plantarius, assembly GCA_907164885.2. Taxonomy (NCBI): domain Eukaryota; kingdom Metazoa; phylum Arthropoda; class Arachnida; order Araneae; family Dolomedidae; genus Dolomedes; species Dolomedes plantarius. The sequence continues at coordinate 35,326,687 of OU015493.1, forward strand.
AAAATTAATTACAAAATGAAATGGTATCTATTATAAATTTATTACTGCATAAAAACAATTATAAAATTTGTTTTTTTTAGAGAAAAATGTACCTAAAATAATTGGTTTTATTTCGCAAAACTCTATTTGAGAAAAAAAAATTTTTTTAATTGCATCTTTAAAGTATATGTGTAATTAAAATTCAAATATTATTGAGAAAAAAACGAACCATTTTATACCTGCTATTGAAAGAATTTAAAAAATCTATTTTTGCAATGAAATTTTTTTTTTTATTTTAAAGAACATAAAAATGGCTCTTTTTACATCTGTGAATATATAAATTGACTTAATAATTTGTAAATAAAAAATATAACTTAATTTTCTGCGAATAACGTAACGAGTTAAAATGAAATAATAATGTAGACTTTTACTATCAGAAATTTTTGACTAAATAATGTACAGTAAAAACTACTTATAATATGCATAAAATTGGGGTCAAAACATTTTTTCTATAAATTATAATTCCAAATAATTTTGCCCGTACTAATAAAACACTATATTGGCTGTCTGCTTCGTATTATCCAATGTTGCCTCTGAACAAGCTAGAGCAGTTTGTATCTGATTCTTTCAAGGCGACAATGGACCTTCAGATTGACAAAAATATGTCACAAAAACGATTTTTTTTCTTCCAGAAAATTATATTGCAACTCATCAGCTTTAGATTTAAAAAAAATATGCTGATCTGATCATTATTAACCGTGTTATAAGTATTTTTTTCAAACGTAAACAATGGAAATGTTAGTTAAATTAAAACTTAAATGCTATTTTCTCAAAACAAGATTTCATGTCGTTTCGGTAAGTTCAAAATGTTCCATGCGTCATAATTTTTCTTGAATTTTCATAAAATTTCATAAAATGATTATTTATATATGTTAGAATAAAGCTTACTAATAAATTAATTATACTATTTTAAAACAACTTAAAATTTTTACAGTCAAAAAATTTTTTGATAAAATTTTGCATAATAGGACCTATTTTTATCGATTTCTTTTCTAGTTTTTATAAATATGACTGCAAATCAAATATTGCTAGTAACTTTTATTATAACTATATAAAGCTGTCTTAAGAGAAAAAATTAGATATCGACACAAAAATTGATACGCATGGCGCATTTTTAAATAGAGTAATTAACAAACTGATTTTGATTAATATCTTAATTAATTACAGTCTGATTTTTTTAAATTCAGAATTTTCATCTCTAAACAACACTGTATACGTACAAAATTTATAGCAATTGGTTGATAAGTAAAAAAAAAGTTTTTCGTATTCCATTGTCGCCTTAAGGGAGGAATCACAAATTTGAAAATTTTAAATGAGCAAATATAACAATGATCGTAATGTAGAGAAAACCATTATAAACAATTTAATAAAAAAGAAGAAAGTTAAGGTTCATGCTAAGTTAGCCGCATTCAGTCTGATTAAAAGTTAAAATGAAATGCTTTTAAGTTTTACTGAAATGCGACGAGTACGCGATAGCAGTGTTGCGCATACATGTTATGTAATACTACGAGTAATTGAGATAGAAATTAATGTTTATAAAGATAAACACTATAACTCATATATAACAACAAGGCTACCATGAATTCAAAAATATTAATTTATCTTGTAAATATAAATATGTGTAAAAAATATTCAACATCTATTAATCTAGTATTTACCATAATAGAAACTTTCATAATAAACTAAAGATAACCAGTCTATTAAACATATAGGCTTTTAAATTATGAAGAACTGAATTAAATAGTAACATCACACTTTAATTCAGTAATCTATATATAAATAGGATTATAAATACAAAATATTTTAGAAAAAGAAAGCCTATTGTTTAAAATATTTCAACGAATTTTCTTCAAAAAAAAAAACCTCTAGGGGAAACGTGATATTTTAATAATATGTAATTACATATTTCCGTTTGATAAGGATTTTCCACCTTAGTATTTACTAGTGTATGCAATTTTAAGTTGGAAGAATAATGAATGAGATCCGGTTTCAAATATAGAAAAGCCATAATAAATTATACTCATAACTGAATCTTTCTATTTTCCCATTTTTGTTTTTTTTTCAACACGGCAGGTTCTAGTCTTGATGACGACCACCCTCGACACCACGATATTTTTAGGCTATTTTATTAGTAAAGCACCCTATAGGGAAATAAATAATGCTCCCTATTCGGGAAAGCACGGGGACTATTAGGGAAAGTACCTATTAGGGAAAGCACCATGTCTTAGACGGGATTCTTACCTAAGCCCACGCTTGGAAGCTAGTGACGCCAACCATTATGTGGGAGACTTTATTACAAACTTAAAATTTTATTTTTGAAACTCTTATAATGTTTTATTTGTTTACTTTTTATTACTTTAGTTAGAATAGTTTTATTTTTCAATATTTTTCATGAGGAAACATAGCTGATTAAATGTCTACAAGGATGTGTTACTCTTCATCATTTTCAATTGAATTTCTTATCTGTAACTTTGTCTTTTCTTCTCGTTTATTGGGCGGCATTTGAACAAGTAGTTGAATCTACTGTAATTGAGGTCATTTACTTCCCTTCTTTTTTATTTATTGTGAAGTACCAACTAGCGTCAATTTTGAAGATTGCAACATTCAGACCCTATCTACTGTTAAAGGATAACGTCGATACGGTTTCCAAAGACATGTTATCATTCAACTTTTTATCCGGTTGCTTAACTGAGTTTGCCTTAACTCGTTGGTTTTCAGTTTAAACAATTGCAATTTTTAATCTGACATAGAAGGAAGATGCATTTAGCATTTTACTTAATAAGTATTTATTTTCTTTATTAGTGGATATATATATATATATATATATATATATATATATATATATATATATATATATATATATATATATATTATGAGTATATAATTTCCCTGTATGTACGAGGTAACAAAATTATTGTTGTGAATCATTTTATAGTAGAGTTGTGTATCTATTTTCAAACTTTTCCTGCAAAAGTGATATATAATTTTTGAGATTATCTATACAAGACTAAAAATCCCCAAAACGTAGCCTAACTTATTGTATTTATATATATATATATATATATATATATATATATATATATATATATATATATATATATATATATATATATATATATATATATATATATATATGTGTGTGTGTGTGTGTGTGTGTGTGTGTGTGTGTGTGTTTCCCTTCTAAGTTTAAACCCTAGTTCGTAACAATTGTGACAAAATGATAGCCCATTTGAGAAGAGGAGTGAATTTCCGTATCACGCGGAAGCTACTTAAGGGATATTATAATTCATATAATTCACACCTTGCTATAAACACACTGAGACAGCTAGTTATAAGCGAGAGTGGACTAATCAGGGTAAACACTAGTCATAACGCACTATTTCAACGTAAATTGCTCTGGATATGATTATGGTAAATACTTTATAATATTTAAGGACGTTACCGGATGATATTACCGCAGTTCAAAGATAATGGGAATAAAAGGTTTGGACTAAATGGAAGATTCAGAAAGATAATTTCACTGAAAAAAATTAAAGAAATAGTTTAATGAGTATAAAAATAATTTTACTTCAACGTTGAAATGAAAAGCCATTTCCCGATATTACGTTGTAATAGAATATTTCTGAATATTAATTGAATCATATAAGTTAACGTTTAATTATTAACACTTGATCAGTTTTCATCATTTTTGCTCATAGATAAATTTCTCCCCGTTCTTTAAACTTATTAAAATCATTATATACACCTTATACCTAAATCCCGATCGCTTTTGCACTGATATTGTAACAAACAGAATTTTTCACTGAATTCAATAGCACTTCAAAACTCTCAATTAACCGAAAGTGTAACATGTATTTTACAAAATATTCGTTCATGGAAACAGAATATAAAACAAATTAAAAACTTTAAAATAGAAAAATGCTTAAAAAATTTTAAAACAAAGCAATATAGCAGGCTATTTCGAAATATAAGAACTGCAAATCTCCCAAAGTTATTTGATAAGGCCCGAGGTAGCCGAGTGGTCGACTACCTCGAGGAAGACGTTGATTGTTTATATTTTAGATTGTTTTGATTTAATAATTTTAATTCAATTGTACTTAAACATGCCTTCAAAATAAAATGTAGTTACACCAAAAAATGAATATAAAGTGACATAATATTTTAACTCACTAGAACGCTAAATCAATGAGAATCCTGAGCTTGTGGCCCTAAGCTGGCGGCCCGGTACCATTTGATCCACGAACCGGTCCACGGCCCCGGGGTTGGGGACCACTGCCTTAGGGTATGGACTAGTTAATTGCGTAAGCCGGAAAGTCCTTCCATCTGGTGAATGGGTGGGGGAACGTATGAGCCCCCAAGATGCCTCTCCTTGGAGTGATCAATAAAATTTGAGGTGGCACCAAGCAACAATTTTAGTTCACCTGTATGGTGATCCTACATAAAATTATTCGTCAAATTTCGATTTCTTAAAATATCAAATTTACCAGTATTTTTTATTTATTTCTTAGCTTTCTTGAATTGCAGTTAATTAAAGCTCTTTAAGCTTTAAACAGCTGAAAATCGTTGGTAAGTTACTGTACAGTAATTTAAAGGATGTTACCTTTAATGTCAAGTCAGAATTATAGATTTTTAAAATAATGGTCTCTTATCCAGGCTATTGGGGTTTTAAAGGATTTGAATTCATGTCTACCATTTAAGACTAGTTTTCGTTAAATTTCAAAGCAGATAAAATGGTTTTTAAGTATAAATTCAAATATCCCATGTTTGTTTGCATTTTAAACCATTTAATAGGAATGATAGAAACTCTATTAATATAAACTGTACATTTAAGGGATTAACTTGAGAGAACACCCACAGGATACTTTTTAGCTTGTAACTTCAACCATTTAGTTCCAGAAGTGACTTATACCCTTTTATGCTAAGCATAAATAAAGCATTATATTAGTCTGGGAAAACTAAGTATGATTGAGCCATTTTTTTTCGGAATTAATACTATTTACATATGTTCACCCATTAAAACATCAAACATATATTTTCGAAGAGTTTGATGAAACTTTAAACTAATTATGTAAATTCCATTTAAAAGAACTACTCTTTGACTTTACCTTTGATTATCTAGAAAGATTACTAATTTTTGACAACTTATTTTAAATCTTAGCAATATTTGATTCGCCAGTAAAAGGCACCTTACGTCATCCTGTAAATTATGCATCATTAATTTTGTTTCACATAACGTCAAATACATAAAATATAACGTCAAATATAATGCTTTATACGACGATAAAATACGATATAATGTAAAATATGCTTGTAAATTATTATCCGTTCACGCTGTTAATCAGTAGCAGAGAGTAAAAGAAACTGAAAGAAAATCATCTTTGATGGAGACAAACATTAAGCCCCTTTTCTTACCATTCTTGACTTTAGCTTCAACATCCGCTGACACTGAATCTAATCTGTGCTAAGTAATACTACAACAGATGGTATTGGAAAACAGTTTCAGCTGAGATTCCTCACACAAAGGGAATCGAGTAAAAAAGTAAAATTCCCAAATCGAGATTTCTAGCGAAAACTTTTCTTCCCAATAAGTCTAAAAGTATATAAAGAAGGTACCTCAAGCAAATGTATATGAAAATATAAGGTATATATTATAGCTTCAATTCTAGGGTTTAAGAAAATAAAAAATCACAACTCAGCAGACCAGAAATATTTTTTTCTTATGAGTTTATTCTCAAATACCTATCAGATCTCAAATATCAATGAGATTGCTTTCTATATATTAAAAATCGATTATTTGTAAATTTGATGGTATGGGAAATTCAGCTGAATAATCAATATATATTTGAAATTGAATAAAAAAGATTTGATATAAAGATTTATATAAGCGGTAAAGAAAGATTTGCCATAGTACAATGTATTTTAAATATCTTACCAATGAATTGAATTTCAGTTATTATATTTTAACGTAGGATTGCGTTCCTTCATAACGGTCCCCCGGAAAGCAAAACGTTCAGAAGTCCTGGGTCGCGAGTTATAATTTTGGCTGCGTTCCAAACCCAGTCTGTATCGCTTGGGCAAGCAGTAAACAGTTTAACAGAAAAGTACCAAAATGCGTCAAAATTTTGACTTGCATATATATATATATATATATATATATATATATATATATATATACGTACGTATATATAGAGAGAGATACATATATGCATAACATTTACATACATATATACATACAAATAAAGGTAAGCAACGATAAGTAATCCTACGTTAATAATCCGCGGTACTTTCGTTAGAAGAGACTACCTGAAATTTGTTTCTTTTCTGAGATATTTGTTTTGAATCAGTGATTCTAATGAAAAAGTATTCTTTTAAATTTCCGTATTTGAATCGAAATTTAAAATTCAAATGAATATAATGGTCTTTAAAAGAAAGAATGTTGGCTCTTATTCCTTAAAAAAGTTTGAAAATTCATCAAGCAGTCATTGATTGAGGAGTTTGGGAAAAACAATGTTATCACACAGAATGTAATCAAGGGTACATAACAACAGTAAAAAATGACAATCATGCTCCAAGATCTTTTGCAGAGATTAATCTGCAACTACTTCAAATGTTGACAAATTTTGTCATTAGAGTTTGACTGTAAATCTTTGGCAAAGAAGCTAATGAAAAAAAATAATTTCATTTTGTATCAAATGCTGCATGCTATCTCCTCACCATATTAGCCAATTAGGTCTTCTAATGCATGCGCCATAGCCAAACTAATGAAATCGTTCTGAGAGATTTATTTATATTTACTAATTTCAAAGAGATTCACTCTTTCAAGTACCTTGCAAAAGCTCACAGAAATTGAAAAATGGAATAACAGAAAATTGAATCGTAATAAAAGGAATCATGTGAGACAGCATGAAAAATGCTCCTAATAAAATTTACTCCAACATAAATTTGTTTACTTTTAATTAATCTAGATCCCTTACTCAAAGTGATGCATGTTATGCGCGTTTAAACTGCAGGAACCATAACCGTCTTTAATTAAAGTTTAAAAGCGTTAGGCCCAGAAGAGCTTGGATTTCGTAATACCTGTCAAACATGGAATATCTCACAAACTGAACCTTGTTAACCGTAAGGATATTACGTATTACTCTATCACTCGTTACATTATCAGCTCATGTCGCTCCGTTATGAGTTTCATTTAAACTTATTTAATGCTGCTTACTCTCCGTTAAATATGTCAGTTCGCAGTCAGTTATGTACGTTGAATAGAATCATCGAAGAAACACATATGGCGACCATTGGTTTGCCAGTTAATCGAATTGCATATCAACGTGAAAAGAGACCTCTAATTTATGGATATTGTACTTGCGTATAACTTTTGTTCAATTTATATGTGAAATACAATTTTCCTGAGCTCTGTAACGATAGTGGCTCAAACATTCGACGAGATAATCAGACGGAGTATGTGAATATGACATTTTGATTATATTTAATAATTAATTGATCTATAAAATGATATTTTATAGATATATCAAGCAGGGCGGTCGACCTGCAATGCCAAGCTATAAAAAAAAAAATATACGGCAAAATAATAAACTTGCCAAGTACAAATAGTCGTCAGACCGCTTACTGTTTATATACTCTGCACCTCTATCTCCTATACTTGCCATGTTAGAGCAGTTTGCGTAAATTATAAAATTCTGAATGAACCAAGCATCGTACTAAATTAAAACAAAAAGTAGAAACAGATTATGATGAATTTGGTCTAGGGAAGAAGAATTTCTATCAACAAGACATGCTTAACCACTTCACTTAGATGTGAAAAATTCGTGATTAGGAAATTAAGTACCAGAACTTAATAAGCTTGGATATTTGATATCCCAAATTTTTTTGTCATAACTTTTGTTTTGAAGCTTGGCGGTTTTTTTTTTAAATTTTAAGAGATTTTTAGTGGATATAATTTAAAAAGAAAATTATTTTATCGATCAAACATAGTTTGATAGTATGTATTAACGACATATCCTTCTCATACATTTTTCAATAACATTGAAAGCAACTTTTCATTTCGGACTATGGAATTTGGAACCTCATGCTTTGAAGACTGGTTTCTGTTGTTGTTATTGTTGATGTTTCTAACCCTTTCCTAGTCTACCAGCGTTAGACCAGATCCCTTAGCCCATAAATCCTCAGGAGGTCGATCAAGAGGCGAGGAAAGGTAATAAACTCTTCCCTAGATAAATATAAGCAAGTTAAAATGTTGCCAGGAGTGGCCTGCTGATCATTACACTTTTTACAAGTGGGAAAAGTTGTATTTTGTCGATCCAATTTTCGGCACCCCAAGTGGCCACTGGCAAACCTAGAGATTGCAGTCTGTTCAGCTCTATCATCCTTAAAGATAAGAGCTCTACCAGGGCTGGTTTCTAGTACATATATACGAACAGACCGCAGTCTTGATATTCTCTAATGTATTTTGGATCTTTCTTGAAATAATATTACAATAGCCAATTTTTCTTATAGCTTATCATACTTGTTGAAATGCATTTGCATAGGACGCCATCTCCTATTTTATTCTTATTCAATATCTGTTGTTCTTGTCATACATTTTAAATAAAACATCTTTAGGGGAACAGTATATTTTGATATTTTAATAATAGTATTCATCAGAGTTAGATAGTATTCATCATTAAACAGATAAAATATACTACAGGGTGGTCATACAACGTTGCCGATATATGGACCTCTAGCGGCCGTTCCGTTACACCTATCGAGATGAGATTTCGAATATAATTATTCAGAGTTATGAGCTCGAGATTTTGTGAACGGCAACAAAGTGACGCTCACGGTTGCGGTTATGGGTACATAAACTCGAAATTTTCGGATGGCAACGCCCACTTTTTCCCATTGCAAAATACTACGCGCTCGCGAAAAACCTAAATAGCGTTGGAGCGGTAAGTGTATCACAAAGAACTGAACGCACAAGAAACAGCACGCACAAGAAACAGCTCTGTGAACGGCCTACAAAAACGCGATCTGGCCGCACGGACGAAAGTTGCATATGACAGAAGCTAGACACCATTCACTGATCACAACACAGATTGTACAAAAGAAAACTTTTATTTGGATCACACATATTCCACATGGGTGTCATCATCGTGATTTTGTTGGCAGTGCGCAGAGCTGTTTTATGTGCGTTCATAACGCGTCCGTTTTTTGTGATATACGTAGCGTTCTGACGTTCTTTAGGGTTTTTGCGTGCGCTGAGCATTTTGCGACGGGAAAAAGTGGGTGTTGCCATTCCAATTTTTTTGTGTTTCTATACCTATAACCGTAACCGTGAGCGCCACTTTGTTGTCGTTCACAGAATCCCGAGCTCATACCTCTGAATAACTATATATGAAATATCATTTCGATCGGTTGAACGGAACAGCCTCTATTGGTCCATATATCGGCAAATTTTTTCTATGACCACCCTGTATTATAAAACAAATTAATGAAGGACTTTTTCTTCATGCTTTTACGTTAAATGAAATTTAACTGCTTTTGGAACAGAATTCGGGACTTCCAACACTGGTGGAATTATTTTTGGTATGTTTCCTTCAGAGTTAAGATATTTTATTTTATTCCTTAGAATTATGGCCCGACGTTAATGAAGTTTTTGTAAATGTTTTAACTATAGACTCGTCATAAATTTTAAACATCCTTTTAAACTTACAGGTCTTGACCATTATCTTCTCTTATAAATCTCATTATACATACTTACCTGCAATCTCTTTCTAGATTATATAATCATATTTATTTCTATAAAGGATATACTCCTTGTATTCATTGTGATGGCCATTATTACAGGCCATTATATGGGCCTGATTCGAAATAAGATTCCCTTCTGTAAATGCAATTTATTTTCTCTCAAAATATCTTTCCGATATACTGAATTTAAATTCCTATTTAGGGCTTTATTAGAAAAGGCCATTAAAAGAAAAAGTGTTTTAAATTTTATTTTTGTACAGTTAATTGAGACATTAAATTAGACCAAAAATCAAATTCACAAAATTTAGAAACAAAAGAGAAAACACAAACAATGCAAATCGAAAACAATTAAATTTTTCAACAATAGACAGACAAAAGAGAAAATTCGAACAATACAAAAGTCAAACACTTTAACTTATGAGAATGTAAATTTCAGTTAGAATCCATTTTGAGCTTTAATTGCCAGGCCAATAATTTAATATAGAAGGAAAATGATTTTCATGTGCTGTTACGCTTCTAAGTGTTTGAAGAATCAGCAAGATTTTAAACCCTCGTCGCCTCAGAAAAAAGTGACCTTTAATTTGTCTTCTAAATTTTGAGTGGAGGAATTATTTTTGGTATGTTTCCTTCAGAGTTAAGATATTTTATTTTATTCCTTAGAATTATGGCCCGACGTTAATGAAGTTTTTGTAAATGTTTTAACTATAGACTCGTCATAAATTTTAAACATCCTTTGTTTTACAATCATAGCCAAACTAAACAATTAAGAAAATCATAAGATATCATAAGAAATCAATCATAATAATCTATAGAAAATATTATTCAAACGAATATACATAAAACTGAAAAGTTGTTCGCAAAGTTATAAAAGTGAGTATACGAAACATAACGTAACCAATTCAGCATCTATGAGAACATTAAGAACCTAAAATGCACATGTTAGTTAAATTCTGTAAACACGAAAAGGATAGCTGGGAAAAGTATAAAGAAAAAAGTATTTATTACAGGTGTCCTAAGAACGGATTAAAACATTACAACACGGAATAAACTGAACTTCATGAACTTTGTTTCGTAAATAATTTGTTTTATGGTTTCTTCATCAAATGGTCCCCAAACATTTTTTAACAGCGATCCACTGTCTATAAATAAAAAATAAACTTGATCCCCAAGCAAAAATATTGGTAGAAGGGTATTTTAAGGAATTAGGAAAATATTGAGAGAAAAGAAAATTGTACATTTAAAAAAAATAAAAATTTGTGATTATAGAAAATTTACAGCATATATTTTTAATTTTATAATTCAATGTGATATAAATTTACTTCAGACAATCCGCGGTCCAACCAATTTTAGCTACCCCCTGTGGGTTGCGATCTACAGTTTGCGCACCACTGTTTGGGTGCAAAGACCCTTGGGGATTCATAAATACGTTTCAGGGGTATGCCGACTCGTAGGATAATTGAATCCAGGAACTCGCTCATGCGGTGAAACACAATTGAAAAGACTTAGTAATTGAAACTAAAATTGAGGAATGCGTTAAATTCGAAAATTAATAAACTTCAGCTAAGGACATTCGATGTCCTACCAACAACTTAGCGACGGGCGCTTTTGTCCCACTGCAAAATCAGTTCCCCTTCTTTACCAACCATTTGCACCGTTCACCATCTTCCACCCCAGCCCTATGAGTAGACAGAATTCGCACTTTTTGCTCTTACAAACCGCACGCAGTACGCCGTGTTGCGTATGTACGCGCATACATACACAGCACCTGCTTCTAGGCAATGCCTAGTGCACCTGCCTCTAGGCATTGTCCTGATTAGTCTTCTGTTCGATTCTGCCGAATATTTCCGCTGATATGTTAATTGCTATATTTCGTTCTAAATTTTTGCACACCAGTGTAATATCGTTCCCATAAACATCGGTTTACGTACATTTCAAAATCCGAGAAAACTGATACAGAAATTTGAACTCAAAAAAATAATGGCCATTGCAAATAAATCGACTATGGAGTCCACTCTATTAGAGAATGCTTTATGTTACTGGTTTCTCCTAATGCTTGCTCCAATGCTTGAAGATAGGTGGTGGCATCACCATGAAGGAAAATATGGGCATCACTGCTTCTCGTTTTTTGACGAACAACCATCGTTAATATGTAGTCGCTCCAAGAACCATGATATAAACATCATACTGACATCCCTTGGCCACGACTAACATTATTTTATGTTCTGCAGCATCAACACAATCATCAACGCAAATACAGAGGGTCCTCCATTTATTTTTCAGACAATTCCTTCTTTCCTAGTCGTGAAATCTTTCTTCCCAATATTGCTCCAACTTGAAAAAAGAATTCAACTTAAAGGTTAAGCTGGGAATCTTTAAAATATCCATCCTGTGAACCTGGCTGACAGATAGCAAGATGATATCGTTCGAAAAAATCCAAGACTCTCCAGAAATTTTGATAACTCAAAACTTTTTAAGACTTTGAAACTTTTGCCACGAGTTCATCACAACAAAATTAGAAGCTCATTTGGTATGAAAAGTAAAAGCACATAAAAAAGTCTGAATAGTCATGAAACAGAGTATGCATAATGAGGAAATTAAATGATTGGCTTATGATGTGGTAATCCCCTAAATGCTGTGTCTATGTACATGCATATATTTCTTAATGCATGCAGATGTGGAGTAGAAAACTTTTAGTACTTAAACTATATCATTTATTCTGTAATCTAAAATAGGTGTTAGATGTCCCTTTCCCAACAACACTCAGATTTATTACAAATTGCAGGATAGCTTCTTAAAATTAAGTCTGAAACTGAATAAAGAAAGTATTGTCACAAGGATTTTATTAATAATAAAAAGCCCTTTTCAGAAAAGAAAATTTAAATTTCATGTCATTTTACATTAATGAAAAGTATTTTTCCTTTTTTTAATGTTTTTCAATAAATACGAAATTATATTGCATCAAAATGAACCGGAGATTTCAATAGATATATACACCCTCTACGGCTTTCACTAATAGAAAGCGAAAAGCTCCACCAATTTACATTTTCTTTTGAAAGCGCGAAGGAAATCGAAAGAAATAAATTGGGTGTCTCGAAATCAAGGTTAATTTGCAAAAGAATGTTCAAAATGTTAGTGTTTGAACAAATTATTCATTAGAGTTCCGAATCAATTTCGCTCGAGAAGCATTCTTTAAGGATCTCGACATGTTGAATCACTTTATAAATCAAGCAGGACATGCTCCCTTTTTTTCCGAATCCCTAATTTATTTTTTTCTAACTTGATCTAGAAATGAAGGCAAAAAATCAGTTATACAACCATACTTTCAATTAATTGAAGCTCGAGAAACCTGGTTTCCTGTTGCTATACGGAGTTTTTTCTTTAATATTAGGAAGCAATCTATTTTGATTAAAGGATTTTGTTACAGTTTTATTGCACTTGTGTACACGTGTAAAATAGCCAAATATAAGAAAAAAAAATTTTTTCATTAGTCTTTTATATATCTAAATGAAGTTTAATTGATAAGTAAAATGCATATTATATTTTTATCTGTGTATAATAGATTCCCCTTTTAATAAACCAGTTAAATATTGTGTTAAGGAGACAAGGGACCTTCAAATTAAATGTTTTTAAATTTTCAATTTTTAACTCCATATACAAAATGAGAATAATTAATTTTCTATTTTACTACATTGAAAACCCTTAGAATTCAAAATAAGGAATGTTTGGAAAAATCATGCCCGTTTTTCAAAAAAAAATTTTAAAATGCTAACTTTTTTAAAATGGTCTATGCGCATTATATATCAATTAAAATTCTTAAATTTTGTATTATAAGTTTACCATATGTATATAAATATAAATGTGCATTTAATTTTTTTATATGAATCTAAAGTCTTAAATAATTTTGTTTTCTATTTTGTCTGTTATTTTTTTATGTTTTTACTTTATTTTATGATCTATAAATTTGAAAAATATTTGTGATTTCAAAGAATTATGCACGGTTTTGTGGCGAACATTTCACAAAACAATTCTGAGAAATTTGAAAGATATCAGAAGAAAATGAATACGCATGGAGCCTTTTGAAAAATTCTATATTTTTTTAAGAACTTTTTGATAAGCAGGTCCTACTCCTCCCCAAAATACTAATTTGGGAATTCTAAGTATCTTCAATGCAATAGAAGAGAATATTAATTATGTTCATGCGTATATAGAGTAAAATGTTAAACATTAAAGAAGATCGAGATTGAAGGTCCCTTGTTCCCTCAAATATATCTAAACTATACTGATTAACGAGGGTTTCATATTTAAACACATTATGCAAAATTTGTTCTCGTTCGCGAGTACAGTTATATTTCTATGTATCCACCATTTCAGCTTTAAATTTTATTATGTTACGTTGTTGTTGTTGCTTTTGCGACTTGACCGACAGTAACATCAGATCAAGTCCCGAAGGCTATGAGCGATGAAGGTGCGGCTCCTGTTTTGATTGGCACCACAAGGGTCGGATTCCGACTTGGCCAAAGGACCAGTCCCGTAATTATGAACCGAGTCAAGTGATGAGATGAGAACGCTTTACCCCGCACCTCCAGAGGTAAGTTTTGAGAACTTGAAGGAGATTGCAGCCAAGACAGATTTTACGTGAACCAGCTGCCATCAGTGTAGACGGCAGTGGATTTCGTCAGAGACGATCATCGAACCAGTGACTTTCAGATCACTAGCCCGCTGTCCTTGCCAACTGGGACACTGCCTCCATTATGTTACGTAATTAATAGAATAATAAAACTGTCAATAAATTTTCAAATTTTCACTTCATTATGAGGGAAAATTAAATATTATATTAGGAGAACGATTCTTCTCCAAGTTTCGCAGCAATTATACAGCATTTATTTAAATGTTAGAACCAATAAAAGTTTTATGTTGCTTGCCAAAAGTGTCTGATGCTGCGTAATGTAATACTATTCAAACAATATTTTGCTTATTCATCGTAAATACTTACTACAAATACGTCGCAAAGTGTTACATCGTGCTTTTCATAAAATAACTATCTTAAAGGATGAAATGGAAGAGCGTTGTAAAGTTTTTGTTACTTACTTACTGAGTATAAACCTAATAAGAATATACATTACTTGATGTAACTTAATTTTATAAAACCTTGCATATTCGGTAATGGATTCTGACACGGATTGTGTAAAGTATGTTGTATCATGTTTCTTAAACACTCGAACGAATTATTATCCAAATATTCTTAAGATCATAGTAAAAAAAGAGAGAATGAATATTTTGGCACGTTTCTGAATTCTTCTCATTTTAACAAGCACTGCTGTTAAATGAAAACACATAAAAATTAAATTCTTATACCAATTATCATTTGTAAAAAAATATTCATTTTTATATAAGATGAAATTTCAGATAAATATACTTTTCTTTAAAATTGGTATCTTTAAAATTGGTACGAAAAAAGTATATCTTTAAAAATCTTTAAAATTGGTACGAAAAAAGTATAAAATACTCTACGCTAATTTACTACTAAGTTTTCATTTATATCTCAAAAATATCATTCATAAGTAAAATAATAACTCATTCAGTGCATAGCATCCGTTCAGTTGTTGATTAAAATGTTATTTTAAACGCTAATCTTTATAGTATAGGAAGGTAATTTAAATGAAAGATATGTCAGACTCATATGATATATAATGGTTAACAATATTACCTCAATAACACACCGTAAGTATTGGACTATTTGTAGAAGCAATAAAGCAGCATGATCTTAACATCATTAAGGAAGTCCCAAAATTCTACATCATAATCAGCTCACGCTGTTAAGGCCTCTTTCATTTTAGCTACCACCATAAATCTAAGTAAAGTAAAACCTCGTTTATCCGGCCCTCGTTGATCCGGATCTCCGGATCAGATTTGTAGATATTATTTTTATTTAATGTTCACATTAGATAATAATTTTTAACTATGGTAGCAAGAACGTAACTAGAAGTACGCCAAATATTAGCTTTTTAGTTAGATTCAATGTATAGTTCCTGCATAGATTGTACAATAAATTATGGTAATAAAATGCTTTCTGTTGAGTTCAAGAAAGATTTACTAGATTTACCAACTCTTTGATAAGAAATGATGTGCAAAGTTATTTTTATATTTTTTAATGTCTTGTAAACAATACTATGTAATTTTGTTAAAAAACATAGTTTTCTACCGAAATAAACGGTAAGTCTGCTTACTTAATCATTTCGATTTGCTTATGACCCATGTTTCCAGGATTATCTGTATTGCCTATGGTCCCAGTTAGTTCCAGTTAGGTACAGTAAACGAGGTTTTACTGTACCGACAACATGTTCATCCACCTAAATGAAATCCACCAAATGTATAAGGGTTGTGTAAGGAGGTTGAATAAAACCACCCAACGTCAGTTTTAGCAGCATATTTTGGTCATATTATTCACTAGGGATTCCTCAAATTCGTCCAAAATGGTAACTCCACGATAAGCTACAAATGTTACATATAGCTCATACACTGCTTAGACGGTAAACCACGTGAGCCCTAGATCTAATCCCACTTAACATATGTGTTTTCCCCTCATATGGGAAAATGTTGATTCGTCTGTAAAGTGTTCCACTTCAAAATAGTCAAAACATTGCAGAGCGTTAAGGACAATGGCCTTAGGATAATTTCTAGCAGCTTTAGAAAAAAACGTACTGCAGCACAGATATTCATTCTTTTTGACGGGCTTTATTTTTTAAAAAGTATCAAAAATTAAGTATTGGAAGTACATATATATATATATATATATATATATATATATATATATATATATATATATATATATATATATATATATATATATATATATGTGTGTGTGTGTGTGTAAGGTATACATAAGATTCGATTCACAATTATCGAACTTTTGAGTGAATGAATTAAAGAAGCTGCTTCAGATATGCTAATTTCGGCATACGCGCTTCGTATAAATACCAAACAACTTGATTAATACAAGAGGTTGAAAAAGGTTGCTAAAGTTTATAGATAAGCGAGAGGGAGCTACGAGGTAAGCTACTCCAGGTGCTATCCTGCGCTTGTGCTTAGGGGGCCCAAAATTTACGTGGCAGTACTGCTGGTTTGACTCTCTGCTGGTTTGTGAGTATTTGCAAAGTGTATTTCTATTGAATGTTAATATATATTCCGTACAAGTAGTACGTATGCTTATTGCTGTAAAAGCAAATTCTATATGTGCAACGAATTCAATAAACATTGTTCCATGTATAAACTATGTTTGTATCAAATTCATTTAGAGTGCCACTTCAAATTATATACACCCAAGTCTGGGTAGAAGTGAGCTATACTCTCTCTCTCTCTATATATATATATATATATATGTAACATGTCAGGTCAACCACGGGAAAAACGACGAATTAAGGACCCGTGAGCCGGGAGCAATGACGGCAGCGTAATAATTACATTAAAACATTTTATTACGTATACGACACATCTTCACGGGGCAAAGACTTAGTGTAGAGCTTGCCTGTACCTGACCACAGGCCCCTATATAACTTTTCATAGACGACGTGTCATGTGACCATGCAACGAGCAGCGATTCGCTGTGCCTGGATATCCGGGCTTGAAAACTTATAAAATGTAGAGGGATTATCTCCAAATTTACAGGGATCGTATAGTATCTGCCGAAAAATTAACACCTTTGTTCTTAAAATGAAAGCGAACAACGTAATTAATCTACGCACAAGGAAATTTAAAAGAATTTAGAATTTTGAAAGGACTTTGGGGTTTTATATGTTATATATATATATATATATATTATATATTTATTGAAAATTAGTGTATAAGTTATAAAGCTAGGATCCACAATTTAATTCCAAATGTCAACTTATGACAATACTTCAGTAATAAAAGCAACATTTTATCAGATAAACAGCTTTTTAGAGTGCCTCATAACTTCCTTTTAGTTTTTATTTGCTCATTAAATTCATGCATGCCTTATTTTTAAAAGTCTTCAGTCATCATTATCATCTGCTAAACTTTTTAAAGCCACTAATTACCATCTTAATTGCCCTCTCAAATTTGATTGATAGCATGCACAACATTACAAATCGATATAAGTATTTCTTAATACCTTAATTATAAGATTAAAAGAGCAAGTGCTTTCACGAAAAATAACTCAGTCATCTGTCCCATGTTTGAAAGGAAATGAATAGGGATTCAAATTGAAATCAAGGTAAGATTTGAATATACTAGGATATACATAAATATTCATGGAGTATATAAATTACTAGTCTTCGTGTCTTTATAGCAAAATGCCGAAGGTTAAAGACAACTATATTTCTCGTACAGAAAGAAATTTTTTATTCAGTCGGTGTTTAATAGAGATTCTTATAATGAATAGAATGTCCAGAATTTGTTATTAAATATTATAATCCACTCTTCCTTTTATGTTTTAATAAAATAAAAATTTATTTAAGACATATTTCACACCATAAAACAATTTGTATAATAATTTCTATCCAATAAAATTTAAAGTTGGATTGACCGTTGATATTATCGGTTAAAAATTTCTCGGATTTAAGCAAAACTTTAAAGTAATCCATGTCGATATCATGGTATTTTTAGGTAATATCGAAGTTAGGCACCACATGTTGTAAGTTAATAGCGTTTTTTGAAATATATGTATGAGTTTGGGATCGCTATTCATAATGTTATATTTGAAGCAAGAATTATTGTACTGCAGTACTACCGTCAACATATAGTGGCGTTTAGCGTGACTTAAACCACGTAAACCCTAGGTCAAATTTCACTTAAGATATGGGATTCCCCCTTACATATGGAAATGTTGACACACCTGTAAAGTATTCCAATCAAAAATGGCTGAAAAATTTGTGAAGTGTAAAGGAAAATGTCCTTAGGATACTTGCCAGCAGCTTTAGAAAAGACATACAGCAGCATTTTTTCTTATTTCACGGGCTTTATTTTATAAAAACTATCAGAAGTTAAATATGTTGTTGTTGTGGTTTCTAATCCCCTTGGTTTTGGAAAGCCTACACCAAGTCCAAAGGACCTAGGTCCTCAAATCCTAGGTCCTTGGCGAAGGGTAGTAAGCAGCTTCACTTTAAGACGAGGTACCACTAGGGCTGAAGCCTGACTTGACCTCGAAGAACATCGGTCCCGTAATTTTGAACAGACTCAAGTGACGAGACCGGAACACTTGACCCCGCACCTCTAGAAATAAATTTGAGAACTTAAAGGACTTGTAGCCACGACCTATTTTACGTGCCCCGGCCAGCATTAGTGAACAGCATTAGTGAAGTGCGGTGGATTTGCAGCGACGAGCATCGAACCAGGGTCGTTCAGATCACTGGCTCGCTGCTCTTGCTAACTGGGCCACCGTGTGCCAGTTAAGTATGTGAAGCACAGATATATATATATACCGGGTGGCCATAATTAAACTGACAGTGCTCACAGTGTTCTGTAGCGCGATCTATTTGCGAGAATGACGCCAGATTTTGTAGGAAAATTAAACAAGACGGGGGACGAAGGATTCCGCGAAAAAATAAATTAGTTCCAAAAGTCACCGCTAGGGGAATATTTGGCGCTGTGTAATAGAAAATAGAGTGTGTAATAGAAAATAGAGTTAACAAATGCAAATCAATACGGAAATTACCTTTTATTTTGCATTCAAATGAGGTTCAATGTGGCTGCCGTTCTTGTGGACCACATATTGCATTCTGTGCACAATATGCACAACAGCAGAAAGTAACATGTCTGCAGGAATCTCCCGTACAGTCCGTGATATGTTATCCTTCAACGTAGCCAGGTCCTGGAAAACTCCTTGATAGACCTTAGACTTCAGGTAACCCCATAGCCAGAAGTCGCATGGGGTAAGATCAGGCGACCAAGGTGGCCATGCAGTTGGAAAGTAGCGGCTAATGACTCTTTCTGTTGTGAATTTCTGTCGTAGCAGCTGTTGCACCCGTACAGCAACTTGTGGAGGGGCTCCATCTTGCATGAAAATGATTTCCCCCAGGCATTGTCTTTGCTGAAGTGTCGGAATGACAAAGCTGTTCAACATGTGGCGATATTTCTCTCCGGTAACAGAACAGGTTTCCGGTCCTGTCGGGGTAATGTTCTCATAGAAGAATGGACCTACGATAAATTCCGCTGTGAACCCACACCAAACAGTTACCTTTGGTGAATGTAAGGGAATTTCTGTGACTGCATGTGGTGATTTGTCATCCCAAATTCGGCAGTTCTGGGTATTCACAGTTCCATGCAGGTAAAAGTGGGTCTCGTCTCCCCATAAGATTTTCCACGGCCAAGCATCATTCACCTCCATTCTGGCAAGAAAGGTGAGAGCAAAAGTCAATCGCTTATCATGGTCGGGGTGCAGTAACTCCTGTACACGGCTGATCTTGTACGGATAGAAGTTGATAATCTTTCGTAAGATTTTCCATACCGTACTGTAAGGCATATCCATATTCCGAGCTAATCCACGAGCGCTAGAGGTGGCAGCAATAGTGTCTGGTCCTCTGTCGACAATCGCCGTGGCAACTGCTTCGATTGTATCCTGTGGTACAGGTTTTCGTCCTCTGCCTGACTGAACCTTCAGAGAACCTGTTTTCTCAAACGTCGCAACCAATGCTTTTAGCCCATTAACTGACACAGGACCGTTACCTTTACGCATTTTTTTGTGCGTTCTAAAAGCACGAAGAGCGGCTGACGCGTTGCACTGGTTGAGGTAAAAGAATTTGACCAGTAACGCACTCTCGACTAAAGAAGGAGACATTGCACATAAACTTTCAATCCGATTGATTCGAAACGTAACAAATTGCCTTTTAAAACCAAAGCAGCTGGCACTGTGCCAATGGATGTAACGTCAAATTTGAGTAAAGAACTTCTTCTGCTGCTCAGCGTACGCGATATTGCAGATCACGAGACTTTATCAGTGTTTATGTAGATTTTACGCTTTTTTAAAAGTGTTGCCATATTGCACTTGAACTAAATAACAAAATGTGCATAATAAAAGGTAATTTTATTCCGTATTAATTTGCATTTGTTAACACTCTATTTTCTATTACACAGCGCCAAAAATTCCCCTAGCGGTGACTTTTGGAACTAATTTATTTTTTCGCAGAATCCTTCGTCCCCCGTCTTGTTTAATCTTCCTACAAAATGTGGCGTCATTCTCGCTGTAGAAAATTGTATCGAGGGGGCGCTGCGACGCCCGTAGAGAGGGAGAAGTTTTTCGCTTCTCAGTTCGTCCCTCGCTCTCGTAAAACAGGGTCATGTAACCCCCCGTTGGAATCCCTATCTGGGGAAACATTTTTCTATTTATCTTTACAATTGTTTTAATGTTACAAATAAACCAAAAGCCCAATATTCGTTGTCGTCCATTTGTAGTAGTTCGTCATAAATTCGAGACTCGCAAATAGATCGTGCTACAGAACACTGTGAGCACTGTCAGTTTAATTATGGCCACCCGGTATATGCACTCCTAGGCCCTAGTATTATAAAGGATGACTACTTAATTTATTTACGCTTTGGAATTTCAAATAATTCCCATACTTCCGAAAGAATTAAGGATTGTCTGTGAAACTTATTACCACGAGTAATAATAACAGATGTTTAAAGAAACTCAAAATTTCAAATCATGTTTTCCTCAGCAATTTCTAAAAGTTACATAGATTGGGTGTTTTTCGGGAAACAAATTTTAGAGCAGTATATAAGAAACATATAAAGGGGAACAGGAAGTTGCATGAGATCGGGTACAGCCAAATTAAATTTTTAAAAAAAACGAAGTTATTACGAAACTACAATGTATAACAACAATACTCTCTATGAACAAGAGATAAAGTAATACGATAATCAGAAAATGTAACTACTAAAATAATTACTGATTTTCAAATTTCTTCACTATTTTCTTATTTTTCTCTTAATTTAGCGGAAAACTGGACCGAAGATATTTGCTTTCCACTTAGGTTTTCTTCAGAACAAATCCCTATCAGTATAATAAATTGCATTATCTTATACAGACAAAATTTTATTTCATTATTTGTATTAAAGGAATAAATATTTTAGAGTATTAGAATTCCTCCACTTGTGTTTGAATCGTATCTTTATTGATACGACGGAGGTAGAGGAGTTGAAATTTTAACACAGGTGTTAAATTATAAACTTCAGAAGCAAATCTAAAAAATAGAAAGCTGAAACTGTATAGAAAATTCCTCTAATATAAAAGTTTTAAATACGCGATTTTAGGAATTCACTGCATTGTGGAAAAAGAAAAACTCTCCCACTACAATTACTTCATTCAAAACACATGACTGTATGCGCTATGTAGGTAAAAGCGTTAAGGCCCTCAGAGTTAGTGTTCCATTAGACTGAACCCATCCTCTTGATACAATGGCAGATCTCATTTTGCTATACATTTCGTGTATCAATTTCATGTATAATTTTACACGGCTTCCTTATGTTGTCACACAGAAAAAAAAAAACAATTTCAAATTATTCTGACAGTAGAGGAGGCGGCACATTATTCAAATGATTTTTTTGGGGGGGTTGATAAAAAGACACCGAGAGCATGGGGGCGAAACCACTAGAGTTAAGCAAATTCAGACGGTTAAGATACTAATCTGACTGTAGAGTACTATTTGGCAAGTGCAGTGACCTAGAAATTAAAAGGTCAGTCAGAGATGTTCTAAGACGTTGAGTCCCTGGGAACAGTTTTCCACTTATCCGCCATTCATTCATGATGCTGTTTACCCTTTACAACATCAGTAATTGGAAAAAAATCATAAATGCTTTGTAAGCAACATCAAGATGGGGCACCCAGGGATAAAAAGCCTTAGTGAATAGCCCTCAGCTTTGATCTTTATCTAAATAACTTTAAGATTTCATTTTAAAAAAAGGTAAAATGTCTTTAATTTAAAAAAAAAATGCTTCTAATATCCGTAAAACTGATAAAATGCTAGGTACATTCTCTCATATTTATATCGTAACTAGTTGAATACCCGTGCTTCGCTACGGAGTACATTCAAATTAAATTCAACGGTCAATGTATGCAATCAATGCCAAAAAGAATATATTTATAAAAAAATCGTAACGGATATTTTTATAGAAAAAATAATGTAGATGCAGATATTCATATTAATTCTAATGGAACATGCTAAAGAATATAGTACAGTTAATATAGTGCATTTTGAGGAATGTTTCTTTTAGTGCATTTTAATATTTTTTTGGATAATGTAAAATCGTGTGTCGTATTAGAAAAAATTCCTTTTCTGAGAAAAGGAAGAAAAAAAACTTTTTATTTTATTTCGTTATTATGCGCGTGAAGCAAAATTAGCTTAAAGTATCACAAAAAGAAAATAAATCACGTGATCAACATTTAATAAATTAAATTTTAAAAATTAATCTTTAAAAATTCACCAAAAATGGGAAATTAGAGGTAAAGATTCGAAAAAGATTTCATTTTAAAGGACATCTTATTATCTTTCTCGTGATATAAATTTTATAACTCTCAAATTATTATTTTAACTGCAAACTTAAAAAAAGTTTCAAAAACGGCTTAGAAATTTAATTTAAAAGAATGTAAGAAGAATTTTTCAAAAATATTTCTTAGTGCACCCCTACACTATAAGAAGAATCGCCATGCAAAATTTCAGCCCTTTAGGTCCAGCGGTTTGGTCTGTGCGTTATCTATCAGTCAGTGAGTCAGTCATTCAGTTACGAAACTGTTTTATATATATATATATACATTATGATGATATTTTTAAGATTATAGTAATGTGTTTCTAACAGTAACATTAACAAATCTCTGTTATACTTCTTCCGATTGGTAGCGATATCTGGACGCAAGAAAAGGGATAATTTTAGTGATGTTACTTTTCTTAAATCTTTTTCCTCTTTTATATTTGTGTTCCGACGATAGATGTCGTTTAAAAATTCACTGGAAATTTTTTAAAAAAGCTAATTCATAATTTGAAAAATTTGGAATAAATATACGACAAATATATTGTAGATGTGCATGTTCCTACGTGTGTTCATTGGCTAATGTTTTTCTACTTAAATCTTTGAGTTCCGATACTTTCTCAAAAATTTCAGTCTAGAACGAATTCATGAGCATCGATTATTCATTTCAAAGTATTTTCAATAAATTAAGACTAAAAATATAAAACCATTAATAAAACTTTTAGTATGAAAACCAATAATTTTATTAGACTTTATTGATTTATTCCAGAAAATAGAGTTTAAAATATTTGACTCATGTCTATATTGTAATGCTTATTTAAAATCAAGAGCAGAAAATAAAATATGTCATTAAATGTGATTTGCAG
Source organism: Dolomedes plantarius (assembly GCA_907164885.2). NCBI lineage: Eukaryota > Metazoa > Arthropoda > Arachnida > Araneae > Dolomedidae > Dolomedes > Dolomedes plantarius. The sequence continues at coordinate 35,350,809 of OU015493.1, forward strand.
TGAAATTTTGATGAAATGAGATGTAAAGGAAAATATTACTTGGTATAACATTGTGTAACATTGTATTATTCTTTGTACTAAAAACTCATAAACTAAATATTTAAGTAAAGAAATATTCAGGTAATATTTAATAAATGCGTTATGCGGAAAATTTCACATTTGCCTACTCACAATAAACTTCTAATAATTTAGAAGCAAATTAAAAATAATTAATGACATTGTCATCCGGGACCCTTTATTTTAAAAACTCCACTCCTCCTCTCCCCCACGTGGTGACACTTATGAAAAATTTTGTTTAAAAATGTACATGAAATTGATTCTAATTGTAATCTGCATTTTTACATTGACGAGAATGCCATCAATTAAAGTGTCCTGCCTGAGGCAAAGGCTTTTATTACATATTCTGAACTGCTAATTTAACAAATAATATTTTTTCATTAAATGCTTTTAATCAAATTTAAATTTGAATAATAATTATCAATGAAAGCTTTACGTGCCGAGAAAGATGTATGCATAGAAATGTGACTACTTCTTTTTGTGAAATAGCCCCAAACTCGAAATATTAAAGAAATTCTGTCAAAAATTCAAACATTAATTGCAGCCATAATCGATAAAATTAAAAATATTTCTTAAAATGTACAAATTGCTGTTCCTCATTCTCTTAGTAATTAAAAGAAATTAATCCATGCTTTTTTTACGTCGTAATCAATGCAAACAAATTATTCATGATATAAAAGTATAAAAATTCTGTTGATCACATTTAAAGTTTGATTTACAAGTATAAAGTCAAACAAAGAAATAAACAAATATGTGATTAAATATTAACTGTAGAAAGTCTGAAAAATGTATGTAAAAGCTGTTATACTTCTTTTATGGAATACAATGCTATTTCAATAAAAGAAGTGGTTATTCCGATTTTATTGAAGTCAATGCTATCTAATTTGACTGAATTGCTACAAATTGATCATTATTTAAACATTTGTGTCGTCTTTCCTAGATCTTTCTCTTATTGACGACATTAAAGGACGTTGGCGGATTTAACACAGTTGGATGAATATTAAGAAATATTTTATTCACGCGATTCACGAACAAAGAGCAAACAAAAACTCAGTGCCTCTTCGGGGTCATACCCTCCCGTACTGTTTGTTGTCTCTCACTCCCCAACACAGACTGATCACCATGGGTTTTCTCCTCATAGGACCCCCACGGCGTCGCCCCCTTCCGTCGTAAAGAGCACCAGGCACGGCAATATGTTTTAGAAATTGATCAAGAGTTTTAAACTACAAGTAAAACCTGGGAAATAGAAGCAACTTCAACAAATCACAGTGTCCTGCAAAAGCGAAAAGTAACGTTTGAGGGATATAAGGTTCAGCTAAGTACTATCAAAGTATTAAATGACATGATAAAATGACATCAAGTTTGAAAAATTGAATGTTCTGAAAACTAAGTATAAACCTTATTAAAAAAAAGGATGAAATACGGGAGAACTCAACTCTACATAACTAAGGATTATGCATAAATGCATAAATGCAGTTGTTGTATCTAAACTTTTCTTCAAGAAAAACAATATTCCATCTCAAATTTAGTTTAATTAAATATATGTATAGTTTAAAGAGTATAGTTTAAATTCCCTAAAAATTATTATTTAAAACGTATCTATTACATGTGATGTTTAAAATATGTTGTAACGTGTTCCCAATTTTTTGTAGATATTAAACTGTTGCAGTAACACCACACTAACTGTAATGAACTAGTTTAAATGTCGACATCCCATTGTACAGGAATATTGTCTTGCGTACGATGCCCTTAAATTAATATATACATATGAATATATACCGTTTAATGGATTAAACTAAACTTAAAACTAAACTAAACTGAAAATGAAAGTGTAGTTACATTTGTTTTTTTCTGTTGCAGATTATTCCGAAAAGCTAGAGTTTATAAGAAAGACTTTGAGTTTGAAATATTATTTTAAACCATATTATTGTCTTCTATAGATTTTCTGGACTTCAGAATTGTCCAAACCAAATTTAAGTCCTTTGAAATCCCTGAGTATATTTTAAGAGAGACATTTAGGTTTCAAAATTGTTAAACAATTTGCTTAGCGACATTAATCAAATTTACCAGTATAGAGTGTGGCTCATTATCAGCTAAGTTATTATTAAATATATAGCATATTTTTAATAAATCAGGGAACTTTGCATGAAGTCACAAGTATTTTAGGTACGATGTGTGGTTTTCTTTAAGCGTGTGAGGTAAATATAATATTTCCTAAAAGTCCCTTAACTTTAGCAGTCCTTTCCGTTTTTGGTTAGTTTAGTTCTCATATAACAAAGACTCGATTTTTGGCCCGTCTGACAACATAACCTTCTTCTAGAATTTTTTGTTGGATTAAAAAGGTAACAAGGAAGATGATACACACAAAAAAGTTGTATTACATAATGAAGTTGATCGATCAGTCAGGAACACATTTGCATCTATGCACTGTTCTCATACGCTATAATAAATATTTAACTGGAAGTCAACTGAAAACCAGACATGATGCTTGAAACACATTTAACATTTCCTTATAAAAAGTATTTCTCATTGAGTGATTATACTTAAAGCCTGGAATATAGAAATTTGTGTCCATTATTTTAAATGATAGCGCAATAAGTAACACAATTTTACGATCTATATCAGAAAAGTTGGCGATAATACATAAACATTCAGTACTGTGCTGTATAATCACATTGATACAAACTCGCGATTGTATCAGTGTGGCGGAAAAAGTTTGCTAGACATTCCATGCTTATTCTAAAATGCAGCGTAACAAACCTAATTCTATACTTTTACATGTTATACTATCTTAACAGTTTGTTGCTATATTCTCTCAAAAACATTTTCCCAGAAAAATATTTTCCCCAGAAACAATGAATAAAATAATCATAAAATGTTTTGTAAAATCCAAACTTCAACCTATAGAACAATATTATCCTAGATATTAAACGTTGTTCGTATTGAAGTCACCTCTACACAAAATTAATACATCAGGTCGAAATTTACAAAATAATAATTTGAAGAAAATTATCATTCAAAGACACCAAATATATTTTATGTAGTAACTGTAACTATAATCTGAAAAAACGTTTCCATGTATTTTATATACAATGTTAAGGCTTTTTTCTAAGGCGAGATAAAAATATATTTCCTGCCAATATATTCTCACTTTAGTTGTTCTATGGCTTTAGTTTTGTTCATTTTTATCTGTACAACCATTAAAAAGTATTTAAAATTACAGGTTTTGATCAAGATTTGAAATATTTTAGAATACTAGACATCGGAAAACTGTCCCAAAATTTTGTCAACTCCCAAGTAAAGCATCTTGTGTTATCAGTAGCAGTCAGTTCCGACATCAAATTAGACCATTGTGTGGTTTATATGTTCCAAATATAGTTTATATAAAGTCAAAACAAAATCTCTCTTCGAAAAATAACTAAGGCAGTTTCGGAATAATATATAGAGATGAGATGAGTGAGAACGCTTAGTTATTTCAGTGAGAACAGTCAATTCAATAGTAAAAAAAATCGGTCTGTGAGGACGAATAGCCAAAGTTCCACTGCAGTTGTAATTGATATCCTGTGGTGCCATTTTAGAAGAAGAATGTGGGAGGATAGAGTCGTAAATATCTGATTCAATCAGCAAAAGCGATTACATGAGATTCTTCACTGCACAATGTGTTTGACAAAAAAATAAAACAGACCCCCGATTTCGAAAATGCGTAAAAAAAATGGATTTCGGACTTCCCCTAAGAGAGGAGACGTACGACTGTATTTTAATGTACCTCCTGTATTGAATAACGACCTCCAAATCAGATAAAACTCACCCTACAATATTTGAAATCTGTCGATCAATTCCGAATTTCCCTGTCTCGAAAGAACTGATATTTTAATACCGTCTTCCAAATTATGAGAGTTATGCTTCAACAGACCTCCAATATCGATGAGAAAATTTACAGGCTTTAGATACCGTTGAAGGTTGTCTAGATCAAGTAACGTTACAAATCTCTGTTATCATTAAGTATCACAAATCCTTAAACTTCTCTTATCATGACAAATGAAAATTACTCGAATAGTATAATAAAGTACTGATAAAAACAAAGAATACAGAGGCTGTTCACACATTTTTTAGACGATGTATATTGTATTCACAAAACTAAATTACATAAAATTCTTGTGCTTTAAATGTTCTATTTGACATCCCTTATTCTGAACTATCTTTCGACACCGCAATTTCCAGGATAATGATGCCTTTTGAAGTGTCTGAAGAGGTATTCTATCCCATTCCTCCTGAACAGCTTTCCAGAGTCCTGTAAGGGTTTTGGGACGACGTTTGGATAATGCAGACTTTAAAATTCCGAAAGAACAAAAATCCATAGGTGATACATCGGGAGATTTAGTAGGGATATCAGTGAAGGGTATGGCCTTGATACCAGTTTTTTGTTCCATTTGTTTTAGGAAATTTACGGTGGATTTTGATGTGTGACTGCTAGCTTTGTCCTGATGGAGTCTCACAGATTGATGGCACTGTGGGTAAAGCGATGGTATTTCATTCAGAAAAATTGGCGATAAAATATGTTCCTGATAGTATTTGGAGTTAATCTTGACAATTTTTCCCACTTAGGAAAACTTTCCCTTAGGAAAGTTTCCCTTAGGAAAACTTTCTTTCGGAAAATAAATCCCTTAGGAAAACTTTCTTTCGATTCTTTGAACCATGTACTTAATTTTTTTTCTCCACTTTTATGATAATAAATGGCTCTTTTTTTGTTGCAATCATTTAAATACACCCATAATTCATCTATTGCGACAATTGTTTTCCATTTTTCTTTGGATAAGTGTTTCTCATATATAATTCTGCAGCGTGTCCTGCGTTCAGCGATATGATTTGGAAGAAGACGATGCACATTGCGTTTTTTCGCTTTCTTAAGATTTAAATCAACGTTTATCATTTTGTTTACAGTGGACACCGAGCATTTTAATGATTTTGCAACTGTCCTTTGACTAGGGGGATTTTCTTTTAAGATTAAAGAACGTAAATTTGCAACAGTCGAAGATGTCCGTTTTTTCCTTGGATACTTGTTTGGAATTTTTGTCCCACTTGAGGCTCCAATTTGACGTTTTTTTCCTTTCTTGTTGACGATATTACCTATCAACGCTTTAGATATCACAAAACCATGACTCTCATATCGTTTTTGTATAACGGAGTATGCATATTTCTCTTAGGAAAGAGCATAAATGTAGCCTTCGAACCACTGCTTTGTTAAAAACGCCATTTTGAATAAAAACAAAACTTTCAAGCCGCAGACGATAATTTTGACTTTTAAAAACATAGTACAATTGCAATTGTTTCTTTTGCAGCAAACGATTTTTTATTACCGCTTACCAAAATCGTCTAAAAAATGTGCGAACAGCCTCTGTATATGTTATGTTTCAGCACCATTAATTTCGTGGTATCAAGTTTGTTTTAATTAAAGTAAAAAAAGTATTAAAAGCAATTCTGAAAAATGTCATTTAATTATTTATATATATATATATAATGTAATATTTTAAATATTATGCCCTCCATTCTAGCATTTAGACTTTCCTAAATTCCATGCCCTGAAATATTAAGTTATCGCTTTAAAACCCTTAACCACAGAACATTTCCCATGAATCGCATGCCTTTGCATTTCTACACATGTATATGTCCGAATTCAGGATTGGGTGAGCTTCGCGAGCCCCTAAAGCTGCTGACCCTACAAATAATAGCCACATGTTTGTTTGTTTTTTTCGCTCTCTCCCGTTTAACCTTTCAGCGGGCGCGCCCTAGTATAAAGTGCAACATTTTCATAATTTTGAATGATTTGTTTTTACATGTCAGGTTTGGATGTTCTAAGCAGTTTCTATTTATAGCTGCACCCTTTCTAATGCAGGTCTGATTTTCTGACCTTTCTATTCCTTTCCTTTCATTTTTAATCGTGATTCCAACAGAGGATACCTCTATTTGTTACACTCTGTGCACACCGCGCCTGGTCATGTAAGAAAATATTCATTATTTTATTTTGGTTATTTTGATAAAATAAGACTAAGCATTTACAAAGTTGTTTTTCTATGATTATAAATTTAAAAAAGACTAATCAAATAAATATCCTGATGAAGTTTTAAATACTAAATAATTATTAATAATTTTGTATGCATGATAATGCAACAGTGGATAACGATTCTGGTAAACCAGCAAATATACTGGATTACAATAAGACAAAAAGCAGGAGTTGGTGTAGTGGATCAAATGTGCAGCTATTACACGGTATCCCGCATATCCCGAAGATGGACTCTGTCGTTGTTTTTTAGGTTTTTAGACATAATAGGAATTCATTCGCAAGTTGACCTTAGATCCAATAAACCGGGCAGTTTTGAGAGAAGGCGAATGTATCTGCATTCTTTGGCTTTAGAACTTCTCGGAAAGCCACTTGAAGACGCGGTCAAATATTCTATCTCTTCCTCCAGACATAACTGGATTCTTACTAAAATATAAATGGGAAACTTCCCTAGAAGCAGAATCAGAGGTGTCGGCAAAATAAAGATGAATATATATGCGGACGGCTAAATAATGTAACTACCACGATAAAGTGTGATAAATGTAATAGTTTTTCATGCAAGGCGCATCGCAAAATCCGTACTATATGTTTGCGATGTGAAGAAATTGAAGAAAACTGAAGAGAATTGAACAAATTATTTGTGTTTTAAAAATAAATTTTAATTTTTTATGAAAATTTCTTCTTATTCATTTTTGGACTTTAATTATAAACAATCTCAATATTATCAACATTTTATATCTTGTCATACAACGCTGAATTATAATTTCCAATTTGACAAAAAAAAAGTTAATTACAAAAGGAATAATGAAGGTTTAAAGAGACGTTGCATTTTATGCAACGCGCGCCTGGTGGTGTTACAAAAATTGGCATGCCCCCTGAAGGGTTAATGTTGAAAGGGGATATTATTCCGAGCCGTTCTTCTGAAATGAACGGATGTACTTTTGTCGTTCTAATAAACGATTCGGCCCGACTGCTTCCAAGTCTAAATTTTATTCCTTTCAGGCAGAGTCTAGTAAGAAATATATCAGTCCGTAATTTTAAATGAGCTAAATATAACTGTTTAGCATGTTACTTGATAAATTATGAATTTATAATTCTAAGTATAAAACAATGTATTAGAAACACGTTTTTTCTGAAAACAAATCTTCAAAATTATCATCTACAGAATCAACTACTGTTTTTATAATTTATTTATACAACACTAAGGAATCTGTGGCCAATTGATATCTAAAATACACGAAGAAGAAAATCGTTCAAAATTTTCTATACATTTCCCCTATAATTCACGTCAGTTATCAATATAGTTACAGAGATTCACGAGTTTAAAATATTATCTTATTCTGCATCAGTTAATGTAAAACTTACTAATCTCTGAGGTTTTTTAAAGATAATTTTTATCAATTTTCATAACGTGGAAACTTAAGGCCTTGTACTATACATTTTATTTTTTAATTAACGTTCTAGATAATTATACGTTTTATTTTACTCTTATTTATTTACATGAAAATAGTTTTAATTAATTAGTAACTTTGCCTCGTGCCGTAGTTAAAAACGTCGAATTAATTTCAAACTCACAGGAAGACTGGCAAAACGAAAATTCTTTCGTATTTTTGACCGTTCTTGATTTACACGACAATTAATTCTCAAAGTCACTGCATTTCGAATAAATTGCTTCATGCCGGCATGAATATTTTTCAAATTCCCTGTCTACATTTCATTTGCCAACAAACAAACAAAATCCTTTCTTTGTATCGCGGAAAAATATCACAAAAAAAACCACTTCTTCACAAACATTACCAGATGACAGAAAAATTTTAATGGAATCCAACATGTGGACGAATTTCAATGCTGCAGAACCCATGTCGAAAACACTAATGAACTATTCTTTCTTATTCCCCATTTTTTAACTTTCGATTTTAAATTAGCATTGACTTTACAAAAATTTTCCTTCCTTTCGCATTTTTAAGCTTTTCCGGAGTAAAATGCAAACGAGGTTTCAAATTATTTTTAGACTGATTTTGACTGAAATTTAAGAACTGCTCTTGCATGAAAATGCTTTTCTACCTGACTTCGAGAGCTAATTTACTTTATTTTGCGGATTTCTTTTTCAGTATGAAATATTAAACCGCTTCTGGAAAAAAAAGTTGATAAAAGTTTGACGAACATGTAAATTTTAACTTGAAGGATAAAGAATTTTCTTTGACTTCAGTAAATGAAGTATGGACTATAAAAGATACATGCTAAGGAAATGAGTGTTGAAAGTTTATCAGTAAATGTATATATAAATAAATGAACATGCACTGCATATATTAGTTGACGTTTTTTCCATTTTAAATTTCAAAAAGGGTAAGTCAATAAATAAACATTATCTAAAATATATAATAAAGCAGAGTATAGTCAAATGACTGAATAATATAAATTATGGATGTATCTCCAAACCTGAATTAATACTGTTTATAATGCTTTGCATTTAAATTTTAATAACATTTCTTTTCTTCTTTTTTTCATTGCAAATACAAGCGTCCAAGATCTGTTATAACCACATTTTAAATATGACATTAAGGTATATATACACCGAAGCAATTTTTAGATTGTGATAATCGGAAATTTATAAACATATCTTCCAATTTTAACGGATTGGAAATAGGTAACTAAATAAGATATGATAATCACCATTTTCTATTATTTAACAAGCAAGCTGAATAATTTTCTGATAATTTAATTACAGAGATATTAGAAATAACGTTTATCAGCGATAAAACAATAGAATCCCTTACATGTCTCGCACGGATGAAAAACATTTCTTTTTAATTTAATACTAAAATTACTAATAATTCCAAAGAATGATCTACACTCTCAGTTTATGAACGATGTTTTAATGTTTTCATTAAATTTAATAAAAGGAAATTTAACGAACTGATGTGCACCTATATATGCCATTCAAAATATATTTAATTTTGGAAAAAGCACGTTTTCCCAATATCATTCAAAATATTTATCCTTATTCCTCAAATTGAGTAAAATGCAATTTTTGACATTATTGTTATTGCAAATATAGTATACAGTATTTTTCTATTCGATATTTTTATTCAATAATTTATATTTTAATATTTACATGAGATTGTTAGCAGTATTAGCAGAGACGCTAAATTCCAATATCAATATATCGTTTTAAATCATAATTAATGTTTCGATGTAATTTTAAATTTATAACGGCAAGCTTTCGCCGTTTCATACACAATTTTTAAACACTTTTGCTTTTCTTTTTAGATGAAAGACACTATCTCGAATGCCATTTATATCATGATTTTATTGCATTTACATCATTCGCTTTTACTGTTTATATATAACACACAGTTTGTAAACATTTATCATTCATTTTGTACGTACAGCTTGTTTAATGATATGTAAATGTCATATGAAGCCGTGACTAACATGTTATTGAAGATTTACATTTATATCCGCTTCTTTTTACCGTTTCATTTAAATAATAAATCTTTTATAAGTATATACTGCTCACTTCATGAATAAATGGATATGCAAAGGGTTACATAAATAGAGGAATATATTGGATATATAAAGCAAATTTAATATTATGATTAGAGTTTTATATAAATTTTCTGCTTATATTATCTTACTGTTTTATATAAGTACTGTATAGTTTATCAATATTTTTAGGCATTTTTTGAAATTAGGACTGGCTAAGAATTAAGTTTTGATATGTATTTCTAATAAAAGAAAATGCTCAATTTTGAGTTGTTTCATTAACTGCAAGATATAAACACCTAGACCCAAAAGAATTGCAGAAAGCAATTTAAAGTTACAAATCAATAACACTTATATCTTGCATCCTCTGTTGATATTTTTCATGGTTATATCTTATATAAAAATGAGATTTTCATGAAGAGAAAATATTTTTAAAAAAGTCTTGCTTGTATGGCACATATTTAAAATGCTGTTTCAGATTAGATTTCTATTTACTGAGGCAAAGTATCAAGAAGTTAAATCAATCCGTCCAAAATGTGCCTGAAAATTGTAATTTAGTGTTTCTTTGAAATTTTTCTTCAGGTGCATGAAAAATGCTTTAATAAGGAGGGCTTTTAAAGAAAATGAAAACGGTTCTACTGCAGGAAAAATTGATAGACAAAACAAAACAAAAAATTATCTGTAAAAAGTAAATTGATTTTATAACACGTGTAACAACATTAAATTTATTATAAAATGCAAATATAACAATAATTCATCGCCGAAGAATGTCTGTTTCAGTTAATAGTGTCCCATTGTTTCTAGATCACATATACTTTGTATAAAAAATAGTTTCAAGTAGAAAGTGAAATTTATGTTTTTATCAATGGAAGCATCAATCATTTATCTAAAAAATCCTGTCCAAAAATTTGAAAGATTAAAATTGTACTGCCATTTATTAGTCTACAAAAACGGGGGCTTTAGAAATACATTTTTCCATATGTATGTTGCTGTAAAATCAGTGCATTTTGAATCGATACAAATGTATAAATAATATAAAAGAATTCCTTTCGAGATTTTAAATACGTTCCTAAGTGTTATTGATTAAATTCATTGAATTTTCTTCCTCTGTTAAACGCCGCCCTGACGTTGTTATTGTACTTGTTTTAATGGAAATTTTAGCGAAGTTGAAAAAGGCAGGAAAGTAATTCATCAAAAGAGAAAACAATAGCATTTTAGGGATCTTAATAATAATAATAATGAAAATTATAATAATAAACAGTCTGATAAGGATCATAAATGAATATAATGCGTAGTTCCACTTATAGACGAACATAAAATTAAATTTTTTATCATTTAAAAGTTTCAGTAAAATCATTAGTTAATTACAACCAAATGCTAAAATATTTTTAGAATTTATGGGAGGGATTAGTGGTCAAACGATGGTGCTCATACATCATGCCTAAAATGTTAAAATCAATCGAAGTATACACAACACATGGATAACTTCTTTACAATAAGTAAGCTTAGTTTAAAGGAATAAAACAGTAATATTTTTCAGTAGAACATAAAACATTTTGAGGTGAAGGAAGAATATTGGCATTTCTTTCGACAAAAACTTCTAATGGTGTGATGCACGAAAACAGACGAAGTATCACAAAAAGAAAATGAAGATGACTGAATACATGCATACATATATATATATATATATATATATATGCGTGTGTGTGTGTGTGTGTGTGAGTGAGTTTCAATATGGTTTTGCGTTGCTGTCGCCGAGTAGGTCTCGCATTGTCATCCAACAACAAAACGCCAGATGTGAGAAGGCCAGGCCGCTTGTTCCGAATAGCCTCCTTCAATTTCGCCAAGGTGTGACAGTACCGCGTAGCATTGATGGTTCCAACCTCCAAAAAGTCCAGCAACAAAACTGCTTTAAAGAAGAATCTCGGTGGTAGGCGCTTTGGAAGCAACGCTGAAGTCACACAAGCCGTTAAACGCTTTTTCCGTATGAAGAGCCCTGATTTTTCCCTGGAGGGCTTTTTAAAGCTTGTAAAGCGGTATGAAAAATGTCTCAACGTACTTCGTATTTATGTGGAAAAATAAAGTTACGTCTTATCTTTTATGTCTCATTATATTTTTTGTCTTTCATACACACCTTTGTCCACAGTCGTTAGGGGAAACTTATTTTCGGACTATCACTCGTATATTACGGAATGAATATATATATATATATATATATATATATATATATATATATATATATATATATATATATTCCGTCATGCTTTCAAAAAATAGTATATAATAAATTTATTTATACTGCGTGTGTGTATAAATATATTTTCTGAAATTTAATTTCCTCCTCTAGAGCTAAAATGCATACATAGTACGTTCAGTTTACTAGTTAATGTTCAGGAGGACTTTCCGACAAAGCTTGAAAGGGATGCTTAATAATTTTATATGAAGTAAGAAGGTATATTATTTGCATAAAGGGATTATTATTCTGTTCTATGCATTACCGTATTTCCGTCTTACGGTTTTACGTTGCTAATAAACATACATTTGACGGAAATTCGAATAGCGAAAATATAATTTTATGTGATGCAATTTTATACGACACTATGAAATGGGATTTTAATGTACGGAAGCCATAAATTTAGTCGTGAAATACTATGTAACTTTATGAAGAAACTGTGTCCACATTAACTAGCTTATGGCGATAAAAGCTGTAATACTTTCCTTTCGTTACTGAATAATATTGAAATTACTTTTTTATCCGGTGTTACGCTATATTTTTTATGTTTTCCTGATAACAGTTAAAATTAAGTATAGAAATTATTAAAACCTTGATAAGTGCAATTTTCTTGCGAATATTGTAATTTCGAGAGCATTCATAAAATGTGTTATCTTTTGTAATAAAAGTTATTTATTCATATATAAAGTCAATGGTTTCTAAATTATCGCTTTGGCTTTATACTGTATATAAAAAGTTTAACATATTGTCTCCAGATATTTTTCTCTCTTAAATATCAGAAATTCCACTACTATCCCATTGTTTTTAGATACGAAATCACATAACTCAAAACTCCTTTATCCGGAATGAAATCTCATAAGAAACATGATTCAATGTGAAAGCAAAGTTTTATATCGCTTACAGCTCACGACTAAAGATTATTGACTTAATATAATGCTATCATTACTTTCCAGTTGTAACTTAAAAAGAAAATGCTATAGTTTTTTCTTCAGAATAGTGATGGTGGCTTGCGTTAAAAACATAGGATGTAAGATTATTGGCATGAGGGCATTATATAAATTTAGTAATTTAATAAATGATTTCAATATACGTTGATTAAAGGTTGATTATTATATTTCTAGTGTTTACTGAAGCCAAATATAAGTAGCGTTATTCACATTTTTGTTACATAAAAAAGAAAATTATAAATCGAAATAACAGAAATGAAAAGGATACAATTAGAAAGCAGAAGAGATATCGTAGATTTATAATGGTAAGTTAGAAAAAATTCTATTCAAATATTGTTTCTTTAATCTCATTGTCTGTATTAAATTTACATGGTAATTTCTTGATACAACGAAATACAAAATTAATTCTCACTATTAAAGCCAATAACCAGCTTTCACTTTGTGGGTATCATGTTAGATTAACTAATCTTCTTTAGAGGGATATTTTTTAAGTTATGCTGCACAAAGTAAAATCAAAATGCGCAAATTCAAAAATTCGTAACTCATATTGCTTTGTCTCTTCGTATAAGATCAACCATGCTAAATAGCACATAAGTACTATATTTTAGACCAGGTGAAATAACCAATAATTATATCAATGGAAGTATCATTCACTGAATTATCGATATTATCAGTGTGTTTTATATAAAGTCAGTATATGAGTAAGTATTAGAGAAAAGAAAAAAAATACGATATGAGTTTCACTCCCTACCACATATTATATTTGTTATATTTGAAATAGACTAGGGGTTTCGCCCCTAGGCTCGCTACGCTCGCTTCTCGTAAGGGGCCTTCGACCCCTAATAAAGCTTACTCGAAAAAAGGCTTAATAAGGCTTAAAAGGGAATATTTTACTCGTAAAAGACCCCTAATAAGGCTTACTCGTAAAAAAAATATTTTTTATTGCAATGTGATATTAACGTGACCGAATACATTGAAAACATCGATTTTCGACAAATGGCCGAGTTTTTTTTATTTGTGTTTCTTATACTATGGACCTTCCTCTTTCCAAAATTGTTTTGCTTTTTTCTATATGTGATTTAGAAGAAATTTTATAGCCATTATAAAACATATCGTTTGATTCAAAATCAAACCACAAGGAGAACTTCGTAACCGGAAGTTGTCCTAAAATTCCACTAGTTTGCTCATTTTCAGCACTTAAATTAATTTTTTTTTCTAATTTTAAGTTTCAATAATGTTTTTGTACATCTTTAATACTTTTTGGCAGTTATATTATTGGTTTATTTTTGAAAAGCTGGCAACAATTCAATTCTCGTGATTGCTTGTTTACATCGTCACGCTGATATTTCACTGAAAACAAGAATTATTAATATAAAATATTAAGATTTAGAATAAAATTTCAATGCTGTAGTAAACAAGAAATATAATATAAAAGATAAGCTGTAATAAAGTAAGCTGTAGTAAAATAATCAATTCGTAATATATAAATCAATAAATAAATTAAATGATATAAAGATATCTATATAAATGAAGTAATTCCTATGTCGGTCACAATTCAGGATGGATCGGGCTACCATTATGAAATTCGGCCATATTTGAAAATCTCGAAATCGATGTATTTTTTTTCATGAAAGTAAATAAATGTTACATATTTTGAAAGAGCAATAAAGACTGATATTTTTTCCTGCGTACACTTATTCTGTTACTTTAATAGTTTTAGAGATATTTGAATTCTAAATGCCTACTCCACCGATACAAAACGTAAACACAGCGTGATTCATTCACAGCGTGCTCCAATGATGAAAAGATAAATCTAGCTGAATTCTGAGGACTTTAATTATAAATTTATATTTTTTATATTGGGTTTTCTGTTTATTCATGAGTATAACATTTCACATGTTTTTTTTAAGTTATTTATACTGTGTTTAGTTTTTAAATTGATTTAAGTTAACAATTACTCCTCAATTTGACATTTTTACTTTACAGCTTTTAGTGGTACAGTTTGCAAAATGTTTTTCTGCTTTACTGCCGAAAAAATTGTTTTAAAGTTTTTCATGAACCTTATTGTAAATTGATAAGTAATTAACTGCTATTAACTATTAGTAATACACTTTTAAAATTCAATAATTAACTTTTTAATTAAAGTTTAACTTAAAATTCAATAATTAACTTTGTATTAACTTTATAAAGTTTACCTAAATAAAGTTTTTTGTTTAAATGTTTTTGTGCGGGTTTGTCATTATTTATCGTGTATATGACCTCAACATCCAAAAAAATGGATGTGCTTCCCTGAAATATTAAGAAATTTAAATTCATTAATTTCTTGAAAAACAAGCTTTTTATTGCCCATTTGTTTTAACAAACTATGATTATAAAAAATATCTAAATTTTATTTTGCTCGAGTCTCAAAAGGTTAATGCTGTTCCGTTAGAATTCAATTCCAGACTGGCACATGAAATTTTATCTTTTTGTCATGCATGTATGCCCATATCATACCAGATGGTGGTGGGTGTTAATACGAATAACAAATTTTTCTTTTTGTGTGTGTGGGGGGAGACTACAAATTAATAGTGCCTCTTATGAAAACTCTCCCTCTCTCTGAATCAATTCAAAGCCGTCTGTCTGGCAGACGGATGGCCTGAGCGTAGCTGGCCGAAGCCCGAGCATATCCGGGCTAATCCCTGCTAGTGTATTATAAATATAATATAAATTTCAAATATTTCTTGAAGTCAGGTAACTTTCAAGAACAGCAAAACAATGTTTGAGAGTTTTAACCTTTGTTAAGCTGTAGTAAAGTAAGCTGTAGTAAATTAATTAATTAGTAATATATAAAACAATAAATAAATTAAATAATATAAAGATATGTATTATAAATATAATATAAATATCAAGCGTTTCTTGAAGTCAGGTAACTTTCAAGAACAGCAAAATAATGTTTGACAGTTTAACCTTTATAGCCATTCTCTGCTTCTCTTTAGAGTCAAAAACATTTCAAGAATTCAGTATAAAAATAAAGCTCGCGCATGAAGTATTTATTTTGATAAAGATGCATTTCCCTTTTGAACAAAAAAATAAACTGAACAAATGATCTTCTAAAAGCAAAATGGCAATAAAGATCGTTTGTTTATAATCATGAATTTCAGTTTTGGTATGGTTAATTTGCAAATTATTGACCGGTTTTAATTATTTTAGGATTTTTGAGACCGCCTGAGGGTGGGTAAGGAGAATTTTGAATTTGATTCTAGTTTCTTTAAAATTATTCTTTACATCTTTCCCCTGTTAGGGCTAATAGATACATAGGGGTGATTCTTGGGCAATGTAACAGCTTCCATCCATTTACTGTTGTCACCTTTATGCGAAGGGCTTTTCATGACTGTTGAATTATCAGCTTTAAAATTCAATTAAAAATCGAAATTTTAAGATAGAGACTTGAAATGAAGTTTATATGAATAAAAAAACTTTTAGCTGTCAGATGATGTAAATATTTTCTTTGTAAGATAAAAATTCGAGGAGCATCGATATTACATCCACATAGGGGACGATATTTCTTGAAAAACTGTGTTTTATTTTTTGATGAAAATATTAGTCTGTTTTAAAATATTTTTAAACAAATGAGGTCTAGTTTGAAACAGAAATGTCTGTAGTCTTAAATTGTAAAAAGATAAAAATTCTCCGATCATTTTTTGGCGAGTTATTGAAATCTGAATATGAAAAAGTCAATATTTTCCCACAAAACATAGAATAAAAAAAACTTGAAAGTCCGACGAAGATGAGACATGTCTTACTTTGTTCCCCCCGTTTTTCTGCATCCGTTGGTATCGCTCTCGACACCATACTCCCAGCGGTTTCGGAGGAGATAACGTGACAATCTTTTGACATCGGCGGTGGCAGCGGGAGTTACTTTTTTTTTAGAATAGAAAGAAACATTTACATAATCTAAAATACCTGTATTGCTTTATTTTCCTTGTGATGCCCATTTTCCCTGTCCAAGTAGCATTTTTTAATATACATATATGTCTCCGTGTTTGTTCCCGCCTCTTCATGTGTTACAGTTCTGTTTAAATGCTTTTATGCGTGTCAAAGTTATCCTTTTAACATATCTCCCGTAAAAAGAATCTGATGTTTACTCTTCTATTGTTGATCCCGAAAAGCATCGATAATACGCCTACAGCAAAAGTTTTTTATATCAATGCAACGAGATAGGAAAAAAAAAAAGAATGGCAAAGTAATTAAACATTCTTTATGTAAAAAGTGAACCGAAACCAAAATATTTCATTTTATGATCGTGAAACCGCAGCATAAATGATAATCTCATCAAAAATGTGTTGTTTTCTTGATATTATTATAGATAGAAAACTTTCAATATAACAGAACAGACATTTTAAATTTTAACTATTAATATATCATAATCATCTGTCTACATCCATCAAAATTTATATTTATGTGTCAATTAATTTTGTATGTATCTCTTCATATATTAAAATCTGGTTAGTGATACCAACATGCAAACTTATATTCTTTATTACAGTTTAAAACTCAAAATTCCAACACACGGATCTGCAGACAGATTCACAATGTATCGCTCTTTATTTCTTAAATATTACAAACCAGTGAATGGCAACGCTAATTTCAAGAACTAGCTTTTTTATTTCCCGCGTAATGTCAACTGCGCATTTACGTTCTAACTGTCTAAACTTATCTATGTCCGGGAGTAAGCTTAATCTGGAACAGTTTAATCACAATTAAGGTCATTAGCATTAGAGCAGCAAACCAATTGCCCGTTCCGTTCATTATGCCATATAAATTTGATCCGCATTATTTTGGCATCACATATGTTTACCATGAATGTCGTACCCTCTTAGATTTCTCACGTATAATTAAACACAATCAATGTCGACGAGAGATACTGTAAGGGAATTTTTCTATGGGAATATGGGAAAGAGTGAAGATTAGGATATCAGAAAATTAAAATATTTTGGTAATTTAGGCATTGTAATGCAACAAAATCGGTAAAATACAGTATAAGTAAAATGAAGATACATCTATTGCAACGAACTGAGAGAACCATCTTTCATTAGAAACAACATTAAAATTATCAAATATATATATTTCAATTTGAGTTCTATGTACATGTACATTATATCTAAAAAAGTAAAATAACTCAAATTAATCAGGAAATTATGAATTCGAACTTTTGTTGCAGATTTCAGGCAATCTTCAATCGACCTTATAGGGTTTTAAGTCACATTTTAGGTTACATTTAACACCCAAAAATTGCAAACAATTTATCTGATTACCAAGGAATAGGCGTAAGAATGCTGAATTTTTTACCATGTTTTTATTAACTCGCTTTCTTGTCTGGTTGTGTGTGTGTTTGTCTAGTACAAATCTTGCAATCGATTTTTAACTAACTTCCCGACTAGCTACACATTTGAAACTTTTAGAATAGCTCAGAACACGATAACAATGCATTATTGTAATATTTTTAGCCATCTTTAAGCAGTATTGAATTCATTTTCAGTTAATTTTGTTTTGTAGACTGCTGCAGCCATCTATAGACCGGGACGGGAACGAAAAGTTAAACGCAAGTTAACTTCCAACTAACTTTATTTTCTTTCAAGTTGATGGGATAATTCATCAAAAAATTTTAAAGTATTTATTAATACATAGAATTGTCAAATTTATATGATTCAACAGAAAATTTAAAAACGGGGTACATAAAAAGTTCTTTTTATCTTGCAATTATTCTTTCTACCGTATAAGCTTAGCCCTCTAATTCCTACCGAAGGCAGCAGAGGATACAGTGCTTCAACACACAGACATAGTAGATTTCAGATGGTAGCAAAGTTATTTATACAGTACGGTTTCATACAGTACAGTAGTATGTTTGATGAATTTGAATTATTCAACTTTTTCCAAAATAATAAAATATACTATGCAACTTTAAATTCAAAATTCAATAATAATCAAATCCCTAAAATTCACAACTATAGCATTCGAGATTCCAATGGAGTCATCCAGAATTAAATGTTAGTGTAATTTCTCAATTGTTATTGAGTTATCATAAACATATTTATATCGGTTAGTATGTCTTTCGGAAGAGCCATAAACGAGAGAAAAATAGGCCATCTGTTAAAACTTGAAGTAACCTGTAATGTTTTGTTTGGAAGTAAAATACAGGGTTGTCATAAAAAAAACTTTGCTAATATATGAACTTCTAGCAGCCATTTCATTGAACCGATCGAGATAAGATTTCAGATATAGTTATTCAGTGATATGAGCTCGGGATTATGCGAACGGAAACAGAGTGGCGTTCACGGTTACGGTTATAGGTACAGAAACTCGAAATTTTCGAATGGGAACGCCCACTTTTTCCCGTCGCAAAATGCTCAGCGCATGCGAAAGCCCTAAATAGCGCTGGAACGTTACATGTTTCACAAAAAACGGACGCGTTATGCACGCACAAAAAACAGGTCTGCGAACGGCCAACAAAAACACGATCGGGGCGCACGAAGGAAATTTGCATATGACAGAGGCAAGACACCAATCACTGATGACAACAAAGATCGGACTCAATAAAACTTTTATTTAGACTACATATTTTACACATAGGTGCCATCATCGTGTTTTTGTTGGCCGTTAGCAGAACTATTTTTTGTGCGTACATAACGTGTCCGTTTTCTGTGATACACGTACCGTTCCGCTATGTAGGGTTTTCGCATGCGCTGAGCATTTTGCTACGGAAAAAAGTTAGCGTTGTGATTCGAAAATTTCGAGTTTCTACACCCATAACCGTAACCGTGAGCGCCACTTTGTTGCCGTTCACAAAATCCCGAGCTCATGCCTCTGAATAACTACATCCGAAATCTCGTCTCGGTCGGTTGAACGGAATAGCCACTAGAAGTCAATATATGGGCAAAGTTTTCTATGGCCACCCTGTATTATTAGAATTCTCTTTTTCGAAATTTCTTTTTTGCAAATTACTTGTTGTTCCAAGCCGAATACTTCGATCCATGGCTTCCCAATATGCTGTAGATCAGTGGTGTCCAAACTGTGGGTCGCGACCCACAAAGGGAGAAAAAAAATGGAAGAGTCACGGAGAGTTTGAAGCAAATTTATATCAATTGAATTGTTTAATTAAAAATATACTTTAAATTATCTATAATTACATTTTCGAAAATGTTTTGCATACATATATTTTATAGTATGTTAAAAGATTTACAGGATATGATATTGTTAAATAAAGTAACAAATGTTCTTACGATACTTAGCAAAATTCAGTGACTTTCTAACATTTGTTAACTTTTTTTTTCTTATTTTAACGTAGGATTACGTTCCTCCATAACGGTCCTTCAGAAAGGAAAATTTCCGACGCTAAAACCGTCAACCGTCCGTCCTCGAGCGTTATAATTTTGGTAGCGCGCCAAACCCAGTCTATCGCTTGGATAAGTTAAACACAAAAGGACCAAGATGCGTCAAAATTTTGACATACATCTATATATAGATATATATACATACGACATATATATATATAGATACATATACAGTAGGGTGGAGTGAAAAAAATGGATTTTTGATTTTCGGAAACGGGTACCTTTCAAAGACTGTGTATGAGGCTTAGTAACAATTCTGTAAAACATTTCCTTTTTACGACGTCATCTTGAGTCTGCGCATTTGACTTAAGAATTTGAAATTTTTGAATATTTTTAGATTTTTCAAAAATTTTTTGAAAGTATTGGCAATGAAAAACTTGATGACGGGTGATTATTAAATGGCAGAACAAGGAGTTACTGAAATATACAAAGAATTTTTTAAAACCATTTTAGATTATTGTTTCAGTCTGCGCATTACGCCCAAAGTTTATCAAATTTCCCGAAATTTCCGATATTTTCAACATTTTTATAACTCAATATTTCCTCTCAATATTTACTTAAAGGGTCATCAAAACTTTTTCTTATTCCTTTTGTTATTATTACCTCGCATTGTGCAATGCACAATGCGAGGCAAATAAATAAAATGCGTGTGTCAACGTTTATGATGATTCACGGGCTCCGTGGCTCGTGCGGGTCAGTTAGAGTTGACTTTGACGGTGCAGACAAGGTCGCCACGTGAGACGTCCCCCTCCCCTTCCTGACCTCATTAGTCGTGCTTTGGCAGTGAGAGTGGCAGGTGATGCAATATATTCCGTCCTTGATTCATGTAAGTTTTAATTTTTTAATACAATGTTTGAATTAGAGTTATCTGTGACAATTTAGACTCGATTATGGCGTCCCCCAGAACTCGTGGCAAGAATTTATCTCATCCTATCATAGGTAGTGGACAGGAAATGGGTGGGTCTGTACTTCCTACCCGTCTAGATGTTTTAAAGTACTACAATTATGTTTGGGAATCTGAAAAAGAAAAAAAAATGGCAAAAATCCTAGTTTTTTACAAGTGTCCAAGTTTGCTGTAGACAAAGTGATTTTCATAAGAAATAAGGCTTCGATTCCATGTGTTACCTCTAAAACTATAAGTGATTTCATAAAAAAGGAAGTTGTTTTACTTCAATGACTGAACAAATCTCACAAACGTGACAAAGGCCAGGACAGTTTCGAAAAAAAAACTAGCAGACTTTAACAATCGAAGTGATGGATTGTTTGATGTCAGTGCGTGCAAATGTAAAGATTTTCAACTTTGAAAATGTAATCGTGATAAAAAAAGGTTCCGATTCTCGAACGTCAATTTTTGACTGATCAAAGAACTGTTCGAAAAATGTTTATAGGACGTGTTGATATTAAATTGGCATTAGCAAATACACAAAAAAAACGCAAGAAAGATGGTAGAAGAAGAAAGATTGTGTAAGAAACGTCGTGAGGTACATGACACTAGCTTCTTTGGTGACAAAAAAACTTCTTGAACTTGAGCGATCCCTCTGAAGATGTAGGTTCCATTTCAGTAGATTTGGGTGTTGTTTTAGAAGAACCAGTTTCCGACTCTTCTTCAGCTACAACGGAAAATAACTAAACAAGGCTGACAATGCCATCGTTTTCCCGAGTATGTGACAGGTATGGCGTACCTGATCGTGCAGCAGCAGCTTTAGCCTCTGATCTTTTACACGATGTTACGTCGGCTAGTTCTTTAGAAAATGCTACAAATGAGGTGGTTATTGACAGGAGTAAAGTAAGACGAGAGCGAATGAAAGCCCGACATGGAGTTATCAACGAGGAGATAAGCGTGGTGTCCTTTAATATACAAGACCTTTACTTTGATGGAAGAATTGATGACACCCTTAGTTTAAACAAGACAGAAGATGGCAAAATGCACAGAACAACTGTTAAAGAAAACCACATTCCACTAACAGAGGAGTCTAAATCGCGATTCATTGGTTACACAGTTCCGTTGTCTGGGAAAGCCATTGACATTGCAAATTCTATATTAGAGTACTTTTTTGAAAACAAACTTACATTGTCGGAAATTGTTTTCATTGGTTGTGATGGATGCATTACAAACACAGGAAAATGCAAAGGTGTAATTAGGAAACTGGAAGAAAAACTTGGTAGACCTGTGCAGTGGGTCATTTGCCAATTGTATTCGAATGAACTTCCTTTGCGGCATTTATTGGAAAAGCTAGCTGGACCTACTGATGGACCGAAATGAGGGCCTGTTGGTCGAAGCTTAACAACATGTCATACTTTGAAATCAGTTCAGTTTGAGCCCATAGAGTTTGTCATTGATCAGATCGATAGTGGCAATAAAAATGATTTGAGTACTGACCAACAGTATCTTTATGATATGTGCAAGGCAGTTTCGACTGGGAAAATATCCCAAGAATTAGAAAACAGTAGTCCAGGAAAGCTTTAACACGCCAGATGGTTGACTACAGCAAAAATAATTTTAAGACTATGTAGCTACTACTATTGCAACTCAAACTTTAATAGAGCTCGCAACTTTCATTGTAAAAGTGTATGTTCCTTGCTGATTCAGGATCAAGTGCAATCCAAAAGTTAATAATGGAGCTACGAACGTGTGGGAGACTATAAATAGTTGCACTTATCTCTCTGGGGAAAATCAGAAAATTGTATTCGAATCCATTCAAAACAATGGATACTTTGCTCACCCTGAAAACATGCTGTTATCCATGTTGGTTGATAAGAGAGAGCATATAAAGAAACTGGCTTTTAGACGTATTATCAACGCTCGATCTAGAAAACAAAAAAGCAAATAAGTGAGAATGTTTCAGATCCCAAAAATAGATTTTGGAGCATCAGAATACATGGATATGATTTCTTGGCATGAAGTGGAAGTTGCAGAGCCACCTCTTACAAGTCATTTGACAACACTGGATTTACAAAGATTACTGGAAACTGATAATTTAAATATTATTTCTGAATGCACTCTTTTTGAGCTTCCATCACACACTCAAGCGGTCGAAAGAGCTGTCAAAGAGGTCACTACCTCTACAAAATTGGTCTGTGATCACAAGAAAAGAGAAAGCTTAGTAAAAACGAGGATGTTTGATAGAAATATCCGGCCAATCTACGACACAAAGAAACAATTTATCTGTTAAAGACTTATCTAAGAAATGTAAATGTGTGCTCTCATTGTTTGGGTGGAAGGGGGGGGGGGGCACGGGTGGGACTCGAAGTGCAACCACCTACTCGTGGTGAGTCCAGGGTAGTTCCACGTGAGCTCGCGAAGAGTTGCACAATGCGAGGTAATAACAAAAGGAATAAGAAAATGTTTAGAAGACACTTTAAGTGAATATTGAGAGGAAATATTGAGTTAGAAAAAAGTTGAAAATATCGGAAATTTCGGGAAATTTAATGAACTTTGGGCGTAGTGCACAGACTGAAACCATAATCTAAAATGGTTTTAAAAATTCTTTGTATATTTCAGGCCTTGTTCTGCCATTTAATAACCACCCGTCATCATATTTTTCATTTCCAATACTTTAAAAAAATTTTTGAAAAATCTAAAAATATTCAAAAATTTCAAAACTTTAAGTCAAATGCGCAGACACAAGATGACGTCGTAAAAATGAAATATTGTACAGAATTGTTACTGAGCCTCATACACAGTCATTGAAAGGTACCCGTTTCCGAAAATCAAAATTTCATTTTTTTCACTCCACCCTAATATTCAGGATGGTTATAATTAAACTTCCCCTATAAATAGCATCCTACATCTCAAACAGATGAACGGAATAGATCTACATTGGATATACAGACTACACAAGAGATGCGCTCACGGAATTTGAAAGAAAAAGTATTTGTTCATAAATCTCCACCATATGGCGCTTTTCTTGGAAAAAACATTAAATTTAACATAATAAGCTACCAAAATGGAATACATAAACAATTTGATGACTAGTTTTATTGACTAATTTTTGATCACCTTGTCATCGCACCACATTAAATAAAGCTAAGGAAATAAATAACTACAAGATAATAAGAACTTTTTATATACCATGTTTTTAAATTTTCTTTTGAATCAAATAAACTTGACAATTCCATGTATTAATAAATACTTTTTTTAAATTTTTTGATGAATTATCCCATTAAATTGAAAGAAAATGAAATGCAAGTTAACTCGCGTTTAACTTTTCGTTCCCGTCCCGGCCAACAGATGGCTGTAACAATCTACGAAACAAAATTAACTGAAAATAATAAAAACATGGTAAAAATCTGCTTAAAGATGGCTAAAAGTATTTAAAAAATGCATTGTCATCGTGTTATGAGCTATTCTAAAAGTTTCAAATGTCTAGCTAGTCGGGAAGTTACTTAAAAATCGATTGCAAGATTTGCACTGGACAAACACACAAACACACTCACAAACAAGAAAGCAAATTAATAAAAACATGGTAATAACAGTACGCCTATACTGTTTGAGGAGAAAACAAGCAGTTGAATTTGCAGAAACAGGCCACGGATTATGGGACCACTTGGAAAGTCTACTTATCGTGGGGATGGTGCGACGTCGGATGACTTAAAGAACTCCATTACGCTTCATGTGCGAAGCATCACAGCTGATCAGTTAGGATCTGCTGTTGAACACATTGTCCATCGCCGTGACACTTTACAGGTGGTCACATGGAGCACCTTTCCTTGCATTTTCCTGGATACGATTAACAACTGCTCCTCTTGTGACATTTTGTCATAATCTGTACCGGTTTCTGCAAGCTCAACTGATTTTTTTTTCAAACAGGAAAGCCGTACTGTTAGTTATTTCCGTACCTTTATTTAATGTGGTTCGATGACAAGGTGATCAAAAACTGGTCAATAAAACTATTCATCAAATTGTTTATGTATTCCATTTTGGTCGTTAATTTTGATAAATTTAATGGTTTTCCATGAAAAGCGCCATCTGGTGGACACTTTTGAACTAATTTTTTTTCTCGATATTCCGTGAGCGCATCTCGTGTATAGTCTATATACCCAACTAGCTTAAAACCCGTACTTAGCTGCGGAGTACATTCAAAATAAATACAACGGTTAATGTATGGAATTAATGCCAAAAATATGTTTAAATATATTTATAATAAATACAACGATCAATGTATACAATTGATGTAAAAAAAACGAAAAAATATATTTATAAAAAAATCGAAACGGATATTTTTATAGACAAAATAATGTGGAAGAAAATATTCAGATTATATATAATAGGACATACTGAAGAATATAGTACAGATAATATAGTAAAGTTTGAGGAAGATATCCTTTACTGTATTTTAATATTTTTTGGATAATTTCCAATCGTCTGCCGCATTAGCAAGAAAAAAATATTTTTTCGTCTATTTAGTTGTTATGCACGTGACGATAAATTTATTTAAAGTACCAGGAAAAGAAATCACATGATCCGTATTTAATAAACTAAATTCTAAAAATTAATCTTTAAAAATTCACCAAAAATCAGAAAATGGAGGAAAAGATTCGAAAAAGATTTCATTGAAAAGGAATTTTTATGATCTTTCTTGTGATATAAATTTCATAACCCTGAAATTATTATTTTAAATGCAAATTTAAAAAAAGTTACTGAAACAGCTTAAAAATTTAATTAAAAAATATCTAAGAAGAATTTTTTAAAAATATTTCTTAATGCACCCTTACACTATAAGAAAAATCGCCATGCAAAAATTCAGCCCTCTAGGTCCAGCGGTTTGGTCTGTGCGTTGTATGTCAGTCAGTCAGTGAGTCAGTCAGTTACGGAACTGTTTTATATATATAGATGATACATTCGGTTCACCCGTTTGAGCTGTAGGATGCTTTTTATAGGGGAAGTTTAACTATAACCACCCTGTATGCATACAAAAGAGATAAGCAACGATAAGTAATACTACGTTAATAACCCGCAGTAGTTTCGTTAGAAGAGACAATCTGAAATGTTTTTGTTAGAATTTTCCTAGTTAAAAAAAATACTGCTATCTAAAAAAATTGTAGGTTAGATAACTGTTTTTTTGATTGGAATAAAGTGGGTTGCGGTCGAAAAAAGTTTGCGAACCACAGCTGTAGATGCTTATTCATGTATACAGTTTCCAATAAAATGATAAGCAGTTGGAGTTTATTTACCAGTTCAAGCAGCTGTTAACTGTAATTTAACTGTAATTAAACGAATATTTACCGTATATTTTCAGAAAAAAAGATTCAGGCCGGCGGCCGGCGGTGGAGTGGTGTGGCTTGCTCCCAGTGCGCCAAGGTTCATTGTGAGAACCAGGGTGCTGGTACCGGGTCTACAAAAAAGGGTCTACAATATTTATTATAACTTAATAATAAATACGGAATATGTACTTACCTACATAACTATAATAAAAAAAACTTCCTCCTTTAAAACCGCGTTTAAATCAAAACGTAAGATACAAACATAATAATAATAGCCACAAATATAATAATATAAAATGATGCATTTATTATCAAACAATTCAAAATACATTAAAAAATAAATCATTTTCATCTAAAGTTAGTTCTCGTAGTTATAGTTAGTAGAAGACTTAGTCTGCATACTGTCCGCCAATCTTGAATATCTCGGTATATAATTACTAACTGCTAATCTTGCACTGGATTCTAAGTGGTCGTCTGTGAGACGGGAACGATATGTTGATTTAATTATATTCATCGTTGAAAATGCAGATTTACACTGGTAGGTAGAGCGAAAGAACGATGTCTAGCTAGCGTCGGTGTTCCATAAATATGTTTCTTATAGTATGCGCGTCTTAGGTCTTAGTAAAGGCGGTCACCCCAAAATGTCTTAGTGGTCCACCGGTCGATCGCGATCAACTTAAAGCCCACCCCTGTCCTAAACTAATTGCGGACCTGTGAGAGCGGACTCTGTGTGAGTATGGATCGCGCGCGTGGACGAATGTCATTCAGGTTCTACGTCTATGGTAATCATACCATATATGTAGCACTCACTCAGTATCTCTATCGGCGGTTCTTGTTTAGTAATTTACATCACTCAAAAGATAGTAAACACTCTCTCTAAATCTTGATTATTTAATTATATACATAATTTGTACAGCTATATACATTACACTTCGAAAATCATATTAATTTGATTACTCTCTCTCTCGCAATACAACCTCTCTCTTCGACGTCAAACACCCATCTGCGCACAACGCTCGCAGCGCCCTCTACAGTCTATAGGGGATATTTTCCACAACGTCTGCAGCATTCCGATAAGGCGGAACGACGTTTTATTCTGACTTTCAGAAAAATTTCCTAACATCCACTTTTAGATTGATCCTTTGAGTCGAAAGAATGTTCGCTCTCTTTACATACATGCACCAATTACATACATTAATTAATTTCTTACATGGATCTTTTGGATGATAACAAATTTGCAAACAAAAGGTTCTGAAATCCACAATAGAAGGTAAAGCTTATTATTTAACAGATAATTTTCATTCCTCTTCAAATCACGGATTATTAAGTGTGATTAACCCATTTAGGACCGCTCCATGTTCCTTTATAGGAAAATCACCAAACAGTTTTTTAACACTTTTTAGAACATTAATTACACAAATAAGTTGTTTCCATAAAATTAAATTTATTTTTACGAGAGTTACAAAATGTTGCATTTTCGCAACATCAGTCCAAAGCGGTATAAAAATTTTAAAAATATAAAAATTTAAAATAATAATTTTTTTTTTAAAATATTTAAAATCTTTGAAACATTTCGCATGAAGAGGTTACACTTATTACATACAATAAATGTTTGACTTTTGCAGTGTTTACATATTTGTTTTGTTTATTTTCACTATTTTTAGTAATAATATGGCCCATACGATCTTTCCGAGTTTCGTCGAGGATTAGATTTTGAATTGAAGTTGGTCTTCCAATATGTAAAGTTTCAGGTAAAACAGAATTCACCTGCATTTCTTCAAGCCTTTTTATCAAAGATATAGCTCTCTCAAAGATATAGATTATAGAGTTTCTAGCTCACTTCTACCCAGACTTGGGTGTATATAATTTGAAGTGGCACTCTATATGAATTTGATACAAACACTGTTTATACACGAAACAATGTTTATTGAGTTCGTTGCACATATAGAATTTGCTTTTACAGAAATA
Organism: Dolomedes plantarius; assembly: GCA_907164885.2. NCBI lineage: Eukaryota > Metazoa > Arthropoda > Arachnida > Araneae > Dolomedidae > Dolomedes > Dolomedes plantarius. The sequence continues at coordinate 35,379,135 of OU015493.1, forward strand.
AACATACGTACTACTTGTACGGAATATATAAATACAGCTTTCAAGAACAATGTATTTTCAATACTCACAAACAGTAAGTCAAACCAGCAATTCTGCCACGTAAACTTTGGGCCCCCTAAGCACTAGCTCAGGATAGTACTGGAGCTGCATACCTCGTAGCTCCCTATCGCTTATCTATCAACTTTAACAACCTTCTTCAACCCTAACCACCTTTTTTTTATTAATCACGCTGCATGGTATTTATACTAAGCGCGTACGCCGAAATTAGCATATCCCAAGCAGCTTCTTTAATTCATTCACTCAAAAGTTCGATTCTTGTGAATCGAATCTTGTGTATACCTTACACTGGCCTCCCTCGAAAAAAAATTAGGTAACTGAGGTCTGAACGGCTTCAGTTAACTAATTGAAAACGCGTGCTGGTCTAACTTTTTACATAATGGGTGGCAAAGTCAAAAAAACCTATCACACGTTGTGTGGGGAAAAAACGCAACTCTCATTTTACAAAACTAACCCCGAAGGGTCCAGGTGACACCATCAAACAGTGGATTTGCAGAGTTGCGGATACTGGGCTGGCCAACTGCGCCCTAAAAAACTTATTTTAGTTAAAAGTGTCAACACAATTGCACAGCATGACATTTCTTGACCGTTTGTAGCTGCTCTTCCCCAATTCATAATGCACATGTGTTATGTTTTGTGAAGTTAGTATGTTAGTTAGTTGTTATCTGTAGTTAGTATGTATTTTTTTCCTAGTCACTACATGTCCCCTTCAAAAATTTATAAAACAACAGTATGCCGTTTTTTTTTCAGTGGCTTACCCCTTCCCCTCAAAATGTTTACACAGTATATACAATGGGGAATTTCAAACCAATTTGGTTCGGTTTTATTAAAGGGTGGGAGTTAGAATAAGAACGTTGATACAAGACTTGTTCCTAATGAATGCAGCAACTTCCTTGCATCAGTCTGTCCATTCCGTGGAACCGGTCTTGATGGTCGCAGTCCTAGCAAAGGGGTTCGATGACCGTGTGGGCATCCTTCGTGCAGCAGGGCGTTGGTCCTGAGGAGCTGGTCCGGCTTGACGATGGACAGGAGGTCTCTTGGGAGGAGGCCAACCTTGCTGGGCGGCTGATATCTTGCGTTTCCTGTACTTATGCAAAGGAGCTTTAAAACTGCAATTCCTCCTTTTGATAACCTTGTGTACCTTAACAGCGACGCATTCATCCTTTGATGGAGATTTTGTAGTGCACACTTTACTTTTCTTCGTACTTTTGCTTGTATCGGTATTAGATTTTAGTGCAGATTCTATGTTTTCAAACTTATACGCCGCACCAACGCGTTTACAAATTGTTTCGCTGCTTGTTTCATGTTTTTCAACAAACTGACTCTGCTTTTCTTATTTGTGCTTATACGACTTCTTGTTTACCGCCTTAATTACTTCAGTATTAGCAGTTTTAATGCTGGAACCTGAAGGCGCGTTTTCACGTTTTTTATCCCCCTTAACTTTAGTTTTATCCTCTTTTGACGAAAAAGTCTCTTTAAAACGTCCTTCTTCAGAATCACTATCATTTAAATTCTTTAACACTGCTTCAGTTTTAGGAAGATTAAGCTTTTCGTACTGGTGCGTTTTAATGCAAACTACGTCTATAACTTCCGAAGATTCAGCTAAACTACTTACAGTATAACTCTGTGTCAATTTTTCATCCTGATTCTCAGTCTGGTTTTCATGTACTTTATTTAAGACCATATTATCAACCTGGCCTACAATATCCCCATTCGGCTGGGATTTTGAAATAATAGCATCATTACCTAGCGATTTCCTAATATCGTTTAAATAATTTTTATTGTCATCAACTAAAAAGTTTTCACTAACTTCCGTACAACATACTTCGTCATCTACTAAATTTCCTTCATTAACAGATGTGTGAATATCATCTAAAATATCAGGTATAGCATAAATAGAAGTATCAGATGATTTATTTTCTAAACCACTAGCATTAGTATCGTCACTATATTCAGAAATTAGTACTGGAATTACCGCATTATTCCAGCTAGACTCACTTTCAATATAAGCCACAAAAATACCCCGACTTTCACTATTCTCAAAATAATGATTACTGCTCGGACAAGTTAATACATTTGACCACACAGTTTCAACAGGTTGAACCATATCATGTGAAACAACTTGCCAGTGCACGTGAGGTGCTTGCATATTATTTACTTTAAGTGCACTAATTTCATTGTAATGCCGTGAGCATTTATTATTTCGCCTGCGATACTGCTTACGCTGCTGGTTTGAAACTCGCGAAAAATTTTGGCGCGGGTGTATAAAACTTCTCGTACCTGAATGAGGGTACGGGGTAGCGAAGAAATGCCTATTGTCATGTTTAGCTAATGCTTGAAGCAGGGTAACCTTGCTTGAAATAGTTTGATTATCTAAAAAATCTTGAACACTTGGCTTCAAACGTTGGATAACTATTTTTAAGATTACCGCTTCCGTCACCCCTTCTAAATATTCCTCACACTTGGAAATCTTTTCCATAGCAAAATCTAACTCAGACTGACCTTCACGTTGCCTTAGCGAATAAATTTCCGCTCCAATTTCACTTTGATTAAAGGTCTTTGGAAAAACGCTAAGAAACTGTTGCTTGAATGACAAATAGTCAAAAATCAGATTACTGCTTTGCATACACGTGTACCACTGATACGCATTACCTCTTAAAGCGGCTAGAGCAATTTTAAGTTTATCCCCCTCTGGGGTGCATTGTTGCTGAAAGTAATGCTCAATTTTCTTTAGGAATTGGCTTGAGGGGCCGCCATTGAAGGTGGCTTCGAATGGCGCAAAATGCTGAACCATAATTACCCGAGGAAAATTTCCAGCAGGGTTTTGTTCTACAACACTCATTTTCAAATAGTATATAAGTACTTGCAGCAATTCTATCAATATAAGTACACAGTACACAGTTTAACTTCAATTATGTTGTTCGTTATAAATGTAACGAGAACAACCAGGGTATATATAAACTTTCGGGCGCCAGTATAGAGTAAATAGCTAAGGGGCACTCTATTTGATTTTAATACAAACGCAGTTTATACACGAAACAATGTTTATTGAGTTCGTTGCACATATAGAATTTGCTTTTACAGAAATAAGCATACGTACTACTTGTACGGAATATATAAATACAGGTTTCAAGAACAATATATTTTCAATACTCACAAACAGTAATGCAAACCAGCAATTCTGCCACGTAAACTTTGGGCCCCCTAAGCACTAGCTCAGGATAGTACTGGAGCTGCATACCTCGTAGCTCCCTATCGCTTATCTATCAACTTTAACAACCTTCTTCAACCCTAACCACCTTTTTTTTATTAATCACGCTGCATGGTATTTATACTAAGCGCGTATGCCGAAATTAGCATATCCCAAGCAGCTTCTTTAATTCATTCACTCAAAAGTTCGATTCTTGTGAATCGAATCTTGTGTATACCTTACAAGATCTCTGAAATTCTAATAAACTTATTTTAGAATTCATTACATCCATGTAATGAATCTCCATTTTTCCCATACAATATGCTCCTTTTTCTTAGTATATTACTTACTTTTACATTTATTAGAAAAAAATGTCGATTTCACCTACAATGTCTTTAGGGGATTCGACATTTTCACATAAAATATTATCATCAATAGCTTCTTCATCCGTCAAATCATCCGGATCTCGAGGGATAATGACGAATTATAGTTGATCATTAGCTTCTGTTGTAGACGATTCTGAAATATCATCATCATCTAGCCCACGAAAATAATCCAATGTCTCTTCCAATGTCAAAAATCGCTTTTTTCAAGCGATAAACTTATCCGAAATGCAAACAATACCAATTTACTGCATAAAAATCTAGGCAGAACTAATAAAACACATTGGAAATAAGTAATACACATTGGACTGATGTTGCGTTTTCGCAACATTTTTAAAAATATCAATTGAGAAACATAAAAACAAAAATTATGATTTACCTGTTGAAGCCATTTTGTTCTTTAGTCTCTAGTAAACTCGGAACAAGCATCACATTGGAAATTTAACATGTGCTGCTATGTACGGTTATTATTTGAAATTAGTCATTTTTTTCCCTATCAAAACACCAGAAAAACAATAAAAACAATTTTTTGCAAGAAAAAACAATTTTTTGCAAGTGCTAAAAGTGGGCAAATGTGGAAACAAAAAATTATTATGGTCAATTAAATATAGAGAATAAAATAAAAATGCTACTTCAGACGTACAAAACTTAGAACATGCCTTTAAAAAATACAGAAATTAATGTTGCGTTTTCGCAACGCCAGTCTTAAATGGGTTAAGATGGATTTGAAATACCTACCGCAACTGATGTCCAGAGGCCTGGAGAAGTAAAGTGCAATAAGTCTGAAGATAGAAATTATTTTTACGTGTGGTTGTAATTTTATGAATCTGTTATGTATAACTTTGCTTGCAGTCTTTTCTATAAATTATAATAAATCTATTTAGGAAGATTTATCTGATTTCTAAGTAAAATTATAGTTGACTTAAATTTAAAAAAACATTCATAAATAATGCCATGCCTTAAATCCTCAAGTAATATTTTAAAATATCCATCATAATAATCAGTTCTACAATTCAATAACGGTTATTAATATAATATATATATATATATATATATATATATATATATATATATATATATATATATATATATATATATATATATATGATCTCAGCATATTTTTACAACACCCTTTTATGGATATAACGTAAAATGAAAAGTAATATCTGCGAGAAATATAATTTCCAGTGAGAAATGAAACCTCCAGTAGCACACAATATATTTCTTCCCAAAATGTTGCTACAACAATATTCAGCTAGGTTGAAAAATATCACGAAACAGCACTCTGAGGAAAAGTGATCTGAAAGTCCGAATCGTTTATCGACGGGAAAATGAAACTACCTTTACCTGAACCTGTATTAACAAGAGCATAAAAGCTGTGAAATACGACTTCGATATTACCCTTGGATCGCGTTTCTGATATCTCTTAGAAAAAAAAAAGGCGAAAGTGCAGTCTTGATTTCGCTATTTGTTTTTCTGTTTTGAAGAGCTTTATGTAGTTTTATTTTATTAAAAATTGTTCTTTGGCAGCATTTTATGCAGTGACTGGGAATTGAGTTTTATAGCCCTAGTTCGGAGAGGGAACAATACGTATTGTGGATACATAGAATTTTAGATTAGCAGTTAATTTATTTGAAAAGTTGTCGCTATTACTTTTCTGAATGTATTTTAAACTTACCACTAAAAGAAGTGTCTTGTTAGTATCGAAAAAATAATACACATTTGGAAATTTTTGAGTAGATTATAATAAAGCAAATCATGAACCATTGGGTTCTTTTTCAACTCATACAAAAAGTGGACCCAAAATAATTATACGATTATAGAGTAATGTGAAATTATGATACCAATTAGAAATATGCAACATTGATGCTTTACGCATATTTAAATATTAGATATAATAGTTTTACATATAAAATTGTTACATATAAAATATAATAAACATATAAACTTTTCATAATGGGAAAACGGAAAGTTTGCATAAAAAGAAAATTGAAGCCTTAATTGTTTTACTTACTTAAGCGACAAACTAGCGCAAATTATTCAAAATTAAAGCTTATAAATAGGGACACGGTAAAATGAATTTAACAAAGACTTTTACTTCTAGGTGTCCACTCTCGAAACAATAAGTTGAGTAATCTAATATTAAACCTTTATTTTGTATTAAATTAGCACAAAAAATTACTCTAGATCTGTAAATGGTGGCTAATGACGAAATAAGCAAAATTCATTTTGCTCCCAAATTTCACGAGTGCTCAAAGTTGAAGAATACTTTGAGTCGTGGTATACGCTGTGACGTCCGTCTTTACGGGGGTGCGTTCTCACGCCCCACGGACCAGCTGCATATTTTTCGATGATTCCAATTTAAGTTCCCACCGAAATTTTTGAACTCGTGGGGGATTAAAAAACGATACCAGCAAATGCCGCCAGAGTTTTTGGCCTGAAAGTTAAATCCAGGCATATCGGTTTCTCTTGCAAGCTGTGGGGGTAACTGTTTGGAAAACAGAAGCGTCGCCCATCAACGTCGTAAAGCTGTCTTCCTTAGCGATAGCTCTATGCGACTTTGTCACTGGAATTTAATAAATTTTAGGCGTTAAGAAGAGCTGTCAGCCGATAATCTGCCGGGCCCCCCGGTTTTGGGAGAGCAATTTCTAAGAAGCCACGCCACCCGCGAAGACCTGAAGCGAGATTTACTCAGAGACTTGGTGTTTTTGCAGAAATTGTCATGTAACATCCAGCTAGGAAGACGTATTTTTTGTAAGCTCCTGTTGAGGCCATGGGTCTGGGAGCGTACGCTGCGAATCTGCACTTAAATTAATTGAATATGTTGTGAATGTTTAATGTTTAATTTGTTTTGTAAATAAATTTCCTTGTTAAGTTTCTATTTAAAGAATTGGCCTCTTCATTATAATTAGGACTCTGTCTTTCTTGGTCATGAATTCAGTATAGTAATTTTAAACCAAGTCTCATAGAATTGCCTTAACAACCTATCGTGATGCCACAACGCAAAGCATTTACAGATGAAAATCCAATACATAATTCTTGTATATACAAATTTGAAACTTCCGAACATAAAAACCTGTATTGCAGCATGATCTAGCTTTCATGTACTTATTTTGGCAAGAATCATGATAAAGGATATTCATGTTTACTACAGAAGTTCCGTAACCGGCCAGAGGTAGGTAGAGGAGATCCAGATTTTGTGTTAATGCCAGACCTCATCGCTCACGTCGGTAGACGAATACCTTGAAAGCAAAGATATCATTCGAATGGATTGGCTAGACTACTTGACCGATCTCAATACTATCGAACATGTCTGGGATGTCTTAGGCTGGGAAGTAGCAGCACTCCAGTTTCCCTCCCGTACCCTCCAGGATGTGCCTTCCCAGAAGAATGGCGTTTAATCCCGCAGAATTTAACTGACAGTTTAATTTATACTATGGAAAGACATTGTCATGTGTGCATTTCAGCTAGAGCAGTTAAGACATCTTATTTACGAACTACATCCCGGATACTGATGACGATGCGTTCTGTGCATTTTGTAATTGTGTATATTATTTCTCTCTAAATCCTTATTTTTGCATTATTCAACTTGTAAACAGAAAATATGTCTTATTTATGTTTGTGTACAACCACTGAATGTTCAGTTTTCATACCCACTTAGAAATAAATATAAAAGAAGAATCTAGAAGTCGATCATTTATAATTTTTCTACATACATTTTCAATGCTTTGTTTAACACATTCCCATTGTTTCTAAGATATAATGCAGATTATTTCATTTTGAGCAGTTATAGGAAAATTTTCAAATCCAATTAACAATTTTATTGAAAGTATGGAAAAATAACTATTTATATGGCTCAGCTCATCTTGGATATCTTTAATAAGTAATTGGTTTGGCTTGGTACAGAGAAAAAATATTTTTTTTAGCGTTTAGTCCTTTAGAAACACAGATACCGCTTTTTTCACTTTTAAAAAGTAGTTTCCTCATTATTATCGCCATTTCTTACACCTTTGTTTCCCCTAAAATTGTATATATGTGTTTACATTCTATATGAATTTATATTATGTGGTGAATTTAACCCCTTCCTTCTCGCTCCCGTCAAAACTACGGGATGATGTTTGGCCCCCTATTTCTCGTGCCCATGATATTTCCGGGCTGGAGTATTCAGAAGTAACACACCAAAAATATTAAACATAATCCATTTCATTTACCCTGAAAATTTGTTATTTCCTATTTTACATACCAGGTGGCAGCACCAGTCTATTTATAATGTAATTGTGAGTTGTTCTTTTTTTTTAACTAGATATGGCAGATCAATAAATAAATGGAATCATCCTGGAAAAAATAGCCACTTTTTTACTGTTTTCTTGAAAATTATGCGATCGTTAAGGGGTTAAGGAATATAAAGTGTAATAATCACTACATCTACAGCGGTATCATGCTAATTGTAGACGTAAGGACAAAGAACATTAATGAAGCCGAAAGCAGAAGCAGTCAAAACATAGAAAAAAGCTTTCTATATCTCCTACAAGGGATTTTGAGATGAAACAGTGTTTTTATAACTATGAATTTATATTTCCTCCCGAGTTATTTGCATATTGGCCTGAAAAGTGCAAAACCTTTGAAACTTCCATAGGTTAATGCTCAGACTCCAGACAAATTTTGATAACAGACTATATTAACCGAAGATAAAGTACAAAACTTTCAAATTTTTTCAATGATTTTATATAAAATAAGTTAAATTTTATATTTTTTCATCGAAATAATTATTGAAAATATTGCTAATTTTAAATCAAAAGTAGTATACGTATTTTAAAGCAAAAAATAAATAAATGTAAAACATATACAAATTGAAAGGGTTTATTTTTCAACTGCAGTAAGCGAAAATTTTGTTTTTTGTTTTTTCATTAGTATTTATGCAGAAATATTTTTTATATGAATTTTATATGTATTGTATTAGTTTTATATATTCATTGCAATTTTCAGTGACATTTGAATGTCTCCTCAAACAACACATAACGTGATTTTTTGTTTCATATTGATTAAAACATTAAAATAATAATATTACCGAGAACTTTTTGAAATCCAATTTAAAAGCAATTGTTTCTATCACAGAACTGACAATGAAAAATGTTTTTTTCGCTTTCTTTTCCAAGGGTAGAAAATATGTAAATCACTAACTTATAGTAAATATAGTTATTTAAAGGGGTAGAGAATTGTTTATACTCAGTAAATTTTCATAGTCATTTTCTATGAAATACACTCTTTTAAAATATACATAAAAAACGAAAAATTCCAAAAAATATCAATTTCAGATATGCATTTCTTTGAATAAAATATACGATTATATGCATTTAAATGAAAGGGCCAAATATTCAATAAATTCTTATTTACTTTAACTTAAAAAGTTATTTATATTTCATTTTTTGGGGGGTAGGGGCAACCGTAGTTGCAAAAATATTTCTAATTCTTCATATCTCCACAACAGATAAAACTAATTTTTTAAAATTCACACAAAATGCAAATTCAGCTGTATCTGTTAAATCAGGTTTCAAACAAATACATCAGGTTTTAAATAAACAAAATTAGTAAAACTAAGGAAACTTTAAAAATGCAGCATTGTTTACTCCAACGGGCATAAATCTATCGATTTTCATTAAAAAACGTAAGCAATATTTATCACTGTATTTAAATTTGTCATCGAAAGTCAGTTTTCTTTCACCATTGTCATATACAGTACATTACACGGAATACTGATTTCGAATGCTATAGTTTAATATGTTTGTAGAAAACACTGAATGTCATGTGTTTGTGTCCAATGATCTTAAATCACGCGAATGTTTTGAAAATATAAAAATATAACATTTTTATTTTTTTAAATTTTCAAATAATTCCGTATATTTTACCGAAAATATAATGTTTTTCTCACACGTAAATCAGGAAAGCGAGAAATTTCTAGATTTTTCTTCTGTCTTGCCGGTTGACTTGATTCCTCGCTGCCATCTTCTTGGATTTTCGTCTATAATCCAAGTTATTTTGAGGTGAAAGAGAATATTTAAGTAAGAATGCGGGGCATGTTGTTTTTAAAACAAACATGTCATGTTTTACATAAAGTACAGGAAAATATTTGGTTTAAACATTTGTCTAGAACGTGGAAACACACCAATCTGATAGGAGTTTTTAAAGAAGATAGATGAAATATATTTGAAACAGGTTTATAAGCAGAAAGAAATATCATTTGGGAATTAAAATAATTTCGTAAAATTATTGTTGTTGTTGTTGTTTCTTCTGCTCCCTGGCGGGAATTTTTCTCCAGGCCAGGTCCATATAGGCTGGAGGACTGAGGGGTGCGGCTCTGTTTTATAATGGCACTACAAATGTCGGAGTTGGACTTAACTATGTGCCGCCTCAAATTTTAACCGAGCATCCCCATGAGCGGTATCTTGGGGGATCGTATCCTCTCCCACCCTCTCTGACCTCGTTGAGGAACTTTGCTATCTACGGATTTAACTTTCCCATATTCGGCTTAGAAACGGAGGTATATAATGGTACTTGTAGGGATTCAATCCGGGCATTCTCAGTAACGAAACCTGAAGATCTACCGCAAGGCTACATTGAGCCCTCGTAAAACTATCATACATATTTTACCTAAAAAGGCAGAAATATCGTGATTAACACATCCGTCCAGAAAACTAAGAGTTATTCTTGAAAAATCCAAGATATTTAAGCGGGAGAGGTAATATCTGTGGTGCCCGGTATAAAGGGCTTATGTCAAACGCAGTGATTTAGATATACCAATTTATTGGCTTTTAAACCAATCGCAGAACAATAATTTCGACTTGAGTCTTTTGTACAAAGAAAATTGCTTTTGTATAAAAAATTGATAGACTTAAAATCTTTTATACAAGTCAAAACATTTTGTTTTATCAATACTAACAAATACCTAAAAATCACTTTTTTTGGCTTAAGCACTTTATACCGGGCACCATAGATATATGAGTAGGAGAACGGAACATTGTTTTTAAAACTTTAAAATATAACGTTATCGATTTTATTTTCAATTGCTCAGCATATTTTTTTCAAACACAGATAGAGGAGTTGTATCGTATACAAGAGTTGTAAGTGCACTTCGATTAGCGCCGGTTTCCCCTACCTCCACGTTGTCCGGCTGGAAACTTAACTTGTCCAGATTAACCCCTTCCGTACCACATATGTATATAAAGATTACATGCAAAACCAGTTTTTCAGCCTTTTAGATTTAAAATGTCAAGCAGTAATTTTCAGATAAATGAGATGCTTTTATTAATACTAATAAGAAGGGCTAAAGGTATCGATATTTAAATCGATATATATATATATATATATATATATATATATATATATATATATATATATATATATATGTGTGTGTGTGTGTGACATTATAAGTTAAATCTTGACATTATAAGTTGAATCTCGTCTATTTCTATAATTCGGGTCCCCACATCCGTTAAGAGAGGACCCTTTTCTCAGAATAAGCCCACCCAACAGCAAGTGAACTTCTGCAAATTCCAGTGAGACAAACACCGCAATAAATTCTTTTCTGTTGATAGGAATATTAGCCGTGCCGCCCAGAAGGAGTAACAAAATCCCGTCTCTAGTCATCTAAAATCCGCAGTTCACAATATCTCAGAGATAATGGCTGCAGGTGCCAGAGATAAAGGATCAAAAGTGTCAAACAATACCATAAAGATAAAACGCACCCAATGTGCTTCTTAGTATAGCAACCGCACCACCCACGAAAAACATCTGTGTTGATGTAAACAGTCGATGACTTTTGGTACAGCCAGACTAAGAAAGCAGGCACTCTGCGATTGTCTGTCTTTGTAAGCACATGTTTGTTTCGCGTCATGCTAGAAGGACGCTCTGATATCCGCTATCAATTCTTGTGAAATAAAGAACTGTACTTTTAAAGAACTATTCCTCTTCATTTGTGCATATTGTGTATTATTATGGAAAATCATGTGGTGAAATGCCACAAGCCGACAGGACAATACTTTGCGAAGGAACACCTAATGGATTTTAATAAGAAGAAATCAAATTGATTAAATGAACTTATATGCATTTTTAAGGCAATAGAAGACAAGAAGGACAAACATGGCGGACGAGCCTTGCTTTCCAATTCCCCACACCGAACCGAGGAGGGTGTCATGTTTCACCCACGTTACGATGAAAGAGAGTGCGGTGATAGCTCACTGATGATATAGTTGAAAGACAGTTTTCGTTTTCTTTAAAAGATGGAAGTTCTGAAGAGAACAAGAAAAGCTCAGAGGGGCTCTGTTTCTCGACTAATTAAACAATTCGTAGAAATTCAACAACATCCAGGATATAAAAGTAAATTACATGCACTAAAGGATCAACTGGAAATGAAGCTGCAAGAATTATATGATTTGGATAAAAACGTTGCAGACATGATAACGGAAGAAAGAGAACTGAATACGGATATGGAAAGCTCAGAGACCTATCAAACTAAAATACTTGAAACCAAACATAGGATTCTTGAAATAACACAAGAGAAGGAAGTCCTGGAAGACAAATCAACTGACAATCTCTCTACTAAAGATACGAAACCCATCACCGCAAAATTGCCAAAAATAGAACTAAAAAAATTTCACAGAGACATAACCACTTGGATGTCGTTTTGGCAAACATTTGAATCCACCAACAACAACCGGAAAGAATTATCCCGAGTGGAAAAATTGAATTATTTAATCTCTCTTTTGGATGGAGAGGCAGCCAAAACAATAGCCGGATTCGCAGTGACAGCTGAAAACTACCCGGATATAATACAAATATTAAAGAAGAGATATGAGAATCCCGATAGGACTATTGACTACCACATTCAAAAAATATTAGCCATCCGCCCGATAAAAGATTCCAACGACCTTCCCGCCCTGAGAACAAGCATCACGGAATTATACACACACCTACGCAGCTTAAAGAACTTAGAAGTGAACCAGGACAATGAAGTAATAAATGCAAAGATCAGGACTATTTTCCCGGACGAAATTCTCCTATATACGAGAGGAGCAAAAGGAAGAAAAATCGAAAAACCGAAGAAATGCTGGATTTCATAGATGAGGAACTAATAATTCGAGAAAACATAAAACCTCCGACGTTCCTGAACCCAACTGCTGAGGTTTTTAAACCAAAGAATGTTTTGACGCAAAACTGGAAGAAGCCACCTCGTTATTCCTCGAGAGCTGAAGAAAATGGAACGAGACCTTGGAGTCAGACTACACCTAATAACTACACACCTAACAACTACTCGTCCCCACGAACGCCACAATTAAATAGATTATCAACTCGAGATAATACACAAAGGTTATGTTACAGATGTGGCAAAGCGGGACATTTGGCAAGGATGTGCAGATCCGCCTGACATCTAATGACACCTCCCAGGCAACGGACAGTCAACCACCATAGTGATGATAACGGACAATTCTTAAAGACTAGGTTGCGAGTGTCAAACAGTAAGAACTTTCCTTGTTTATTGGATACCGGTTCAAATGTGACAATCATGCCAAATTCTTGGCTACCTGGACTTACCTATAAAGAAAGCCCCATGGAACCGCAAACAGTGCAACAAACGCAAGGTAAGATTATTATTGTTAAAATTATCAGTGTAGAAGCTACAATAGGTGATCTAACCAGAACTATTGAGGTGTATGTTATAGATACCCAGTTGAATTATATCTTATTATCTTTGCCACATATGAAATTATTTAACTTGAATATTAAATTAAGTGATTGTAGTGTATATCAGGATAATCTAGATATTACTCTTAACAAATTATCGAGTTGTTATCATAATGTTTCATATCATCTCAATTCTAATATGAAAAATAAGAATAATAATAACAATGAGAGTCAGGATGATGTCGAGAGTATCATATTCATAGAGACGAAATATTTTTATAATTCTAATAAAATTGTAGATAATCAATATAATCCAAGTAAGGGAGTAACTGAAAATTCTAATGATATGATTTGTGCTAAAAAGTATTATAGTTCTATTATAAGTGAGTGTGATGATATATGTAAGTCGAGTAAATTGAGAAATGAATATTCTGATGATAATAACTGTGCTAAATTATATTATGGTCGTATTGAAAATAATTGTGATGATATAATGCTAACGAATGACAATGAAGAACATGAGCATCCAAAAACGTCTATGCAAATCAGGAATTCACTTGATTTGACTGTAGACTCTAAGACTCAGAATGCCATTCAGCATAAATTACCTGAATTTGCTAACATGAATCTATCGTCGGAGCTCATTCCTCTATTGTAATCGTTTATTGATATATTTTCTAAAAGTAAATATCATATTGGGAGAGTAAATATGGAGCCTGCTAGAATTATTACCACGTCAGAATTACCTATAGCTTTGAGGCCCTATAGAGCGTCGCAAAAAGACAATTTAGAAATTAAGACCCAAATCGACGAATTGTTAAAACATAAAATAATCAAGCCCCCACATGGACCTTACAGCAGTCCCGTCACCCTGGCCCACAAGAGAGGAGAAGGAAAAACCCGACTATGTAAAGATTTCCGAAAACTAAATGAGATCTGTAAAACGGACAGAGAGCCAATACCCCGAATTGATCACCTTTTGGACCAAATGAGCACAGCTAGGATATTTTCCTCACTAGATATTGCTTCAGCCTACTGGCACATTCCTTTAGAGGAGGGGAGTCAAGAAAAATTAGCCTTCACCTGCAACTATGGGTTATATCAATTTCAGGTATTGCCTTATGGGTTTAAAAATTCTCCCGCGATTTTTCAAAGAACAATGCGACACATATTAAACAAACATAGAGTTAACATCGCACTGAACTACTTTGATGATTTAATCATTTTCTCAAATACTATGGAAGAACATTTAGAGCATCTCCGAGCAATATTCCAGATCTGTGTCCAAGAAAATCTTAAATTAAATTATCAAAGTGCCAATTAGCGCAAAAGAAAATATCCTTTTTAGGATATGAGATTGGAGAGGGTAAGATGTCGCCAAATAATTCAAACATAGAAACTATCAAGAAATTAATTCCACCAAAAAACGTAAAACAACTCCAAGGATTTTTAGGGAGTGTCAACGTATACAACAAATTTATCAAAAATTATGCTAAATTGAGAAAACCCCTAAATGAGTTATTAAAAAAGAACGTTAAATGGGACTGGAACGACGAACGTCAACAAGCGTACGAAACACTTAAAATGTCACTAATTTCCAAACCGATTCTAACCATACATAATCCAAATTACCCTTGTAAATTATTTGTGGATGCTTCAGGAGAGGGGATAGGATGTGTCCTAAAACAGGAGTACCCTGATGGAAAACTACGCCCTGTAGCATATCATTCAAGAGGTTTAAGACCATATGAAAAGAACTGCAGTGTTTCAGAACTTGAATGTCTTGCAATTGTTGATTCTGTTGAGAAATTTCACTGCTATCTGCACGGAACTAGATTCACCATTTTCACGGACCATGCCGCCTTAGTATGGCTGAAATCCATTAAACACTAAACAATTATCCGATGTGACATATGAAATTAATAAGCGAAACCCACTGACGAAAACAGACGTCAACGTAATTCATGCATCTAGGCTATATTTTAATTCAGCACAGAATTCTGAATTGTGTGAAGGGACGAAAACCCAGTCACCCAACAGCTGATAGCAGATAAACAAACTGGAGAGGCGAAAAGAAACCCCAGTCGCCAAACAGCTGATAGCGGATAGACAAATCGGGGAGGCTAGGAGTAACAGTGTGAACCCTGACCCCACCCAACAGAAGTAGGTCAAACGACGAGTAACGAATTATTGTGTTTTAGAGGGGAGGTGAAAGAGCGAGTCCCCGATTCCTTTGAGTGTGTAAAAAGAGACGAATAATAATTATACCTTAACCAATCTAGCTGAAGTTGTCAGAATTATTTTATTATTTTTTTATATAAATTATGGAGTTAAGCAAAAAAATGGAAGGAGGAAATTTGTACCTTTCAGTAGAATCTTAAATCCATTTAAATAGGACAGGCTTATTCAAAGACAAGCTATCATGAGAAATTAGTACTCTGATTAGCAGATGTCATCATAAGTCAAAACACTACAGTTAGGTCAGAAGGCTAAGGTAATGCAAAAATTGAGCTTGAGAGAGATGAATACTAGAAGGGTGAAAGGATTAATTTTCGCTCAATGTAGAGATCTGGAAGAGTATAGGAAAGAGATTTTGAGATAAAGAAAAATAGAAGATATTCCCCTGTATTAAAGAATATAGTGAATTAAAAAACATGAGAGAATTTAAGTGGAATGAAAGAGATGAATAATCCAGTAATTGTAAATAGCATTGTATTCATATGATATATTTGTGTCTTAGTAAGGATTTTACTATATTATATCACTTGTTATTTCTTTTTCATTATTACGCACTATTATCATATTATCTATTTTATGATCATACTGGTATTATTGTAATTGTATAAATAGTAATTATTATCCGAGTAAACCAGTGCTCTAGAAGTGTAAATAGTATTGAGTTATATTTTTCTGAATTGAACTAATTTAGTGCGTGATTGTCAATATGCCTTCAGATTTGATTAATGTTGAGTTATATTTACCTGAATTGAAGTATTTAATGTATGATTTCTGTCTAGTGATTTAGCATTGATTTACAAGTATCAGAATTGAATTGTTTTTGTGTATGATTTCATGTAGATTACTATTGAGTTAGAACTAATTTTCGATATAATGTATCTGCATGGAGATTCAATTAAGCCATATCCATTACCATTTCTATGTTATTCTTTTCATGGCTATACCATTATATTATCTTATACCTTATTTTATTCATAATTATTACCAGACTATTGATGTATTTGCAGAGAAATTCAATTATGCCATATCACTTGCCATTTCTATGTTATTCTTTTCATGGCTATACTAGTATATTACCTTATTACTTATTTTATTATCCCACTAATATTGTTATAATTATGTACTTTTAATTACTATTAGACTATTGTTGTAATTGTGCAACTATGAATTTGAGGCCGAGTAATTGTATTGTTATGGTATTGAACACGATGACTGGAGATGGAGGAATTTAGATAGGTGGAGAAATTCTCCAGAGATACGGAAAGATTTGCAATTCCAGGTAACGTATGTCGATTTAAAGAGCTTGATACTGCAGATCAAGAGTTTTATATCGATTATATGACTTAACTTAAAAAAATTGAGGTAGTAAAACTTATAATGTTGATCTTGCAGAGGGAATTAGGTGAGGTCCCAACATACTCACACTCAGGTGTCTCTCACCCTATGCAGGCATAGGATGATAGCCTCTTGGGAGGGGGGATGTGACATTATAAGTTAAATCTTGACATTATAAGTTGAATCTCGTCTATTTCTATAATTCGGGTCCCCACATCCGTTAAGAGAGGACCCTTTTCTCAGAATAAGCCCACCCAACAGCAAGTGAACATCTGCAAATTCCAGTGAGACAAACACCGCAATAAATTCTTTTCAGTTGATTGGAATATTAGCCGTGCCGCCCAGAAGGAGTAACAAAACTCCGTCTCTAGTCATCTAAAATCCGCAGTTCACAATATCTCAGAGATAATGGCTGCAGGTGCCAGAGATAAAGGATCAAAAGTGTCAAACAATACCATAAAGATAAAACGCACCCAATGTGCTTCTTAGTATAGCAACCGCACCACCCACGAAAAACATCTGTGTTCATGTAAACAGTCGCTGACTTTTGGTACAGCCTGACTAAGAAAGCAGGCACTCTGCGATTGTCTGTCTTTGTAAGCACATGTTTGTTTCGCGTCATGCTATAAGGACGCTCTGATATCTGCTATCAATTCTTGTGAAATAAAGAACTGTACTTTTAAAGAACTATTCCTCTTCATTTGTGCATATTGTGTATTATTATGGAAAATCATGTGGTGAAATGCCATATATATATATATATATATATATATATATATATATATACACTGGTGTAAGAAATTAAGAGAATTTGTAGACTTGGTCGATTATCTCTAGAACTACTGTACCAATTTTAATGAAATTTGATATCTACATACATTGATACAATACAAAACAAATAACCATTCAATAATTGTAATACACACGCATGATCGTGCGTAACACTCGTTGGAGTCGGAAATTATGAAACAGCGGTAGCAGAATAAAGAAAAAAAGGGGTTAATAGATGGGTTAATAGGGGGTATGGTCCCCTCTTACAGATATACAGGTCTCGCAGCGTCATTTCATACTTGAAATAAGGCAGTTTATCATTTCCTGGGGGCAATTGGTACTACTCGTTCAGCAACGCTGTTTTCATTCCCTGGATGGTTCTTGGAGAGGGGTTGCGAGTTGCAATTGACCTCCCCAGAGCGTCCCAGACATGCTCTATAAGGTTAAGGACTGGAGATTTGGCTGGCCAATCCATCCGGCGAATATCCTCTTTCTCTAGAAAATCGTCGACCAGAAGATCCTTATATGGCCTCGCGTATATCCTCTTTGCTTAGACAGAACATTCGTTCTGACTAAGCAAAAAGTTTGAGCGGGAGAATGACAAAAGAAACTAAGCAGTCGGCTCTTAAGTTTGAGGGAGGTATCATGTACGTCTTCATGAGAGATTTCTAGTGGGGTGTTTTAATGAACTTTGTCGGATCTCTGGACTAAACGAAATGGAATAAAAACCAGTTAATGGAACTATGTCGTGTATATTCACTGCAGTGCCTGATTGCTTTTCATTAATTAATAACCCATGACAACGAACGCTGTCATATATATATATATATATATATATATATATATATATATATATATATATATATATATATATTTATATCAATATCTAAATCGATACATATAGAAATATAACGGTATCTAAATCGATACATATAGAAATACAACAATATCTAAATCGATACATATAGAAATATAACGATATCTAAATCGATACATATAGAAATATAACGATATCTACATCGATTTATGTACAAATTACATAAAAATGTTAATTTACAGTTTTGTCACCAGTGGATCCATACGTGGATCCACTGGTGTTTGTGGAGAATCAGCCCATGGATCCATAAGTAGATCCACTGGTACAGATGGGGTTAAGAGGGGCTTGGGTTGGTGGCCTAGTCTTATTCCCCATGGATTAACTACTAATATGTTAAAATGACCCTAAATAAATTTCTGAATCCGCGGTAATCTTGTGTATGCGGGACTGGACGCAGCGACCATGCGTTTCTTCTAGCCAATCTACCCGCATGCCTTCGGGTGGGTCAGCTTGACTTATAGATAACACAGAAAAAGTTTGGCTAACACTTCCGTCCCGAGAGCTATAATTTTTCAGTTTAATACCTAGATAGTCCAGGTTATTTTGAAATGAGGGTTAATACTGCAGTAAGAGTAAGGAACAGAGATATATTGGTTTTAGTGGTGACAAACAAGTAAAAGTAGAGTTTTGACTTCGAATCAGGACCACGGAGTTACACATAAAGGTTGGATAATGTGAGGTTCTCCGGTCCTTTATTTCTACCTTTCAGAAGTGGAGATATAATTAAAACATCCAAAAATTTCGAGTTTCATAACTGGAAAAGTCAAGTTTTGATAAAATAAAATAAAGTTTGGGAATAAGAGTGTATTAAAACACAGAGTTGTTTTATCTCTACCATGATCAGAACCGGAATATGATCTTTCCTTCGTAAAAATTGTTTCATCTCCAAAATGTATAGGCGGAAACATGCACTGTTACCTATGTTTGAAGAATGAAAGATCCCAAGGGTGTTAACTACTAAAGTTGTCAATACTATATTTTTTTGAAGTAATTTCTGTTATCTTTATGAATTTTTTTTTCATATTTACACAAATCACTTTTAATTTTTTTTTTTAATTTAACCTATATTGTATTATATTTAGACTATTTCTAAAACTTTTAAAATAATTTCAATTTAGCATTTTGAGTTTTAGGAGGATCTACAGGAAATCTACCATAACTCTACACCTTCGCTTCTTGAAACAATATTTCAAATCACTATCAACCGTTTTAAGAACTTTTATACAAAGTTTTCCCTGCTGTGTCAGTAAAAATCCAAGCTCAGCTATTTACTAAACTTTGTATTAAAAACTTATTGTATTATATGTATTAAAATATAGTAATTCAATGAGACTATATCTCCCAGAAAGTTTGAAAAATGCTTCTTTTGATTTAAAAAAAGAAAACAGTGACTTGTTTGATTACTGAATACAGACAAAATCTATTCTCCTACTTCCCCGTTGGTTATTGAAGGATTATTTAAAAGAATTGTTAATTCAAAAGAACTGTTAAGGAAATATTTTGTATTTCTCTCGTTAAAAATCCAAACATTGTTATTTGCCAGGGTTAATGACATAGGATAATATATAAGATATAATGACTGTACGAAAGCATACCTATCAGCAAAAGAAAATATAAATATTTCTCTAGATTAAATAAAATCAAAGTATATTTTATTGATGACTCCGTGTAAACCGTACTGCCTTTCTTTACTTAAAGCTTTTTTAAAGCAATATTTCAAAGGGCTGTCTACTATTTTGAAAATTTTTGCCAAACGAATCCGCATTGTTTACAGAAAATTACAATGATAGCTTTTTTAATTCATTTCAAGTTAATTATGAAAGATAAATTACATATCTATATCATAATTCCACGATATTATAGCTATACGAGAGAAGAAAAAATTTATGTAACATGGATATCCATATTTAGCACAGCAAAGTAAAAATATTATTATAAAACCATGTAAAATATGATTTCTCAGCATTTCATTGAGCATGTTTTATCTTTGTATGTAAATGCCATAGGTTGGAAATAAAGTTTGCTTTGATACTGTGTTCACGAATACAAGAGACATTTAACTTTCAAATTAGGAACAACTGTTTGTTAGATTAAATACTCGGAATAGTGCTATTTTCGATCTCATTTCATTTATTATTATCAGCTAATAGCCGAAGATCAGTTGTATTAATGTGGTGTGATCAAATTTACATCTAGATAATCCCTGTTTACTTACGCAGGTAACTTGTAAAATTTAGCATCCCATCTAAACGAACATGGAAATCTCTGTGATTATTTGCATTTTGTGTACTTTGTAACGAACAATACTTAATTAACTAACGTTTCCGAATATCTAATTACGAATTGTACATTTTTCGAAATTTGTGTCATTGCTTCGTTTAAAATTCATTTTCGAATCTTTTTATTTCACCTCAGGGGTATAGGAACTTAAAATTGATAAAATTGATAGAATAATATGTTTTTTACCAGTTATTTTCAATTTCTGTTTTGAAGCATTTTACACTTTTTTAAAAATTGCCAATCTAAAGGTCTGGAGTTAAATAGATATTCGACCTATTTTTCGTCAAAAGTTTTGCTATCCGAATAAAAATTTAATTCACATGCGTTTCAAATAAATTACTTATCTATTGTTGGATAAGTAGGGAAAATTGTTAAGTTTAGATACACTTTCCATGTATTTGTTATTTCTTCCGATAGAGAAATAAAAAAAAAATTACTTCATCAACAATTTATTAAAAGCTCTGGTATTAATCCTTAAACAGAAGCAGATCGCAAAAAAATTGCAAAACTCCTTAATAAAAAGCAAATTAAACAGGGAAAAATTCAAATAACTATCTTTTCAGCTTATACAGACAGTACTTAGTGCCTACATTTTATCATTTCTCATGAACCCTTCGTTTTAGATGACAAGGTTAATTTAATACCGCTTCTTCTGTGTCATTGGATAGCTCAAGAGTGACTAATAGTTGCTGTATTATGGCAGCTTGCTGTTTATCTGTATTAAATGGATAAAATGGAAGGCTTTTAAGATAGATTGTGCTTACAACGTGTACACGTATAGAGGGGTCATTAAGGAGTCTTATGCTCTTAAAATGAAAATACCTTTGATATTCATTATGTTCTTAATGCATGCTCGCAAAGAAATAAGAATATGTTTTCTGAATATCTTGAAAATAAATATCACAGCGTTCAAGCGCATGGTGGCCAGAGTCATAAAACTTTAATGGTATATTTCCCATTATATGATAATGAATTTTTCTCAACTATTCTAATTTTAAAACTTCATAAACGTATATAAAATTATTTACGTTTTTACATGTTTAAAGATGAATCTTCGCAAGATATATTTTTATTTAGTAGTTGAACAGTGTCCGAGACAGAAATGGTAAGCAGAGATTTATGGTTATTATGGTAGGTAAATTGACATATCTTTATTTAAACGGTGTGAAATTAACTATCTCTTGCCACTGATAAGTCAACACAAAGTGAAAAATTAGACACAATGTATTTAATTTATTTCACTACGCCTTTCCGTTGCCATAATAAAGGTGTATAAGTATTAACGTTAAAGTGCCAAAACACTGAGAAATCAAAATACAGTATATCCAACTAATACCAATGAATTAATGAAAAACTTTCAATCTTTGGCCAAATCGTGGGACACCAACTTATTGTGAATTCAATATTTTAAAATTATTTCAATTTCCGATTTCTCCCCGTACCTGACAATTTGTTTTCATTAAACAATATGTTCTCAAAAGAGTTAAATATGAAAATTTAGCAGCAACCAAAGAAGGCTTACTAAATGACATAAATTCGCTTTAAAGGCAACTAAACACAGTATTTTAAATAACATAAATTCATATCAGTGGCTGACTGTAACTGAAAAATTTTAACCCGTCAGTTACAAAAGATGACCACAACACTCCAAATCGTCAACCAACCAACAATCGGTATATCCGATTCTCCAGCAGTGCTAGATTATCGGAAGTCAAAATAGAATTGGGGTGACGAGGATTAGAAAAGAAATATTTGAAATTAAATGATGGAAAATAAAAGCAATATTTATTTGTATGAAAGACACTTTTCACACACTGGTTCTCACAGTGCATTATATTACAGTATAGTGTTGAGCCACACCAAACAAAAAATTTACTAGCAGAAAATAAATCTAATAGAGTTTGTGAAATTTTAACCCTTTTATTGAATGCACGGTCTAATATTCCAGAGCTAAATCGGATCCATGTAAGGTAGTCAAACTATTAGAAAGTATGTAGAATAGCTGTTAATTAAAAGGGAAATTTATGGTCCTAGTGTCAAATTCCCGCCATGTAATGAAGAACAATTATTTCTCAAAGTGTCATGTGCATATAAATACTTTATTTAGAAGACAAATCTATAGAGCAGTTGTTTGTACTGTTAGGTTGGTTCAGATAATAATGAAGAATAGCTATTTTGAAGTGATGAAGAATAACTATTACAAATTAAGGGAGATTAAGTATTAAAAATTAATGAAGAATAATTCTGGATAAATGGACACTTTATTGAGATAGCGAGGGCCAGATTTTGACAATATGGTCTGTATTTTAATTTCAAAACTAATTGGGAAGTATTACTTATTATCTAAGGAATCGGATACCTCTAAAATATTGCAAGTTCAGTGTAAGCGAACTTCACATATTAATCACAGGAGTTTTCCAATGACTCCTGTCTCGTTTTCTGTTGATGATGACGGTTCCTACGTTTCATTATTTCAAACTTGCCTTAAAGTGTTCGGAATAATTTTATCCAGTGTGGACTAATTCAATTGTTGCCCGTTTACCTAAGCTCATTGACTTAACCAGTCATTGGTCTCGCTATGAGCGTTTCTCTCACGCTTGTCATATAAATTGCACCGCTTATTTGAAGTGACCCTGGCGACACCACCCCCTGTCTAGCTGACTTTTAGAATCTCCTTAACAATCTGTTATCAGTTCCGATAAGAATCAGTGCATGTTTGACCTTCAAACAGCCTGCTATTTGCCTAGGTGTTATTTGTGTGAGCATTTCTCTCATCGCGCGACCACTGGCGTTTGCATCATGTGAGAGTGTTTCTCACCAAGAGACCATCAGCGTTTTTGTTATTTTTATAGATAACGCGATGATGTGAGTACGATTGTCGCCTAATTTTATTTGCAAATTTTGTTTGTTAGCAGCGCTAATAAACAAAAAATAAAAAAGAAGTGTCATCTATCTTTGTGAGTACAAAATATAGGGACGAACGAAGCAGTATGTTTGCGTTTTCGTCAACTGGCACTTTAGTGTGTTTATTCCAAAGAAATACAAAAATGTTCTTCTTTATTCCTCTTTGCACAATAGTAACAAAATAGATGAAGATTCTGGCATGCTCTCTATACCAGAGATTATTACTTTTTATAATCTCACTAAGGGTGGTGTCGACGAACTCAAAGGTGAGTACTCTGTTTCGAGAATAAGTCGCAGATGGCCATTGACATTATTTTTTTCGATCGTGAACATTGGTGGTTTCAACATCCAAATTATATATACTGCAAATACAAACAATACGATGGCTAGACGAGCCTTCTTGAAGGAATTAGCATTGGAACTCATGAAACCTCACCTGGTGACCCGTTATTCAGTTCCAAAATTGTCACCCGCATTGCGAAGTGCAATTAGCCAAATAACAGGAGTTGAAGGCTCCTCAAGAATCAAACGAAATCTTGAAACCACAGAATGTGCATTCTGTCCTCGAAGAAAAAATAAGAAGTCAAAAAAGAGTTGTGTTACCTGTGCACAATCTATTTGTACCGAACATTCAACTTACGTGTGCCCCGAATGCTGTGTTAATAAAGACTTCTAGTATAATATTTTATTTACCAGGCCCATGTTGTCTGATTTATAAGACTTGCAGTTGACGTCCTAATAAAGTATAAATAATATGCTTTTTATAAATTTGATTCATAAAGTAGGTATGATTTTTTATTTCGCTTTCGCTACTAATTTTCCTGAATAAGAGCTGTAAAATAATTATTTTAACTGTAATTTCCTAATTCGTGATTGCTAAATATTAATGTAATTCCTTAAAAACAAACAATTTTCAAGTGTTATTATTGAGTAGACAACTTAAAACAGCGGAAAAGGGTAGTGTGAGAAAAACTCTCACGCGCGATCTCATTTGAGAGTGTGTGAGGTTTGCAATAGTTGGCAGCTTATTGCTTTTTTGTTCCACCAATTGATTTATCTTGGTATCAAAAGAAAGTCATATTTGGCGACTCACTTCTTTTTTTATCGGAGTAAAAGTTGTTTCTATTATTTTATTTTTAATATTCATACCTGCATGTGTATAGTCCATTTTTTAAATACTTCGAATGTTAAAATGATACTGAAAATGAGCGTAAATCAGTTTTATTATACTCACGTCATAAAACATTTAAATTATAGTTTTAGTTAAATTGTAGTTTTTTCTACGTTCTATTAATTAAATAATTACAAGATAAAAAGAACTTTTTATAAATAACGTTTTTAAATTTTCTGTTGAATCATATAAACTTGACAATTCTATGTATTAATAAATACTTTTTAAATTTTTTTGATGAATTATCCCCTCAACTTGAAAGAAAATGAAGTTAATTGGAAGTTAACTTGCGTTTAACTTTTCGTTCCCGTTCCGGTCGATGGATGGCTGCACTAGTCTACAAAACAAACTTAACTGAAAAAAATTCAATTCTGCTTTAAATATGGCTAAAAGTATTAAAAGAATGCATTGTTATCGTGTTCTGAGCTATTCTAAAAGTCTCAAATGTCTAGCTAGTCGGGAAGTTAGTTAAAAATCGATTGCAAGATTTGTACCGAAGAAGCAAGCACACACACACACAAACAAACAAATAAACAAGAAATCGAGTTAATAAAAACATGGTAAATACTCGATTGTAAGCAATCGAAATAAGACCCAGGTATGTAATTAGAAGACAAAAATTACCTGGCAGGAGTTATTCATAGGTTTTCCGACTATGTATGGTATTACTGATCTCATCTGCCGTGACCATCAGTAAGCCAAAATGACAACCGTTAGAAAAAGTTGGAACACATTTACCTGATCTTATTCTGATTAACGGTTATTTTTATGTGGCAATGTCCAGAATACGGTTATCGGCAAACGAGAAATTCAAAATTTCTGGTCTCCTCTTAGAAGAGTTACACAAATAATGTGGTACATGAAAAAGTATTTGTAAAGTAGGAATTGATTTTTTTCCCGACATGATCTTACTTTCCGTCATTCTGAGGGGCTTTTAATTTGTCTAAAATAAAAGATAAAAACAACTAAGTATAATATGTAAATTATCATTAATAAATCAATCAGAAAATCATCAAAGTGTGCTCAGTGATGACTACAATTTATCTAATTATTATATTTATATTATTATTCTGCTCTAAATAATAACAACAACAGTAAGCAATCCTAATCTAGAAATTTATAACTATCAGTTTAGAGGCTAGAGAAAACTTCAGAACAATTATTTTCCAACTACACCATTATAAAATGCGTTAATTTTTAAGGTACTAATAATTATAAAGCATGATCTATCACTTTTGAGATTATCTACTGCATTTAAAAAAATATTGATCTTCAATATAGTCTTAAAATCAAAGTAATTGCATGATTCCTATCAAATGCTTCCTTATATAATCGAAATTTTTTCTTCTGTAAAAATATATATATAACCAATATTATTCATATAATCTAATGAAAAACCAATAATTAAAGACTTGTAAAAATGTCATCTCTTTCACTCCAAATGAAAACTCATTTCCATATTTCATAAAAAATGGAGGAAAATATTTCATGAAACATTTTATAATTTTTTCACGGAATAACAAAACATTTTACTCTTATTAAGTGCAAAGACTCCAGTGTTTTCGAACCTTGTTCTTTCTAGCAAGGAAATGATAATCCATTGATTGAATTTTACATAAGTATTCATTAGAGTGCTTCTTTTGCTTTAACTTTCTTCTTGATGAAATATTTTTAAAAGTGCGTTTTCTTTTTCATTTTTCTTTCTCATTTCAAAAGAAACACGTACAGGTTTCCATGGAAACCTGCTTTCTACGTCACTTTCGAAAGTATATTCACCATCAAAAAACAAGTTTGTGAGACATTTTTTTTTGTATGAATCCAATTAAAATAATGATTTTTTATACGTTTAAAACGGTTTTCTAGGACAGTGTAGAATAAAATGCTGCTGAAAGAAACATTTCAAAAACAAGTTTAGCATTTAAAGAATTTTAAGAGTTATGAATAAGGATAACTAACGTTTCTACTAATTATTCCGTTTTTCATTTAATTGTTTGTGTTATCATTAACAAACGAAGTAAGCAATTTGAATTGCGCGGCTGTCTAATTTGTTACAGTGAGAACATTCAAAGTTATAATTTAAACCGTGGGTTACCATTTTTAACAAAATTTAATCTCATTTGCTCTACATTTGTTTTTTGATTTGTTGTTTTTAAACATAAAGTAAGTAATTTCTTGAAAAAGTAAAATTATAAAAACAATTTAATAAATTATAACAGTTGTAGTAAAAAATGCTTAACGCCAACTGGTTCACATACAATTTTATTTTCCCACTGCTGGTTTTATGGAACTATCTGTCGTAAGACGAGCATATGACGTCACATTCTGTGGGTACAATAAACTGTCGCGAATTAGTAGGAAGGCATCCAAAGTTTTGTTGTATAACGACAATTAGATCCGCAGATTTATTGGAAAGCTTTCAGTTTAGAGAATCATATAAACCACTACTGCAGGTGTTTGCAATAATTTGTACCAAAAACGGCAGTTAACTAAATCCAGCACTGATTTAGAAGGAATTTGCTTTACATTACTTTAAGATTGTAAATTAAAATCTCTGTAGTGGATGTTCGTTTAAGTAAAGAGTGAAATTCGGTGAGAGTAAATCAGACAATATAAACCCCAATTGAGGTTTTGTTAAGATATTTTATTTATTATGGGCATACAAGCAGTCTTTAATGGAGAAGCGATATCTTTGGATCCCACATATAGTTATTTATGTTTCATAGGAATTCAAAGTTTTACCATTTTTGGGTTAAAACTCTGTGGTTGAAACATTATTTCTATATTGCTATATGTGTCCCGTTATTCTTTATTTAATATGTAAATAAAATTCTTAAATTTTATACTATATTCTCCCTTGTATTCACTAAAGAAAATACAGAATGATTTTAAATTGATAATAAATAGTAACACAATGAATAATCTATATATATAAAACAGTTAAGTAACTGACTCACTCACTGACTGACTGACATTACAACGCACAGACCAAACCGCTAATCCTAAAGTACTAAAATGTTGCATGGCGATTCTTCTTATGGTGTAGGGGTGCACTAAGAGAGATTTTTGAAAAATTCTTAGATTTTTTTAAATTAAATTTTTAAGCTGTTTTAGTAACTTTTTTTAAGTTTGTATTTAAAATAATAATTTGAGGGTTATAAAATTTATATCACGAGAAAGATCATAAAAATTCCTTTAAAATGAAATGTTTTTCGAATCTATACCTCTATTTTCTGATTTTTGGTGAATTTTTAAAGATTCATTTTTAGAATTTAATTTATTAAATGCTGATCACGTGATTTCTTTTTCTGGTACTTTCAATAAATTTATCGTCACGTGCATAACAACTAAATAGACAAAAAAATATTTTTTTTTCTTGCTAATGCGGCAGACGATTGGACATTATTTTGTCTATAAAAATATCCCTTACGATTTTTTTATAAATGTTTTATTTTTTACATCAATTGTATATATTGATCGTCGTAATTATTATAACTATATATATATATATATATATATATATATATATATATATATATACATATATATATATATATATATATATATATATATATATATATATATATATATATATATATATATATATATATATTTATATTTATTTATTAATTTATTTATTTTTTGGCATTAATTGAATACAAATAACCGTTGTATTTAATTTGAATGTACTCTGTAGCGAAGTGCAGGTTTTCAGCTACTCTATATATATAAAACAGTTCCGTAACTGACTCATTCATTCACTCACTGACTGACTGACTGACATACAACGCACAGACCAAACCACTGGACCTAAAGGGCTGAAATTTTGCATGGCGATTCTTCTAATAGTGTAGGGGTGCACTAAGAAAGATTTTTCAAAAATTCTTTTTTAGATTTTTTTAAATTAAATTATTAAGCTGTTTTTAAAACTTTTTTTACGTTTGCATTTAAAATAATACATCGAGGGTTATAAAATTTATATCACGAGAAAGATCATAAAAATTCCTTTAAAATGAAATTTTTTTCGAATTTTTACCTCCATTTCCTGATTTTTGGTGAATTTTTAAAGATTAATTTTTATAATTTAATTTATTAAATGCTGATCACGTGATTTATTTTTCTGGTAATTTAAATAAATTTATCGTCACGTGCAAAAAAAAATAGACAAAAAATATTTTTTCTTGCTAATGTGGCTGACGATTGGACTTTATTTTGTTTATAAAAATATCCCTTACGATTTTTTTATAAATATGTTTTTTTTACATCAATTGTATACATTGATCGTCGTATTTATTATATATATATATATATATATATATATATATATATATATATATATTTTTTTTTTTTTTAATATATATATATATATATATATATATATATACATATATATATTTTATATATATATATATATATATATATATATATATTTTAATTAATTGCATACATTGACCGTTGTATTTAATTTCAATGTACTCCGTAGCGAAGCGCGGGTTTTCAGCTAGTCTAAAACAGTTCCTTAACTGACTCATTCATTCACTGACTGACATACAACGCACAGACCAAACCTCTGGACCTAAAGGGCTGAAATTTTGCATGGCGATTCTTCTAATAGTGTAGGGGTGCACTAAGAAAGATTTTTCAAAAATTCTTCTTAGATGTTTTTAAATTAAATTATTAAGCTGTTTTTAAAACTTTTTTTTTACGTTTGCATTTAAAATAATACATTGAGGGTTATAAAATTTATATCACGAGAAAGATCATAAAAATGCCTTTAAAATGAAATTTTTTTCGAATTTTTACCTCCATTTCCTGATTTTTGGTGAATTTTTAAAAATTAATTTTTAGAATTTAATTTATTAAATGCTGATCACGTGATTTCTTTTTCTGGTACTTTCAATAAATTTATCGTCACGTGCGTAACAAAAAATTTTTTTTTTCTTTCTAATGCAGCAGACGATTGGATATTATCCAAAAAAAATTAAATATTCCTTATGATTTTTTTATAAATATATATATATGAATATTTTTTTACATCAATTGTATATATTGATCGTCTCATTTATTATATATATATATATATATATATATATATATATATATATATATTTATTTATTTTTTTTGGCATTAATTGCATACATTTACTGTTGTATTTAATTTGAATGTACTTCGTAGCGAAGCGCGGGTTTTCAGCTAGTACTTTTATATCATTAATAATACTTGCTTTTAATTTCTTCAATTTCGTCGGACGATTTTTTTTCCCACTGGGTATGTGACTTCATTTCCAATATACCATCGCTGATCTAAATAGCAATAGGATTTCTAATGAATCTGGCAACGCAATGGCTATTCAAACTTTTAAAAGAAATCTGGCTGCAGTATCGGGAATTAGGAAACTTAGAACAATGAAGGACGCGATGAAGTATTACTCTTTACGAGAACTGTTATTCTTAATCTAATTGTGAGTGATTGTAATTGTTTGCAGATATATTTATCAATTTTCATTTCGTCCTGAATCCAAATACAAAAAGGTGACTTTTTTTTTTTAAGTAATTCTCTTTATGATCGCCATTTCAAGAACTAGCTGATTGCGCCGTTGACTCCACATTCGAACGAAAGGTAAGAATATCTCCTATTACTATACTTTTTTTTTGACATTTGAAAAGAAAAAAACAGTTTTTGAAAAAAAAATTAAATTACCGATTAAGATACTTGTGTTTTTTTCGGAGTAGGTTTGTTTTCAAATGTTAGAATTTTGTCTGGTCATTCACGAAAATTTAAAACAAAATTTGGAGAAATATTTTTCATAAATTTAGCTACTGCATATAAACAAGTGTTTCAAAGAAGAAAAAACTAGAAAATAGAAGTTGGATATGCATGCTAATTAATTTATGATTATTTCTGACTCAGTGTAATTTTTAATATTTTTTGAGTCTATGTACCGTATTTTTCAGACCATAAGTTTTTTACATAAAAAAACCGACTTAAAATTCGGTTGTCTTGTGGTCCTAATGTAACATTAAAATAAAAAGAATATTTTATTATATAAATATTATTATTATATGTTGCTGTTTCTATGAGAAGTTCTATGGGAGTTCCATGCCAGGTCCATATTGGCTTCGGGCTCATTAGAGCAGGCTCCAATTTTAAATCACCACTAGCGTCGGAGTCCGTCTTGGCTAGTCTATATATAAAACAGTTCCGTAACTGACAGACTCACTGACTGACATACAACACACAGACCAAACCGCTTGACCCAAAGGGCTGAAATTTTGCATGGCAATTCTTCTTATATTGTAGAGGTGCACTAAGAAAGATTTTTGAAAAATTCTTCTTAGATTTTTTTAAATTAAATTTTTAAGCTGTTTTAGTAACTTTTTTAAAGTTTGCATTTAAAATAATAATTTGAGGTTTATAAAATTTACATCACGAGAAAGATCATAAAAATTCTTTAAAAATGAAATCGTTTTCAAATGTTTAACTCCATTTTCTAAGTTTTGATGAATTTTTAAATATTAATTTTTAGAATTTAATTTATTAAATGCTGGTCACGTGATTTCTCTTTCTGGTACTTTAAATTAATTTATCGTCACGAGCATGATAATGAAATAGACAAAAAAATATTTTTTTCTTGCTAATGCGGCAGACGATTGGACATTATCCAAAAAAATATTAAAATTCAGTAAAAGATATGTTCCTCAAACTGTACTATATTCTTTAGAATGTTCCATTATATTCAATTTCAATATTTTCTTCTACATTATTTTGTCTATAAAAATATCCGTTACGATTTTTTTTAAATATATTTTTCCGTTTTTTTTTACATCAATTGCATATATTGATCGTTGTATTCGTTATAAATATATTTATGCATATTTTTGGCATTAATTGTATACATTGACCGTTGTATTTAATTTGAATGTACTCCGTAGCGAAGTGCGGGTTTTCAGCTGGTTATACTGTACATCTAAAAAAATTCTTTCCTGGTTAAAAGTTTTGCTCTAGTGTCAGTAAATACGTAAAAAGAACAGTTTTATTTCACAATTCTTGGATTGTCTAAATTGCTCTATTGAAATACATCATTTTGCCTACGAACGCCTATAATGTTGTTGTTTTTTTTCACATGTTATCCAATTTTACATAACAGAACCGAACACGAAAATTCTTTGATCCTGAAATGAGATTTTAAATTATACAGCATACATAATAAGATGAAAAACCCTAACAACAAAAGAAAAACAATGACAGTTTTGCAGCAGCGATATAATATAGATTGTTACGAATAACAGCTTATTTTTCTCTATTTCAACACTTAAATTATACGTTTAGGACGTACAATTCAAAACTTTATTTTCATTGATCTTATAAGATTTTTTAAATGACTTGGTCACGCTATAAACATAGTCACGCAATATTTACTCTGTCTTAATCTCGTTTCTCACAAAATAGCGAAACCAGGTTATTTTAATTTATACAAACGCTATCGTCACAGCCTTGTTTTTCAATTATAACGGGACGAGTAGGGCTTTTGGGGCACCGTCCGCCATCTTGAATATTTTTAAGCCAATATTGGCGCCTTTTCGGTGTTTACATTTTTCTCTCGCCAATGTTTAAAAACTTTGCAGGCGTGTTTTTATTAACGTGATATTCCCCGAATACTGAATGCAAGTGTATTTTTTCTGAGGTTATAACATCATAAAAACACCAAAAAATATATTTTTGTGGAGTTATGGCAGATAATGATATGTCCGAAAAATTCATTTTCATGTTTTAAGATGATATGCCACACTTGACACATTCACTGCCCTCATAGGAAGTTAAAATGGTCACCGGTATGCCAAACTTAAAAACACTAATTTTACTGTTTGTAAAGGGTTCAAAATATGTCAGCACTATCACTTAAAATAAAATAACAAATATCAAGAAAAATTCTAAATAATTTTGGTGAAAAAATCAAAAAACTTACATTTTCTCCAATAAACACAATCTTTTTGAGCTTAAAATTATAAAATTCTAACCTACTGCACACACGATTGTGACAGTAATAAAATAACAAATTTTTAAATAAAAACTTTTCCAAGCAGATAACAGATGGCGAAGGGTGTCCAAAGTTTGATTTTTAAAAAAACTGTTATTCTAGAGTGCAACCTACAAACATAAAGTAATTGCTGAACTGTCAGGAAATTTTATTTAACATAATATGCAATGTGACTGGCAAACCCCGGGTGATGCTCATGGCACAGAAGGAAAATTTTATGAGACTCACCGGTGAGGCTCATGTCGGTGGAACTGTTAAAATTGATTCTTTAATGTGGCAAAAGCAGATAGTGGAATAATGAAAGAAATACTTAGTTATTCGTATTGGCAAATGCTGGTATGTATAAAAGAAGTATCAAAGATATCAAAGTATAAAAGAAGTACTTGGTACCTAATTGAATATTTTAGTCCCTAATTGAAAATTTTCTTTGATGACCGGCCATATGCTTGAGGTTGAATATGAGTATTAACTAAAGAATCTTTGTATTGAAAAACTTAATTGGGCGATTTTATATTTCACAACAAGTTACTTTTTTAATTTGCCGAAAACTTGAAATAATGACTTATCAACATCTGCCCTAGATTTTAAAACATTATGCAACACAAGTTGTAGGGTTCGCATTATGCTCAGATGCAAATATCTGGTAACTGCGCAGTGCAGGCCAGTCGAAGTGAGTTCGGAGCAGGTGTCTGGTCTATTTAAGTGACACACGCTGAGTTGACAAGAGCCCAAGAAGGGAGTGGAGATTTGTACGGCTGTACGTTACGCTATTAGTAGAGATACGAAAGAGTCGAGAAAAGTTAGATTGAAGGTGATAGCGGTATTTAACTGATAGAGCACGTATTAGTATTAGTAGCCTAGGTGGCTGCACGATTTCCATAGTTAGTTCAGAGCCCGATGGTTACGGGTCTTGCTAGTGAACGTATATTCTGCCTGAAAGTGTTCATTACGACTTTGGAGTTCAATTTCTTAGTACCGCAAGTTGCGGTACTGTTGTGTTATTATTTGAGGCCCGAAGTCGGTCTATGTTAGTCTACCTCTACGTAGAAAATAAAGGAATTATTTATATTTATGCCTATTACTTTATAGTGTGCCTGGACCGTTAAAGGATTCACAGGGTGCATAAGAAACGGAACCTTATAAAGTATTTGAATTTCAAACAGAAACACAATTGAGAACATTCGAACAAAAGTTAAAGAATCATTAAAAATTAACGCACATTTCAAAAACACTTTAAAATGGCTCAAATTTAAAAACGAACGTTACCAAAAAACATACTTTGGCACTTTTCCGTTATACCGAGCTATCGCGGCTCTTGACGAGTAAATGTCGATTTCATATGTATGCAGAGACCGGAGTTTGATCTCTTAACTCCTTCAGGGTCAAAAACCTCCACCACTTGCAAGGTGCAGATTTTTCCCCCCACTTTCTTTAACGTAAAGAATCTTGAAAAATTTTCAAATTAAAGGTAGCATAATGTTTTTACTTTTTTATACTAATAACAGATGGCAGTTCTAACCATTTTCTCTGCTCATTTAAATGGAATACATTGAATGCAAGTGAAACAAAAAACTTGATTAAGCGTTTGCACTGTGCAAACGCCGCCCCTCAAAGGGTTAAACCACCTCGTCACGGCGTTACTAATAAAACAAGTGCATGTATGAATTGGACAGTGCTACATCGGTAAAAGACGTTTTACTATTTATTTCGCTTTGGGTATTAGTCTTCTTCGAATATTACTCTTTCTAAAGTTAACACACTGGGGATCTTTCCATCAGAGAAAAAGAGGGTGTTACTTTTTACAGGAAGTCCGTATCTTACCATCTGACCGGATGTGTGAAAACGGCAATTTCGTGAAACCGGTTTTTTGCAATTTTTTGGCGGATAAACTTTTTTTTTTTTTTGCAATTTCGTGAAGCATGTAATTGCTATGGTAAAATACTGGTATTTTCGGTATTAGCTATAATTTTTTTTTCTATTGAAGGCCTTAATTTAACTTATTGGGTATTTACTGTTGTTTGAAATGCGTATTTTTTTATCCATGTGACAGTACTAACATCAATCATTTGCGGTCTCACTTCCTTTCCGATCTCCTATATTTGCCTGCGTAATATCAAGGTCAAGTATGAAGCGTGTATGAAACCTAATCGCACATCTAATGTTGTCTTAGTGAAAATGTGCGTAGTGTTTTAAATGTTTAAACATTTAGATATTTTTTTAAATTAGTGAGTTCCTTTTTCGCTAATAAGTACACATTTTGTATTATATTTTATTGATCAAAATAGATTATATTTATATTTGTAACCTATATGTTATGAGATTTATCAAACCTTAATGCATAATAATGACTTCAAAGGACATAAACATCTGCCAATAATACTTTAGGTACGACTTGGTTTTAATATTTTTATGATGAAAAAAAATATGCCTGCAAAATGCAACACATGTTCAGGGATTATTAAAGTTTTTGGAGGCAGAACAGGCGGACACACATTTACATACACATTTCAAAACACAACATAACATAAATTTGTCGGAAAGAAAAGAATCCGAGACAAATTCTAACTCACCTAAAAATGATATTACTAAACCAAATAAATTACAAATTACAGATTTTCTTAATAGAGACAATGACTGTTTCGATGAAGTTTTATCTAGAACGACAGCATTAGATGGTTTGCCGTCCAGAGTGTTTTGTACTTCAATTGAATTGAGAAAGTCGTTAATTGCAAGAGGTTTCAAAAATATACCAAAATGTGTTAATACTATAAGAACTGTTATAAACTATAGTAACAGTGTTCGCAATTCTCTGAAAAAAGAATTAACAGAATTAAAATTAAATGGTACAAAATTCGGTCTGACATATGATGAATGGAAAAGTGTACAAAATAGACGTTATTTAAACTCATGGCCTTAAATTAAGAATAATTCAGAATCACACGGAAATCGAACTCTAAAGTAAAAATGTCACCTGTAGAGTTATCACACACACATCTTCAAGAATAATATGCAAATTACAGGAAGCCACCAGATGACGCCGATAGTACGTCACAATGACGGGAATGTAAGAGAGGGGTATATAAGGAATGGTGGCAAAGAGGTAAAATTGTTCACAAGCGTTCTGTAAGCCGCTCAGTACCATAACCGAATAGTTATGACACAGAGGACGCATGTGGGGGATTTTTTAGGCGTTGTAAGGACTGTATTTCATCACATGGGAGACATACAATGTATTAACCATCATACCAACCATGTAATATTAAGTTTTTGTAAAGGATATATTTTTACAATTGTTACAAGGAGCATAAATAATAGTTTTTATGATTAGTATCATATATACACCATCTTTTTTGTTCTTTATCTTTTGCTTAATAAATGGGCTTTAGGAATAAGTCACTTTGATTTTGTTTCTGAACCTTTATTTGCCGGAACTGGCATTATCCTTAATTTATGTACATGAGTGTAAATATAAATATCCATTCAGAAAAGAAAATTTGGAATATAGGACTCGTAAATGTCTGAGGAAGTATGCCAGCTACAACATGTGTAAAAGTACTTAAATGCAAATTAGAGGAACATGGATTATCTCTGAAAGAAGATTTTATATGCATAACTACTGAGGGAGCAACGGTGATGAAAATTTTGGGAAGTTGATGGATGCAAATCAGAAAATACACGTGCAACACGGTACCATTTCTGTTACATGCAAAATAGGAAAGATGATAAATTGTTCGAAAAGTTCTATCACTACAAAGTTATTATCCTGAAGATGAGAGCAATCGGAGAAAGAAGTGTTCATCAAATAAAAATTGTTCGTAACACTGTGGCCGTAAATTATATTGAAGGTCTGTACTGTAGGAAAGAGTTCATCTACGGAAACTTAATGAAGTGAACAGTTCTACACAGCACTAAATTATAGAAGGCACACTTACAGAGTCTGGATGAAGAAAGCTCTCAGCTCGTGAAGATGAAGTTTACGTTCATAGACGGAGGATCCAAATTTATATACTATTATCTCATATTACTATTAAAAGCACCAAACACAGGAACAGTGAACCTCAGGATACATCGTGGTTATGATCTCTTCGCTAATTCATCAGAATAACAGAAGTGGTAGTACAAAAATATAATCGTTGTGCGTTCAATAACATCCGTTCGAATTTTTGCTGCTCAAATATCTTGCTGGTTTAATTCAAGAGTAAAATAATCCATACTATCTTTTTTTTTAAAGGCGTAGTTTATTTTTTCATAAACACATAAAATCAAAAAATTCTGGGCTAACATAATAAAGAAAAAAGTGATGGTCTGATACATAACAAGGACTTCAGGTAAACACGACCACTTAGGTTCGCAGCCAACAAATAAAATAACGAAGATTGAGCATACAGCATCAGCTCTAAAAATCACGAAAAAATCATTCAAAGCTCCCCTCACCCATGGTCAAAGACCAGGGATTTTGGGGACCTAAAAAAACTTACAGTAATACAACAAACTCTGGCTAGCAAAATCTCTAAGTAAAGTTAGTACGTATCGTTTTTTTCAATCACTGAACTGAGGAGTAGGGGTTGCCATTAATTACGGAATTACGCCAAAGCAAGCTCGGGAAGAAAGCAAATTGGCTTACATACGCCAACAAACGGAGAGAACGGGAAAAATGAATAGCGATAAGTTATGCCAAAAAGCAATCATTGGTTGGAGGACATTCTCATTGGACGGAATCAACGAATCACCGTACATTACCTACAGCGCGCCACTTTTCGTAAGGAATTCGAGAAAATTCGACCGTCCAGAATTGACCCCACGTTCCCACGCAATTTAGGAAAGCAATTACGGAGGGTTTTCTTAAACTGAACCTTTTCCCACACAGTAGGGGGGAGACTGTTTATTCTTGCAAACGAGACACTTTGGCTGGTGGTGTTTAAAATGAAAAAAGAGAATAAAGTGATTCCTTATCAGTAGCTCTTTTCGGAACCAAACGTGGAAATTAAAAGTGAGCCTTCAATAGAACCAGCATACTTTTATGGCTGATAATTACAGGGTAGAGATGACCAGATGTGAACATCAAAAATATCCTAAACTTAGTTGAGATGCGTCAGCAGATTTTGCAGACCTCACACGATTACAGTGTCGGTATAAAAATTGCAGATTTTGCGCAAAGGAATCAGAGGATTTCCTGAGTTAATGATTTTTAGGTGAGAAATTAAAATTACTATTACAGTTACTGGTAGAGTTTAAATTGCAGACTAGAATTAAACTTCATAAAGGAACCTGTGGTGAAGTTCCTCACCACAATGCGAGTATTATTACTCGTATAATTTCGAGAAATTATTACACGTACTATGCTCATTGAATTCAACTTGTAGTAATCAGTGTCCTGAATCAACAAAATCAAGAGCTGGATAAGCAAAATACTCTGGATTTACAAACTTCTGACTCTAACTTCGAAGAGAGTGAGAATGAAGAAAATAATAATACAATTGCTAAAAGTACCTTATTTGGATATGAAGAAGATAATAGTGAACGAGGACGAAATATTGACTTACCAAGATTTGCTTCTTTCTATATATATAAAACAGTTCCGTAACTCAGTGGTCTCCAAGGATCAAATGGTAGCGGGCCACCCAAGGAACATTAAATTATTTCCATTTTATTTACTGTGGGGTATTTCTCTCTGGTTAGTGCAACTTTGTCGGGTTTGTGCTAATTTATACCTTTGTAACAGAAGAAATCTTGTAACTATTTTAAATTAGTTAATTGTTTATTAAACATTTCAAGATTATGAATTAAAATTGCAGTCATAGTCCCCCTCAGCGGGCCGCGGTAAAATTATCAGACATTGACCGGTCCGCCCGGTCCGGATTGAAAGGTTGGGGAGCACTACCGTAACTGACTGACTGACTGACAGATAACGCATAGACCAAACCGCTGGACCTAAAGGGTGGAAATTTTGCATGTTGATTCTTCTTATAGTGTAGGGGAGCAACAAGAAAGATTTTTGAAAAATTCTTAGATTTTTTTAAAAATTAAATGTTTAAGCTGTTTTTGGAACATTCTTTAAAGTTTGCATTTAAATTAATAAACTGAGGGTTATAAAGTTTATATCACGAGGAAGATCATAAAAATTCCTTTAAAATAAAACTTTTTCGAATCTTTACTTCCATTTCCTGGTTTTTCGCGAATTTTTAAAGATTAATTTTTAGAGTTTAATTTATTAAATGCTGATCACGTGGTTTATTTATTTTTTTTTATACTTTAAATTAATTTTGTGTCACGTGCATAAGAGCGAAATAAATTGATAATTTTTTTTTCTGTCTAATGCGGCAGACGATTGGTAATTATCCCCAAAAATATTAAAATACAGTAAAAGAAATGTTCTTCAAACTGTACTATATTCTTTAGTATGTTATATTCTATTTAATTTGAATATATTCTTATACATTATTTTGTCTATAAAAATATCCCTTACGATTTTTTATAAATATATATTTTTGTTTTTTGGCATTAACTGCATACATTGACCGTACGATTTATTATAAATGTATATTTTATTTTTTTGGCATTAATCTCATGCATTGTCCTTTGTATTTAATTTGAATGTACTCCCTAGCGAAGCACTGGTATTCAGCTAGTAATTTTATATTTTAAAATATGTTGCAATAAATTTAAATGATACTGGGCAGGAGCAACCTCTTTTTTTCCTCAGATCTAAACTTTAGAGGGAGATGAAGCTTTTATAGTTGTCCTTGAATTTCAAGAACACTCCTTGTCTTCAGTGCTGCTTCTACAAAACTTTACTGGGTTTTAAGAGACCTTTAATAAATTAATTTATCCCATTATTTTTTCGTTTAATCAAACTTCAAACATGAAAAATCCTAGAAAATAATCAATAAGAATCATTTTATAAACAATATCCTACTAAATGAACAATAGTTGCAATGAAATACCACCCCGTTATGCTCTTTATTAACAGCATGTGTTAATTCATGTGGAAACACGAATTAAATCATTACGAATCAAGAACAAGTTAAGATTTATAAAATATCGAGCATAATTTACTATGTAAAAAGTATTATGTAGCTAATAGTTGTGTTCATTGCATCTATATACGGATGAGAATCGAATCTCAGCATAGCCATAATAATGGTCAATTGATATGTGTCATCATTGAATGCTTCGAGAAAATTCTAAACGGCGATACACAGATCGCATTTATCAAGTCATTCCCATCGTTTTTTCCCTACTTAATAATTTAGTTCAGTAATAAACTGTTATCGAATATACCATCCCAAAGCGAACAAGAACAACAAATTTATTTTTTTATTTCCTGAACGAGGGAAAACACTCATTTCGCTTTTCAAACCATGCTATTCAGCCTCATTTCATTCCAATTACCATGAATAGAATAAATAGATTTCACTAGAAAAGATAATAAATCATCATTCACGGGAAAACATTTTACACACTATTTTTCGTCGTCTTTTAAAAAGCGAAAAAAAATTCCCTGCATTATACAAGTAATAATGAAAAAAATTATTTTCTGATAATAAATGAAGCGAGATAGAAAAAAGCAATTTAGTGTGATTTGCGTCCATTTAAGTGTCGTTGAAATGAAGGGAAGAGAAAAAAAATCTCATCATCTTGCTAAATTCTTATCACTGCTCAAATACATTCCTACATGTCTCAGGGAAAAAAATAAAAGAAATAAAAGGGAGATATATTTTTGGGATTTTCTTTGCGTCAGCTATTCGTAAGCGTTTTTGCATATATTACGAATTTCGGGAGATTGAGGCTAGAGTGTGTTCAGCATATTGATACCTCCCTGCATAGTAACATTAATTATTATTACATGAAATGCAGCTTTCAAGTGAAACGTTTCGTTGCGAATCAAAAAAAAATTAATTCGAAACAGATAATTAAAAAAGTAAACATTTTTCATTTTTAAAAGATAAATATTGCCTCAAACACGTAATAAATGAAGCATTTCCTGTTTTTAATTGAAGCCAGGCAGATAAAAGCAGCTTGTGTGATTTAAATAAAAATGTTGTTTAGTATAAAAAATATAATTGAAAACAGCTTTAAAATCTTTCAAATATTCCTATATGCCCTGTATTTTTTCAAATATATATATGTAAACCAGTTCCGTAACTGACTGACTGACAACGCACAGGCATAGTATTAAGCAAAAATACTATGTTGTTAAATTTAATTCTTTTGCAGCAATGATATCTCAGTAGATCATTAAACTGAGTTTTGGATTTTAGGTGTACTTTTAATTGGAATTAAACTGAAAACGTTTTGGTTAAATATAACGTAAATTAGTTCATATCATAAAATAATTTTTTTATTTTATCACACACTCTATAGCATTTATTTCAACAATTCTTCAGTCGTTTTTATTTTCTGTAATCAGTGGACGATGGGATTCAAAGGATCATGCCTAATACAATATTCAGCCATGGTGTAAGCTAGTTGCTGCAAAAATCTTTCTGTGTATCTACGGAAATTTATAGAATGAAAAGGTTACTTTTAAATACTGAAATGCACATTTAACTTATGAATCCTCTAATCATAAATAATGATTGGAAGACGTGAAAGGAAATATCTTATGCACGGTTCAGTCCAATTTTTTTCTCTAGATGAATTAGTAATGTCGAGATTTTTATGGTTAAGGATTAGAAAAGGACTGGTTTGTTGATTCAGAGCTCTATGGCCCTTTTTTGCTACATAAGGGCTAATTAGATCGGAACCTACTGATTAAAGCGATTCTGAACGGCTACAAACATCCATGCCAATAATAAGACTCGAACCCACAGACTCTGGTACCTAATACCAGCATCCTAGTCATTCGGAAGAATTAGTAAATGATATCGGATTTATTTTATATTGCTAAGTTTCACTTAACTACAGTAATTCCAAACCTATTGCGTTTTCGGGCCCCATTGTGATGTAATTAGAAACTTGGGTAACGCTTGTTAGAATTTTTGCTTTTTTTTCAATTTTTTTTTAATATTAAATCAAAGTGGAATGAAGAATATGTTGTATTTATGTTCAAATAGCACGAACTCCATTACTGTTTTTTTCATTTATTGATAGGTATAAGTAACAAACAATATTAAGTAACAAGCTTAATATTTAATTAAAGTAAGCCTTATTAATATTTTTGTCTTATACACAAAATATTTCGCTTCACACTGACTTAATCTTTCAAAAGGCACGTGAAAGGTTTAATATTTCCTCTTGATCATTCAGCGTTTTAACACTTTCTCAAAAATAATTCTAATCCACCCATACACCTGATATGTTTTTATTAATATTTATTGGTTTATACTAAGATTGCTGAATAATGTGTGACAGTGCGTTAGTTAATTGGCTGAACATACCAATAAATAGTAAACCAATAGGTAGTCGTGCGAGTTGGTGCTAAATTTTTCTTCCATAATTTAAACTGTTTGCATCGTCAGTTCTAACTCACATTCCTCTATTCAAAAGCATTGAGTTGAAAATTGTATTTTTATTGTACTGATTTTATAATGACTTAATGCATTACAATAGTGATACCTCATAAGAAACATCGATATATCCAATGACGAATGTTGCAATAATATAGATTGCCTCTGGTGGTGCTCGATAATTATCGAGGTGGCACCAATCAGGGTGGTATTGGTTCACCTATACGGTGCCCCCTGAGAAAGCAACTAACGATCCGCGCGGAAAAAGTGCAAATATCTTCATTTACAAGTGCCCTTCATTGGCAAATGACAACAAAACGATGGTTCTAGTTAATCCGATAGAATAGAGACTATACTAGGAGGACACTTTATAAACATAACACGTTACATCAATACCATTGCAAAAATTAATATGCTTCAAAAATATGAAAATTATTTTTGCTGCTGGAGTGATTACACTTTAAACATCGAAAATGGTAAACTAGTAACTGCAAAATAAAGTTATATTAATTTATCTTTCGTATTTTTCGTATGCTTTTATGTGGTAGAATTTTTAAATACTGTGTCAATCAATTAAAAACAAAAATTAATGTAAAGTTATTTTATTAATTCTCCTCTCGACATTTGTAAGGTCATCGCTAGTACTAAAACTGTTGGTTACTAATCAGAATGGATTTTTTAAATTTACTGATGTAGTTTTCATTTCATACCGAATGCTTTATTACCCACAAACGTTTTATCTATCATTATGTCATGAATGAATACTTAGTTATATTTGGTGAAGAACACTCCTGATAACTAAACGCATGAAAACGTTCTACGGGCCTTGAAAACAGTTACAATAATCCGATATCGAATTTTCACGCTAAATTTGCCTCTTTATAATATTTCGTACTATTATTTCCCTGAAGTATTTATGTTCTGGTCATTTTTATCAATTGATAAGTTTATCTTCTTGTAGATTTAATATTTAAACAAAGCCAATATTCTTTTTGTGTAAAAATATAAAATGTACTCTATGTTTTAAAAGGCAAGAATATTTTAAAATCAACATAAAACTAAGTATTTTTTCAGCTTTAGTTTTCATCAAATATTTTTCCTAAAGATTTCGTTTATTGCCATTAACTAAACAATTCTACATTCACAAAAGAATCGATATCATACAGTCTAAAATTTTAAATCTGGTTACTTGTTGTCTAAGCAATATAATAAAATTAAAACATACAATATTTATAAGTTGAATAATAAATAAACTTAAAGGTAATATTATTCATAGAATATCAGTTCATTTATTAGAAATCAAATTTTCAGTTTAAAAATTACTCATTTTGATATTTTCATAAATAATGATGTGTTACG
This sequence comes from Dolomedes plantarius, assembly GCA_907164885.2. Lineage (NCBI taxonomy): Eukaryota > Metazoa > Arthropoda > Arachnida > Araneae > Dolomedidae > Dolomedes > Dolomedes plantarius. Next base: position 35,422,863 of record OU015493.1, read on the forward strand.
TGAAGTATTCTTACTTTGCAATTTAATAGACATGTTTTTAGTCGGTTAATAATGTTTCAAACAACATTATAATGAAAATGAAAATTTCAAGATACTTAATAATTTGTGTATTTTTTTCTAAGAAAACTTGCTCGGAATGTTATATGAATTAAAAACACTCATCATCTTCAGTGATAATAATTATTCCAATTATTTCATCTTTAATGCCTGATTGTAGAAGCAACTAATATATATGGTACTATGATCTCTGTTAGCAAAGTAATCGCAGAAGATCTCAGTTCTTTTCCCTTCTCTCTGATGTGTTCTCGTATCAACGATATCTATTGAATGTCTTATTAAAAGTTGCTATTGGCTCTTTATGGGAACCTGTATAAGTTTATAAATACACGTGATGCTCTTTTTCAGACACTGTGTCTATTTGTGTTGTAGCTTGTACTATATGTTTGACCGACTGTTAATAAATGTATAATTTCCCGGTCCATGGAACTCTTTTAACTTAACGCAATTGCCTCTTTCTTTCTAACAATGTCTACATTTGAATCAATATTTAATGGCTTCAGTTTTGGGTGATTAATATCTCACATTTTAAAAACTATTGTTCCGTCCTGTAGTAGCAGTCTGCGTTCCTAGATGGCAGCACTGATCCAGTAATTTCTTATTTTGTAACGGTGTGTGAAAACATGCACTGTTGTTGAAAAAAAACATTCTTATGTACGTGATGCGAGCAGGGCTTCTGCTTGCTTATTCCCTTTTGATGTAATTTACGTTAAGTGAAAGGTTTGGAGGACGTCTGGGAAGTGAAGCTATTCCTTTATGTAAGTCAATTCATAATTCAATTCTTTATGCTATTTGGGTTTTTCATTTTCCCAGCGTTGACCCATCCCTTATATTCAATTGTATTCTATTAATCGCAAGTATATTCTATTAAATGTGCAAGTATTGTAATTATTTTGTTTTAAGTCAAAATAAATCTTTTAAAATCATTTACAGTCCACTAAATCTATAAATCTCACATAGTTTTGGCCCTAATCGACCCGGAGTGACAGTAGAGAATCTTTTAATTATGTGTCTCAATCGCTCGTTAGTTTCGTATCGCCATCTTGGATAAAGTTGATTCCCGCGTTCTCGCAAGTGTTTTGGCTACTTTCCAACTCTTTTCCGGTAGGCAAGCGTAAATGCAATGTTTTAATTCTTATTTCTAGCATTTGTTATTTTTCATTTTTGGCATTTTAGCATTCGCGTAAAATTGTTGACGTGCTATTTTCGATTCGTGGAATTTTGTATATGAGACATTTTGATTTTCTGATTTCGATATGGCTAAGGGTAAGAACGATTCAAAGATTGAAATGAGGTTTCATTTCATTATCAAGGAAATTGACAGATATGTTAATCGTGTTGATGATTTAATCAAGGAGGGTAAATCATTTATTTTGAAAGAAATAAAAACAAAACCGTGTAATTTGATAGAATCTTTGGAAGAGTTAATATTTGAATTAATCGATGAAAATGATCATTTTTATAATGAATACACAAATGCAAATTAGAAAGTAACTAATGCTTGTGCTGATATAGAGGGATTTATTAGTGGAAATACTAATGATAATTCGGCTTCCGAGTTCATTGATAAATCAGTTTCGAATGAAACGCAAAATATTCGCCTTCCAAAATTTGAAATTCCAATTTTTGGCGGAAACCTTGATGGTTGGATTACGTTTAATGAAATATTTTCTGCGACAATTGATTCAAATAAAAATCTGTCCTCACTTTCAAAATTCCAGTATTTAGTTGTATCAGTGAAGTCGGACGCAGCAAAACTGATTAAGGGTTTTCCTGTTTCTGGGGACTTCTACAGACAAGCTTGGGAAACTTTAGTATCTAGATATGATGATAACAAACTCTTGGCTAATAATCAATTGAGTAAAATTTTTAACATTAAATCCCCCAAAGTTTGTAATGGTAAATCTCTTTTGGAAATTTTGGACACGTGCAATGAAGCAATACGTAATCTTGATATATTGGGGTTTAAATGTAATGAATTGGTAGACATGATTCTGATCTATACAATTCAAAATAAGCTCGATAGCAATATACGTACTCAGTGGGAATTGAAAACTGAAAAGCGAAAATTTCCAACCTTTGCGGAATTTTCGACCTTTTTGGAAAATCACGCGAGAAGTCTTCAAAATGTAAAGGATTCATGTTTCAAAGTAGAAACAACTAGTAAAGGTGATTTCAAACCTCAAAAAAGGACCACCTTTTGTAATACAGCGTCAGCTTCGAAACTACCAGTTTGCATCATTTGTAAAAACTCGCATGCATTGTACAGATGTCCAGATTTCCTAGGGATGTCATTGGATCAACGATGGGAATTTGTCAAAACTAATAAGCTTTGAATTAATTGTTTAAGAGGTAATCATTTGGCCTCAAAATGCTTAATTACTATTAGGTGTAAGTCAGAAAATTGTAATAAAAATCATCACACCCTTCTCCATCGTCCAAAACCTATTCAAAATGTTCAAACTGATGGTAATTCAAATCAGGTAAAAGAAGTGGAAAGTCCATGCTTTGTTAACCATATAAAAGCAGTGACAACCTTGCTAAGCACCGCATTGATTAAAATCAAATCTTCAAATCAGGACTTAATTACTTGTCGTGCACTGATAGATAGTGGCTCGCAGAGGTGCATGATTTCTTCCACATTGTCAACAAGACTTAATTTAAAAGTGAGAAATACAGATCACATTATTCGAGGAATCACTAATTCTGTTGCAGAAACATTCTTGAAAGAGACTAATATGACGATATATTCACACTCCTGTGACGAATCATTTGAGATGAATGCTCTGGTCGTCAAAAACATTACCATGAACCTACCCAATTTTGGGATGGAAGTCACTAAGTGGCCTCAATTGGAGGGACTTGTCCTTGCTGATCCGAACTTTCACATCTCATCTCCTGTTGAAGTTTTGATTAGAGCAGACTTATTCATCCAAATTCTTTCTGGTGAGAAAATCATTGGCCCAAAGGGAACGCATTTTGCTATGAAATCTAAGCTAGGATGGTTGCTATCTGGCCCCATCTATTCAATACCAGTAAGGGAAGAGATTTTCAGTTGTCATTCTATAATCGACAGCGAACTCAATTCTTCACTACAGAAATTTTGGCAAATGGAATCAGTTCCAGAACCATCAGTCATTGATCCGGTAAGCGTAAGCTTATCGTCGTCCCACCTTGTAGGCATCCAACTCAGATTTTATGAAGACCGGCCGCCGCGAGGGAGCACATCCCAAGCTCCGACACTCAGCTACATATGCAACTTTACCGAGTCACTCCACTGGCCAACCGCCTGCAGAACGACTTTTTCGCTAAATCACATACTTTATTAAAGGTTACAAACAGCAAAAACCATACATCGAAATAGTCTATGGCAATTGGACATGTTCGACCATGAGCCTTTTAACGATTTTGTTTACTACTTTTCAAAAGTAGTAATCGTTATATAGTTTATTCTTGGTCCATTGTCTTGCATTCCCAGGCAGGTCAGCCCGCAGGTCAGCAAAGTTTATGCAGTCGAATAGACAGTGCTCGACTGTCTGAATCTCGCCACAACTGCAGCTGTCCGACTTCCCGAAGATTTTGGCCTGGTACTGGCCAAAGCTGCCGTGCCCAGTAATCACCTGGTTCCTCAGCAAGTCACATTGGACTCTATCCAAGCTGACATTCTGGAATATCTCCTGCGTCCGCCTGCCTTTGGTGGACTCATTCCACCTTTCGTGCCACATATTTAAGGCATCTTTCATGAGAATGCCTTTAAGCTGGTTCTTGGTCATCTTATAGTCATTGGTAATGGTGGGAAGCTGAGTCGCTATTTTGGCGATCTCATCCACCTCTTCGTTATTACTATTACCGGCATGGGCCTTCACCCAGTGCCAAGTAATATATAAGCCGTTGTTATTGATACTCTTTTTCAGGTTCTCCACCAGCCGACATTTAAAGCTCTTTGCTTTGAGCGCCTGTAGTGCGGTCATGGAGTCCGTGAAGACATCGAACTCTTCTGTTCGCGACCTTATTGCGTCCTCGATTACCATCTCTATCGCCCTTAATTCAGCCTGATAAGAGGAACTGTGATATGAGTTCCTCTCCATTAGGTCATAGAGCCTTACGTTGTTATCGTACTTGATAACACCTGATCCGACTTTGCCTTCCATCTTCGAGCCGTCTGTGTACTTCTGGGTACTACACCTTGGCTCAAGATTGGTCGACCAGTCTATGCTGCTGATATCCTTGATCGAGTGGATATCGAAGTTTCTCACTTCGCAACTTTCCCCATCGAGCATAAGACCATTAAGGTCATAATTTCCATTCTCCTTATGGATCAGGTGTAGTGTCCTTTCCATTTTGGCTCTAATATCCAAAGGCAAACACCCCGCCAGTACGGCGAGAGTGTCCGTAGCTACTGTTTTGTAGCACTTTGTCAAGAGCAACAGAAACGGTCTCTGGATCTGCAAAAGCTTGTCGTTAAGCCTCCTTGTGGTGTTGTACCACGACGGCACTCCATAAAGCAGAATCTTTTCAACGACCAACTGGTAGATCTCCTTTGCGACGAGTGGTTTTATGCCCCAAGTCTTCCTGGAGTATCTCAGGAGCTTGTGCATCACAGCCAGAGCCCTTTCCTTGGCGTTATCCAGGTGGGCGTTGAAGTTGAGTTGGTTATCGATGATAACCCCCAAATACTTCACTTCCTTCTCATACTTGATACTTTGTCTACAAAGCTTTAGGGTTGGTCTCCTTAGATTTCTGGTCCTCGGCCCCACTACTGTGAAGTTGCACTTACCAATATTGAACTTAATTTCTTTGTGGTTTGCCCAGCTCTCGCACTTGGCAGAGCAGTGCTGGCTAGGTCGGTAAACCTATACACGGCCTTACTACTGATGAGGATGACCAGGTCATCCGCGAAGGCTTGTATGTGGAAGTCCACATTGTCCTCTTCTGCTTTCAGGAAGTCGTTGATCACTAGTAGCCAGAGAATGGGTCCCAAGGAGGAACCTTGGGGCACTCCCACGTTGTACTTCCACTCCCCTTGATCCAGCTTTATGCTGCGGTCTCGGAGATAATCAATTATTAGGTACTTGAGATTCGTGTCCATATTTAAACTCTTTATAGCCTCTATAACCCGTATCGGGTTGATAGAGTTAAAGGCGTTTTGTATGTCGAGTGTGATCATACAAGTAAAAAGCTTGTTCCGCTTATTATCGCCTATGATCCCAAGTATCCTTTTTAGGCCATCGTTAGTGCTCCTATTTCTACGGAAGCCATACTGCTCTTTAGAGAGTACCCCGTTCGACTCTAGGAACTCCACGAGTCTGTTCGTGATCAGCTTGTCCAGAACCTTCCCCATAACTGGGAGGAGGCAGATTGGACGATATGCATTCGGCATATTCAGGTCTTTTCCCGCTTTGGGAAAGTAGACCACCTTCGCTTTTTTCCAGGTGTTTGGAAACTTCATCATTTTCAGGCACTTATTAAATAGGTTACCCAGTAGCCGGGCATCCACTTGGTGCAGCTCCTCCACTATCATGAGCGTGAGCCCATCGAATCCCGGAGCCTTCCCTTTAGCCATATTATCCAAAGTCAAGTCGATCTCATCGGTCGTGATGAGATCTTGAGTCTCTTGGATAGCGACTCTGGGATATTGAACATTGTCAATATTCTTGAAGTGGTGTTGAGCCAGTAATAACTCCACTTCACACTCGTCGTGCGTTAAGTCACCGTCAGGTTTTTTGAGTTGCTTGGCGCAGTCCCCTCTGCCACTCTTAGGAATTGTAAACGTCACATTGCCAAATATGTCTTTGGACGTCACCCCTTCGAGATAATCTCTGAACGACTTCCTTTTGGCTGCCAGTTTGGCTCGCCTTTCCCTCTTGAAGATCTCCATGTTCAGGGCCCTTTCTTGGGGATCACTGATCTTTTGAGCCCTCCTCCTGAGAGCTCTGACGTTTTTGCGTTGTATCGCCAGGCTTGGAGACCACCAATGTGCATCCTTTTTCAGACAGCCCTTCCTCTTACGGTGTTTGCTGCACAAATCGTGTAGCTTGTCATTGATGGCCATGACAGCCTCCTCGGATCCGGTAAATGACATTGATCCGGTAAATGACAAATTTCAAAAAAATGTGAAGCGAGACTGTACTGGAAGATACGTTGTGAACTTACCATTCAAATCCATTCCGGTTCTCGGCGATTCCAAATTTCAAGCTTTGAAGCGCTTCCAATATTTAGAAGCAAAATTCAGAAACAACCTAGAATTCAAAACGAAGTACTGTGAATTCATGAAAGAATACCTCTCACTAAACCATATGGAAATCGTCCCAGAATATGAAGAAGAGGTTCCAAATCAAGCTTTCCTACCTCATCACGGTGTTTTAAGAGAGGAAAGCCTAACAACAAAGCTTCGTGTTGTTTTCGATGCATCCAGTAAAGATTCAAGTGGAAATTCCCTAAATGATTTCCTTGAGGTCGGTCCTAAGCTACTCCCAGAGATATTCAAGATCCTCATAAAGTTTCGATCATATCGAATAGCCTTGTCAGCAGACGTCGAGAAAATGTTCCGCCATATTCTGGTGACTGCTTCTCACAAAGATTACCAAAGAATAGTTTGGAGATTTGAAGAGCAACAACCGATCTCCTCATATCGTTTGCTCACTGTCACCTACGGGACAGCTTGTTCTCCTTACTTGGCGATTAAAACCCTCCATAAACTCGCTGAAGACTCCCAGACAGAAAATCCCCTCATTTCTGAGATAATTAGGGAGAACTTCTACATGGATGATCTCTTGTGTGGCGCTTCTTCGCCCAAGGAGGCATCAAGACTCGTCTACGAAATAAATCAGATTATGGAAAGTGGTGGATTTACACTGAGAAAATGGGCTTCAAACTGTCCAGAAGCAATTGAACATGTAACAGAAGAAAGAAGACTCATCCATTCAAAGGGGAAAATTGAAAATGAACAAGTTGTAAAATTATTAGGTCTGACATGGAATTCTTCTGAAGACACGATACAGCTTCACATAGCGAGAACAACCGAAGTTAAAACAAAGCGAGATTTGCTCTCGTTCATTGCGAGAACATTCGATCCGTTAGGTCTATTGTCACCATCTACAGTCATACTCAAAATCTTAATACAAGAACTTTGGAAAGATAAGTTGTCTTGGGAAGATGAAATACCTCCAGACATTTTGAAGGTATGGGAAATTTTTCTAAATCAAATTGATTGTCTGAAAGCCATTAGAATTCCGAGGTTTATAAGTATGGATGAAAGCGCAACTACTCAAATTCAGTTGCATGGATTTGCTGATGCATCGCTGAAGGCATATGCAGCAGTCCTCCATCTGGTAAAACTAAGTCCTTTTGGTAATACCTCTCATCTCTTAGCTGCAAAGACAAAGGTGGCTCCATTATCTATGGTCACTTTGCCTAGGCTTGAACTTTCAGCAGCATTATTTTTATCACAGCTTACCTTGACAGTGATAGATTCTCTACCGATTAACCTTGAAGATGTCCATCTTTGGTTAGATTCTCAAATTGCCTTATGTTGGATTCATTCCCCACCACTGAAGGGTAACCAATTCGTATCCAATCGCTTGCACAAAATCAAATCTCTAGTTCCAAAGGCTCAGTGGCACCACATTACAGGAAAGTGGAATCTGGCAGATTGCGCTTCCAGAGGAATCTTCCCTGAAAAATTGTTTCATCATGATCTTTGGTGGTCTGGCCCATCCAGATTGTGGGATAATTCTTCTTATCCTCCCTTTAATCAAGATTCATTCTCTGATGGAGCCGAAGAGGTGTTGGTCCATACCGCGGTAGAGAAAGTGATCCCTGAATTTCTGCTTAAGTTCTCATCATACACCAAATTGATAAATGTCATCGCCTATTGTTTAAGATTCATGCACAACTGTAGACACCCTAATGAACGCCTCACTGAACACTTGACTGCCAATGAAATCAAGTCTTCTCTCCTGCTCATAGTTAGACTGTTGCAGACGAAGGAATTTTCAAACGAGATTAAATTACTCCAAAAGAAATCACCATTGCCTACTTCAAGCAAGCTATTGCCTCTTAATGTTTTTCTCGACGAATCAAACATCCTTAGAGTAGGCGGAATACTGTTCAGACAGCAAAATCTGACTCATGATCAAAAATATCCAATATTGCTACCCAAGGAAAACCTAATTACGGATTTGATCATTGAGTATTATCATCAGAAGCATTTTCATGCAGGTCCACAGTTAACGTTAGCTCTCATACGTCAAAAATTTTGGTTTACGAGCGGACGATCCAAGGTGAGGCAAGTGATCCACCGATGTAATCTTTGTAAAAAATTGCGTGCTGCATCCTGCCAGCAGATTATGGCCGATTTACCATCTGAAAGAATCAATCCATCACGTTGCTTTCAGAAAATAATAATTGATTTCTGTGGACCAGTCACAACCAAACCAAATCTCACCAGAAGTAAAACCAAAATGAAATCATACATATGTGTTATCATCTGCATGTGTACTAAAGCTGTGCACTTAGAGGCTGTATCCGATCTTTCAACTCAAGCTCTACTCGCGTGCTTGAAATGTTTTATCAGCCGTAGAGGCTTACCCTCGGATATTTATTCCGACAACGGAAAGAACTTTGTAGGACTTTCCAATGAGCTGAAAACTTTGTTCTGCAAATTGAAAGCCGAAGAAGTAATGTATTTTTCATCCTTTCATGAGATAAATTGGCATTTTATCCCACCATATTCACCGAACTTCGGAGGCATCTGGGAATCAGCCGTGGAAAGCGCTAAACACTTACTAGTGAAAGTCAGTAAATCTGCAGTTCTCAATTTCGAAGAACTGTCAACCTTTCTTTGTCAAATTGAGTCGTGTTTGAACTCTCGACTATTAGTGCCTATGTCTTCTGACCCTTTGGAGTTAAGTGCTCTCACACCAGGGCATTTCATAATCGGCAGCTCTTTGCTGGACATTCCTGAAACTCCAAATTGCACCATCAGTTTAAGTGACAGATGGAAACTTTTAAAAAAAATGCAAATTGAATTCTGGGACCGATGGTCTCGGGATTACTTAATTCAACTCCAGCAAAGACCAAAGGGTTGGAGCCTCCAACGTCAGAATCTTCAGATTGGAGATTTGGTGGCAATACATGAGCCACAACTTCCTCCTTTAAGGTGGCTTCTTGGACGTGTGATTCAGTGTTTTCCAGGAGCAGATGGCTGTGTAAGAGTTGTTTCCAGCAAAACTGCTTCTGGTGATGTCAAGAGGCTAATTTCTAAAGTCACTGTGCTACTGCCCGCCCCGGAGGATGTTCCGTCCTGTAGTAGCAGCCTGCGTTTCTAGATGGCAGCACTGATCCAGTAATTTCTTATTTTGTAACGGTGTGTGAAAACATGCACTGTTGTTGAAAAAAGAAACATTCTTATGTACGTGATGCGAGCAGGGCTTCTGCTTGCTTATTCCTTTTTGATGTAATTTACGTTAAGTGAAAGGTTTGGAGGACGTCTGGGTAGTGAAACTATTCCTTTATGTAAGTCAATTCATAATTCAATTCTTTATGCCATTTGGGTTTTTCATTCTCCCAGCGTTGACCCATCCCTTATATTCAATTGTATTCTATTAATCGCAAGTGTATTCTATTAAATGTGCAAGTATTGTAATTATTTTGTTTTAAGTCAAAATAAATCTTTTAAAATCATTTACAGTCCACTAAATCTATAAATCTCACAACTATCATATAGTGTACCGCAGTCAGTGGAAACGAAGCAAAGAATAAAAGAACGTACAATGTGACGATCTTCAGAAATCTTGGACTAAAGCTCCTATGAATTTTGAGTATTTCAAAAATACGTTTCTTTCATTTATAAATACTAATGGGCATACTGTGAAAATGAAATGCATTTACGGGCATATTACAAAAATGGAGGCATAACTAACTAGATGGGTAAAATGATCCATTTAAGATACAAGAGGAATACTCAAAACCGGTAAGCCTGGTACCCAGACATTACCTTGAAGCTGGTAGCATTCCTAGTATGAAGCAGCAATTCGTATTCACATTGCAGAGCCTTCAAAGAAACGGGTTTTCCATATTCCTCAAAACCTATTTGCAAACAATTTCATAGATCATTTTATTATTATTCCGATATTAATGCAACTTTACATAACTTCAGGACAAAAAGGCAGGCAGTTTTAATCTGGATGAATCAAGTAATTTTAACTTCTATTCTCCCCGAGACCAAAAAAGTAACTTAATCATAACAAGCTCCAGAAATTTATTTTTCACAGAATTTCATTAAAATTCATTTCTTTTTTTCATTGTGTATTCTTCCCCTTGAGATTCTTTGTCAAATTCTTACACCAAGAAAAATCTATTCCGTAAACTATAGTTTAAGTGATGGGTAATTTCAAAGTCTAAAACCATAAAAAATATTAAAATGTGCGTAATTTCCAAATAACGGGGCTGTAATATGTCAGGTGAAATTATATTTAAAGGAGTTACAGATCTGATTTTTAAAAACAAATGAAGAACGCTATTTTCTCTATCGAAATTTTACCACACATACATTAAAACACGTCTTTTTATACTTGAATATAATTATATATTTAATATTAACATAATCATATGGGTTATTATTATTTTTATTTTTCCTGAAGTATTATACAATGTGAGATTTTGTACTGGATGTTGGGGGTGATTATAAGAAATATTTACTTCATCACATAGTTCCAGTTTCTCTTGAAAATTCTCAAAAGAGATGATTACACAACAAACAAAAGATAAGCTGCATGATTTATGACCCTCTTTCTAGACAGAAAGATTATTAATTTCCTCTCCTTCCTCGTGTCATGTGTGAGGAGCCACATCAGTTACTTATAAAACCATTACTCCGATCTTGTTAGCCGTGTTTAAGGATAGAGTCAGATTATAAAGAATCTTGAACTGCAGGTTTGACAGGCACGTTTTACTTTTTGTGAAGTCCCAGGCACAAAGGGTTTCTTCGGAAAAATGGAGGTCTCACGGAAGAAGGTTTTAATGAAAGTTTAAATGTCACTTTTGTTGAAGAATTTCAAACGGTGTTATAAAAGAAAGGCTCGAATGCCCTTACCCTCGAATATTGTTCGTCCCGAATAAGGGAACTTGTGAGAATTTTTTATACATCTCGTAAGATGTTTGTTACCATGTTGTTTGTCTTTATATATATATATATATATATATATATATATATATATATATATATATATATATATATATATATATATATATATAAAATTTATGACATTATTTCTAATTTTAAATGAGAAAATTAGATGATTATGAAGAACACATATGAAGGCCTTTGAATAGTGTACCAACTCCAATTTTGTTCATTTTGAGATATAGATCCTTAGTCTAAAGAGTGCTGAGAAATGACTGTTTATGTCTCATTCGTAATGCCCTCTGTTGGCAGCAGAAATAAGCAGGAGGCGACCAGTTTTAAAATAAGATAGAAATGACTTGTATGAACATGAAAGTGAGGCTAACTCCATTTTTTACTATGTTTTTATTAACTCACTTTCTTGTTTCTTTGTATATGTGTGTGTGTGTTTGTCCAGTACAAATCTTGCAATCCATTTTTAACTAACTTCCCGACTAGCTAGACATTTGACACTTTTAGAATAGCTCAGAACACGATGACAATGTATTCTTTTAATAATTTTAGCCGAAAAAGTCCGGAAGGTGGCGTTTCGATCGAATTCAATGCTTGCACTTTTGCGTAACGGTGTTTGACGATTTTGAAAACAGAATACATGTGAATTTAGTTTGTTTACAAACATATTGTGCGAAAAATTAAAAAAAAATTATAAAAATTAAAGTTTATAAAGTGTGTGGATAGTGGAAACGACTAAAAAGAGTTTAAAATTAAATAAAAGAAAGTGATAAAGAATAATTAAGTGAAGGTTTGTGCAATTAAGAGAGAGTTGTCAAGTTTATATGATTCAACAAAAAATTTAAAATCGTGTTATATAAAAAGTTCTTTTTATCTTGTAATTATTTTAAAGTGGAGTTGGCGCACTATTCAAATAAGGCCTTCATATTATATTCCCAATAGCTACATTTATCTATATAGCCATCAGATCAAGACTTAGTGCATATTCTAGGCTCATAATAAACTGATACGATGCATCACAATAAAGAAATCACGCAACAAAGAAAAATGTCCTTCGTTCATTTCCCACGATCATTATGCGATCCCGCATGTCTTAATCTCGACCCGTACACCACTTGAACTGTCAACGTGATGTCTACTAAGTGCTCCGGTGTTTCGGTGGAGTATAGTTTTGGCCTCTAGGAAAATAATATTTTAATCTGGAATTGTTATTCCGTTTATTCTCATACCATTTTTTGCTCGATTTTTTGCTTCTAGACTAGAAGGATTAGATAAAAAGCATGAATAAACAGTAGGGTGGAGCGAAAAATACAATTTTGCCAAATTCTTTTCTAATAGCGAAATAATTTGACCCAACAGTTCAAAAAGAGTATCCTAAATTATTTTAAATTATTTTGAGTCTATCTACCGGCGCATTTGATTTGAATTTCTCCGAATCCGATCCAATTTCTCTTTACAATATCATTTGTAACCGCGAAAGAGCGAGAAAGCAAAAATCAATTAAGTAGCCAAAGAGCGGTTATTTTGCAATCATATATTTGTGTTCGGGTCAATGTCCTTGGGCGGTCATTACTCCTCTGGCCGTGCGCAAGTGCAAGCACACACGCTATACACACTTCTTTGGTCAGAATCAGTGATTTTCAACGATTATTGTTCACAGTTCGGTCGTAACTAGAGTTTCGTTTGCTAATTGTTACAGAGTTGAATATGGATAAAACAAGAAAAGCTTCTAGTTCTTGTATGTTTGGCACCATTGAAGAAGTGAAAGGTAATATTTTACCTACGTATAAGGTCATGAAATTTTATAATTTTGTAAGATTTCAGCTACATCTTAAATCGGATACTCGACGGGAGCCAGCTGTTTTACATATTGCGGAAATTGTTGCGGTAAGAATTGAAACTATATGGTAAAAAGCTTCAATTCCAATCGTATCCCACACCCGCATTATGCAGTTGATAAAAGCTTACTATTCGAAATATAAAAAATTGATAAAATCTTGGAAACAATTGATTGACGATAAAAAGAAGATTTCCATACCCGTAGTAAAATAGTATTTGATATCTGTTCTTGTAAGTGCAAATATTTTCTACAATGTAAGTGTCCAAAAGGAACAAAAGTTGCGAAAGAAGAACTAACGTTTTTGACTGATAAGAGGACTGAAAGAAAAATGATTATTGGTGGTATAGACTTTTCACAAACGAAAAAAATACAAAAATGGACTGGTAGAAATAGAAAGTTAGAACTATATTATGCTTCTGTGGCAAATACGGAGAAACGCAAGAATACAGAACTTTCTTCCCGAAGCTCTGTTATATCGGATGAGTCAGAAGATACAATTGATATAGGCGATAATTTAGAATCATGTTCTTCAAAGCTCCAAGTGCCCCAGAAAGAATCAAATCTCAGCTTGCCGTCTTTGTCAAAAACATGTGATCGATATGACCTGTCTAATAGAGCTGGTGCAGCAATCGCGTCTGCAGTTCTTCATGACATTAAATCAGATGTCGAAATAATAGACAGATCAAAATTGCGCCGTGAGAGAGCAAAAAAACGCACAGAAATACTACCTAAACATCGAGTTTTCAGTGTTCCAGCTTTTTCCTTTGACGGCAGAAAGGATAAAGTATTAACGATTGTGAAAAAGGGTGTAAAAAAATACCGCCAAGTGATGGTAGAAGAACACATTTCAGTTATCAAGGAACCAGACTCTGTTTATGTCGGCTACGCTGTCCCAAGTACTGGGACAGCTAAAAGCATAGAACTTGCTATATGTGACTTGCTTTCTTCTACAAACATTTCAATGAGAGAAACTGTAGCGGTCGGATGTGATGGAACAGTTTCAAATACAGGAAAAAAGGTGGTGTTATACGGCTGTTAGAAAAACGATTGAATCAGCCTTTACAATGGATCATATGTCTTTTACACATGAATTGCCTTTAAGACACTTGTTTTCATACTTAGATGGTGAAAATACTGGGCCTACTTCCTATTCTGGTACTATTGTAAGATTACTAGAAAAACGTGAAAACAATCAGTTTGTACAATATGAAAAGATAGAAAGCATATTGCCGGATATTCAGTCGGATATCATCAGAGATCTAAGTTCGGATCAGCGTTATTTGTATGATATTGCATCAGCTGTAATTAGTGGCGAGTGCTCTTCCGATCTAGCAAACATAGATCCAGGTAAATTGGCGCATGCTCGACCGTTAACGAAAGCCAAAAGGATATTAAGGCTATATATTTCGACGAGAAAACCGTCTGAAAATCTTAAACATCTTGCCACGTTTGTTGTTAGAGTTTACGCGCTTGTTTCGTTCGAAATTAAAATGCATCCGCATGCAAAGATGGGTCTAGACATTTTTGGAAATTGGCTTCAGATTCTCGATACCTTCCACCTCAACTAAAAGAAGTAGTAGATCCTGTCATTCAGCGGAACAGCTTCTTTGCACATCCTGAGAATGCTCTATTATCGATGCTCTCAGATCCTGAAAAAAACGTTCGTGAACTTGCAGCTAGATGAATCTTAAAAGCAAGACACACGATTCATCATACTCATACATGGACTATTTCCTCGTGTTTTTGAGGTCCCTAAAATAAATCTTAATGCCAAATTTTATACAGACCTTATAGATTGGCAACAAAAGTATTTCCAACCTCCCATTCTTAGAGACGTCAAGGATGAAAATTTGTTCTCGATGGTGGAAACAAAAGGAAGTGAAAAGATACCTTTTCTAAGATTTCCATGTAATACCCAAGCCATAGAACGTTCAGTAAAGACACTCACGGAGGTTTCTATGCAGGTATGTGAAAAAAGTCCCGAGAAGGTCTCATGAATTCCAAAATTGTGTCAAGAAAATTGATGCCGAAATTCGACACCAAACGCGATTTTAAAGTATCCTTTGACTAGTTTTATATAAGTTTTATGTTTTAAGTGAAGCTTTTTTTAATTAAATTAGTAATCTTTTGTTCCTTGTGAGTCGTTTTATTCTTAATAACTAATAGTTTATATAGAATTTAGAACAATATCCTCGTTCAAGTTTCATCTGTATGCCAGCAAAAATGTAAATTTTCAAAGCAAATTCGCCGGTAAAAGGAAAATATTAATAAAAAAATTGTAATACATTTTTTGTTCCTCTATAGGTAGGTCAAACTTTTATCATTATTAGAAATGAAAATTTGAAAAAAAAATTTTCTCTATACGAGCGCTCCACCCTAATAAACAGTACTACAAACTTTTATTGAACAAAAGCTTTAAAATGGCCGAATGGCTAGCGCTCTGGCATTCGGTGCCGTAGTCTGTGGGTTCGAGTTTACCCTTAGCATGTGTGTATGTAGCCTTTAGCAAAAGTTGATCGTATTGCTCCAAACCAAGCCAAACCTTTTTTGAATAAAAATTTTAAAAGCTTTTGTTTGTAGTATATATATTCCACTTAAGTATTTGAAATTCTGAAGACGGTGTCTTACATTTTTTTTATCATTTACTGAAATATTTTCTACGTTTTGACTACACCATGCTAAAGCAGTGGTTTTGCTATTCTCCAGGGACAAAAATTATTTATTTTGAAAATTTTTTGAATTTAGACACGTAGAAAATATCTAAAAGATGATTATCTGAGATCACAGCAGTAAGATATATGGGATAGTCACACAACCAATTTCTTGAACGGCCAGCTTTTGATGTATTTGAATAATCACACTGGTATGATGGAAATAAATTTTCAAATCGAATTTCACTGAATTCTCTACATGAATACAGATTTTATTTTTTTAATTTTATTCAGTGTCCTAGCGATAGACCTTTTTTAAATTTCTACAGTATCATTTAAAACCTTTTAATTTGACCTTTCTACATTTTCTCTCAATCTCCTGACTTTTCTTCAATCGTTTGATCTATGAAAGAACTGCTATGTATATGGGTCAGCATTTTCGTAATCTTGTTACAAAACCTCAACGATTCGCGATATGTCCACTTGAGTTTTGTTAAAAATTTCACGCTAGTCTTGAAATCAAACTCATTTTTCTTCCAGAACTAAATGTATGATCTTGTTTCGAAAAAACCCGTGCAATTGAAACGAAACCATAGTGTACCCATAAATAAAAGGCAGCCCCATAATTACGAAACTTAAAATGTAAATACTGACCTGAACATCATTAGTACAATAAAAGACTTTTTGAAAATCAATAAGAATTTTAAAATAGAAGAGAAGAAAGTACGAAAAATTTTCAGGAAGAATTCTATAATTTTTATTTATAAAAAACACATTAAAATAATTGTCACCGGGGATAAATATATCCCAACTTTATTACCGTTCTTTTGCTAATCTGTGAGTTCTGACACAAATCATGGTTAAAACATATAAAAAGACAATTTCTTTTAAATAAATAACAGTTATTTCTTTGAAAAATCCTTTGATGCTTAAAATTATCAATTACAAAACCTAATTATTATTTTTTTCCTTGGCCTATAATTGGGTGATAAGCTTATGGACGTTAAGACTTTCAAGAAAAATATTGTAGCAAAGAGTATGTTTTGTTAAATAAAACTAAGCATTATTAAAATTTTTTATATTCTGTCATATCGTTATATTTTTAAAATAGCATTTTTTTAGGTTTAAACTATTTAATTCATATTTAAAATGTTCATACTTATTTATGCAAAGATAATCAATCTAAAAATATTTTGAACTTATCGGAATTTTTTTTTCTAATTCGGATTTACTTGTAATCAAACATTCGCCCTTACTACGCCGCAGTTTTTACTATCCATTTTATTATGGGGACACCGTATAAGTGGACAGCATTAACCCCTGTGAAGGGACGACAAGAACGGAAGCATTTTTCGTGGCGCAACGCCGGGATTCTATCTGAGCACCCTCAGCACCGAAAACCGGCGCGCTGTACCACTGGACCGCCACAAGCCCACTTATCAGAATATTAAATAACTTATTCTGTTTCTGAAGTTTGACCTTTTAGATACTTGTGAACTGCCATGAATTGAATTGCCCTTAAGTCTGACTTTTATGAGTATGTATCCCAGGAACAAACTAGTCGAAATGGGTGCATAAAAACGTTGATATGCAATGGGTTGGGAGCATAGGATGGAATTATCTGAACAATATCAAATTTAGACGTTAGTAGGAAAAAAATCTATTATTTATCCTTAATAAAACCCTTGATCTTTTCGTATCTTTGTTTTTGTACAAATTATAGCCTTCTATGATATTGGTAATTCTCTAAAGAACAAAAATTATCACCTGGAGAAAATATGCTATAAAGAAGAAGATAGGTTTATCATACTTTGTTGAGCGATATTATAAATCATCTATCTTTGCCCTAACTATATTGAGGCAATTGAATGAATTTGGGATGCTCAATAGAACACTATTATGATCCAAGGAAAGATAAACCTATGATTTAAAGATGTAATATTTCGTGAAAATTTTGTGAGTCTTTATGTAGAGAAAAGGATTTCATATTTTCATACCAGATAATTCTTATATTTTAAAATTTTTTATTATTCGATAAATTTCTTTTTTGAATCTGTCTTTTCATCACGTTTTCAAATTGTATTTCAGCCAGTAAAACTAAACATATCAAAGCAAAAAAAAATATAAGTTAAATCTATAATTTAGTTAAAATTAAAATTAGAAATCAATTAATCCCACATTTTTTTTAATATTTATTTATGAATATTTTATTATCTGGCATTCTGTTAGTTGCTATTTTTTGATAGACAGCTTACAAATTCTTTCTCTAAAGACAAAAATAATTTTCTCGATAAAATTTTTGTAACTTTATTGTTGCGTATAATCGAAGTTGAAAATTTTCAAATTCTATAAATAATGCTAAAAAATTTCTTTTCTAATAAATAAAAAACTCTGATCCAAAAAATGCATGTTTTTAGAACTTTTCCCCTTCTCAAAGTCCCTTTCATCTTATAAAGTATAGTACTAAACAGTAACAAAAGCAGAGTCTGTCATAAAAGTTATGCTACACAGAACTATTAGTCAGACAAGTAATTCAGAAGGTAGTTCTCAGGTTATGGAAACGATTTTGTAATTTATTTTGTCGTTTGAATTTTCAGATAAAAATCTGGCAACTTCAGAATAATCATCTGCTTTTGATTTGTTTTGATTGGAATGTAAAATAAAAGATTTATTTTGAAAATGGCTCCTAAAATTAATAGATGGCTCGAAGGTTACGTAACTGCGCTTTCCGAAGAGAAATATTCGTATCAACAAATTTTAAAGCGGTGTGAAAATCGCAGTTACGATATTTCAAAAAAAGGCATTTATAATATATATGAAATTTGAAAGGAAAAAACGTCCAACTGAAAGTACAAATGAAAACATGACCGCGAAATTTTATCCAAAGACTGTTCGAACGCAGGTAAATATCAATAAAGTAAAGACTCTTATCCTAAAAAAATTACGCCGACTCAAACATCCATTGCATCGAAACTAGGAATGTCGTCTGGCACTGTAAATAAAATAATTCATAAAGATATGAAGTTAAAAAAGTTGTTTAAGCCTAAAGTTCATCTGCTTTTACCAAAGTTGCTGAAAGAAAAATAAATTGTAGAAAATTATATGAAAAACACCTATCTGCTGAAAAATGGAAATTTGGGGTAACACTCGATGAGGCATGGGTGTATTCAAGTGACTGTAATAAAAAAAGATCAATTTTCTATTCTTCAACTGATGGTAAAGACTACGAAATGGCTATGCCAGTGTACAGAAAAGTTCCCAAAGGGATTCATGATAGTTACAAGATTTTGTTACAACGGCAAATTTAAAAAAAAAGTCTCAAGTAAACCAAAATCAATTCACTCTACTATCAGCAGAATATCTTAGAACCGATTTTTGAAGAAGAAATTCCAGCCTGATTTGGAAAGGACATTGATAAAGTTGAACTTCATATGGACAACGCATCTAGTCACACGTCTAAATCAACTGCCGCTTATTTAGTAAAGAGAGAATCAGAAACAGGAATAAATTGTATCCCATTTAATGAAATACCTGCAAAATCACTTGATGCTTCTCCAATGGACTTTAGCACTTTCGTTTTATTAAAACGAGCCTTAAGAAAACGGCATCCAAGAACAGTGAACGGACTTTGGAAAACGGTCCGAGAGGAATGGGGTAAAACTGACATGACAGTACTAAGAAAAATTTTACTTTCATGGAAAATTCGAGCTAGAATTTATTGTCAAGAACCATGGCTATCAGACAAAATCAAATCGCAGCAAAAAATACGGCATTTGTACATAAAACTTAACTATCAAAATCTTTTCCATAAAGTGTGAACGACCTTCTGTAAATAAGGCACAAAGAAATGCAAATAAAAATAAAGTAATGATCAACCTATGAGTAAAACGAAGTGTAAAAAAGAGTATAAGAAAAAGAACAACATAATTAATATTACTCAAAAAATCTAATTAAAATAATGATTAAAATATTTAAAAATAAAAGTTTCAAAATTTTTCATACACAACTATTGCCTTCCTATAAAAAATTAATATTTATTCATTCTCCCATCTGTTCACACCTAAATATTTCGATCCTTAGTGTGTCTTTTTACCCAATCTATGAATAAAAGAGTCTAAAAAAAACTTTCGTTATTCCCTCCCTGAAATTGTAAGAAAGAACTATCAATGCCCCTATAAGAAAGTTACCATAAATACTCTAGTACTTGAATGCTAATTTATATTCTTATAAATACCTTTTCAACCTTAAAAATACAAACCTAAAATCCTTCGGTAACCCAAAGTTTTTAAAAAGTAGTCTCTCAAGCAACTTCCCAAGGGGATAAAAAAATCTTCCAAATTTTTACCCTCTCCCTAGACACCTGCAAAATCCATCAAAAAAGAGGAGCCTTCTATTTTAAAGAGATTTTTTTTACAGGGGTAAACAGCCGGCTCTTTATTACGGAACCCACGCATCACGTGGAAGGACGAAGGACCACATTCGAAAGCATACCGCTGATTCAAAGACGCCACGGTTGACCTAGAGAGGAAAGAAAGTGCAAAGAAATAGATATTAGAGACGAAGGAAGGTATGAATGCCTAAAATTATAATTTAAGACCAAAAGAAAGGGATTTCTGTTGCAAAAAAGCACTCTGCCACGTGGATGCAGACAGAACTGCCGTAACTCGACAGAGGTAGGGTGCGGGGTCCCGATTTCCTGACAGAGAAAGGAAATCCCAACTGTGGTAGTTCCTCTAACCTACAACCCCGTGCTCTGTTTCGAAGTAAACGCGCTAGCATCACTCTAACGTGATCTTGTCATATTTATTACTAGCTGAAAACCCGCGCTTCGCTACGGAGTACATTCAAATTAAATACAACGGTCAACGTATGCAATTTATGCCAAAAAAATAAATATATATATTTATAATAAATGCGATGATCAATGTATACAATTGATGTAAAATATGTATCTATCTATATATATATATATATATATTTATAAAAAAATCGTAAGGGATATGCATTTCTTTTGATAATATCCAATCGTCTGCAGCATTAGAAAGAGAAAAAAATATTTTTTTTGTCTATTTAGTTGTTACGCACGTGACGATAAATTTATTGAAAGTACCAGAAAAAGAAATCACGTGATCAGCATTTAATAAATTAAATTCTAAAAATTAATCTTTAAAAATTCACCAAAAATCAGGAAATGGAGGTAAAAATTCGAAAAAAATTTCTTTTTGAAGGAATTTTTATGATACTTCTCGTGATATAAATTTTATAACCCTCAATGTATTATTTTTAATGCAAACGTAAAAAAAGTTTAAAAAACAGCTTAAAAATTTAATTTAAAAAAATCTAAGAAGAATTTTTGAAAAATCTTTCTTAGTGCACCCCTACACTATTAGAAGAATCGCCATGCAAAATTTCAGCCCTTTAGGTCCAGCGGTTTGGTCTGTGCGTTGTATGTCAGTCAGTGAATGAATGAGTCAGTTACGGAACTGTTTTATATATATAGATTAAAAAGACACACTTATACATCACTAGCTGAATACCCGTGCTTCGCTACGGAGCACATTCAAATGAAATACAACTGTCAATGTATGTAATTAATGCCAAAAAAAATATTTATAAAAAAAATTGTATAGGATATTTTTATAGACAAAATAATGTAGAAGAAAATATTAAAATTAAATCTAGTAGAACACAATAAAGAATATAGTACAGTTTGAAGAACATTTCTTTTACTGTATTTTAACATTTTTTGGATAATGTCCAATCATCTGCCGCATTAGAAAGTGAAATACTAAATTTTGTCAACTTATTTCGTTCTTATGCACGTGACGCAAAATTGATTTAAAGTATCACAAAAAGAAAACAAACAATATATTCTAAAAATTAATCTTTAAAAATTCACCAAAAATCAGAAAATCGAGGTAAAGATTCGAAAAATATTTCATTTTAAAGGAACTTTTATGATCTTTCTTGTGATGCAAATTTTATAACCCTCAGATTATTATTTTAAATGCAAAATTTAAAAAAAGTTACAAAAACAGCTTAAACATTTAATTTTTAAAAATCTAAGAAGAAATTTTCAAAAATCTTTCTTAGTGCACCCCTACACTTTAACAAGAATCGTCATGCGAAATTTCAGCCCTTTTGGTCCAACGGTTTGGTCTTGCGTTATCTGTAAGTCAGTCAGTTATGGAACAGTGTTATATATATTAGATACCATAAAACAGTTGCTCAATTACACATTCAGAAACAGAATGAAGAAGACCTATTATTCCTTCTCTTGATCGATGGGATTTGAGAAATTTTCATGGATGATCTTTTGAAGAGAAGATGATGTTGTTAAAAGAAAAATTTGTAGACGCGATATTTTACATTTACAGAATTAAATCTGTAAGTTTTTTAGAGGTGAGGCTAATGAATAGTCAAGGAACTTAATAATAAAATATTGGGACTTACCCCTGCCACATAAAAGGGACAAAGTAAAAAAATATTGCGGTATTGTGTTCGCAGAAAATAACAATAACGGTAGGATTTTGCCCTAAAAATTACACAATTGTATTCAGCCATCCCTAGAAAACTTTACATTAATATCCTATTTTCTTTAGCTTGAGGGTTTGCAAACCAGCATCTCTCTGATACAGTTTTGCAGCTTTTAACAATGTATATATGTAACAATGTGTGCATATCTAGTGTATATATATATATATAACAATGTATATTGTACCAAATCCGAGCGACGGGAAGATATTCTAAAAAGTGAATTTCAAATACAGAAATAAATATGCCAGTTATCGCAAATTGAATAATAGAAATTTATAAAACATTAAATCTTCAATACACTTCTTCACAACTTTCAGAAGAGTAGACAAAACAAAAACGTTGAATCTTCGCTGGAAGTTAACAATTCCAGCACCTAAGAACTTTTCTTAACAAGGATTTTAATACACAATCAATTAATACAATATAACAGTTATTAATAAGTAGCATACGACCTCAATCTCCTTCCTTCTAAGGACCTTGTCTTATACCAGCCGAGATTAAAAACTTTTCACACTGAAAATCACCTGTTGAAAACACAACCACTCGCATCAAAACTATCTTTAGAACTGAACTTTTTTTCCGAGAATTTATTCACCTAGGAAACAAAACCTCTGTTGCCACACCTCTCAACCAAACCATTTTCCAACAATAGACCCAAGAGCAGGATTTATTACTTACTCCATGGTAGACGCGTGAACGGACTAAACCATTGTTTTTATTTATCGCGGACTCGAAAACATCGCGTACTGGCGATAGCAAGCCAAATTGGCCCCAAACTCGTAACAACATTAATATGATAAACTTATGGCACAGTAACTTTACATGGATTATCAACGAGTATGTCGTTTAATGGATAGGTTGCCAATTTTTTTTTCCAAGGGCTGGGGCACGTGAATATAGTATACAAACAAGTAGTAAATACAGAAAAGAAATAGCAGCAATGATAACATCCAAAAGTTCAAGAGATAACCAAGGGTTATCGCCCCAAGAGTCCTCTCGCCTCCCAATATTTAGAAACATCAGTATCTCCATGGAGAGCTCCACAGACACGCATGTTGCCAAAAATAGTCGGTTCGATTTCGTCTCTGGCCATAGACTCCCTTTAAAATTTCAAAAAATGTTAAAGGATTATATAGTTAAGATATGTTTTCTTGGTACTTACGTATTATAGCTGAAGCTTTGCGATTTGGCGAAAAAGTGGCAATAAAGCGCCAATTATGCGCCCCATCCTTGTTGATAGTATTGTTTCGCTCCCGTTCTAAGTTTCGTTTTGAAGATTTTCTTTATTTTTTTAGGTTATGAAAGTTATTTGACAAAGATCTTTTATAAAAGAAGTTTGACGAGAAATATGACAGTGTAATACCTCAACTTTGATAAAAGATAACTTTTATAAAAGTTGGGTTCTTCGTCAAAGTTTAATAAAAGATTTCGGTGCCCGAATGTTATAAACAACATTTCGATCAACAGCATGTTAATAAAATACAAATGTGTGGAAAACGCGGCAGATAAAGAACAAGATTTTGATACGAAATAGTTTTAGCTCTAATTAAAAATTGCGGACTAATGACAAAACAGAAATACACTAAAAATATTCAAAATGAGTATGTTAAAAACACAAATCTTTCAAAGGAAAAGTCTTAGGATGCTGAAATTTTGCATGGTTGTTACTCCTAAGCTCTAGATGCCCACTAAGAAATATTTTTAAAAAGTACAAATACTAAGGGGTTTAAAAGGGGCTTAACCCCCTCCCCACTGAAAAAAAAACCCCATTGTATCTCTGAAACCATAGGACCCAGGAAGTTGAAATTTCGTATGGGGGGTTCCCCTTAAGCCCTAGGTGCCCACTAAAAAATCTTTTTGAAAAATGCAAAATTTAAGGGGGTTAAAAGTGGCTTAACCCCCCCTCTAAAAAAAAACCCCTAGTATCTCTGGAACCATAAGGCCTAGAAAGCTGAAATTTTGCATGGTTGTTCCCCTTAAGCCCTAGGTACACACCAATAAATATTTTTTTAAGAGCTTGAATTTTAAGGGGTTTAACCCCCTCCTCCCTAAAAAATCCCACTGTATCTCTGGAACCATAGGGTCTACGAAGCTGAAATTTTGTATGGTACTTCCCATTAAGCCCTAGGTACACACCAATAAATCTTTTTTTAGAGCTCAAATTTTAAGGGATTTAGCCCCCTTAGATAGAAATAACTTTTATAAAAGATCTTTGTCAAAGAACTTTGATAGTGTAAAAGGGGTATTTTGAGGTTATAGCATTTCTTTTATGTTTAACTGTTATAAAAGATACAAATAACTTTTAAAAAATATCTTTGTCAAAGAACTTTGATAGTGTATTATAGGCCAAAAGGAAGATGCAGTGTCTTTTTTCCAGATCCGTGGAATTTTTCCCAGTCAGCGTGTATGCCCTAACTTTCACAACATGCGTGCCTATTTTAATCGACCAGTAGCTGGAGATGTAATATTAAAGATTGCGGCAAAACAGTCAGAATTCAGAAGGAAAACTGGTTCTACGGTTCCCGATTGCCATTACTTTAAAATCCCGATTGCCAAACTTTAAATATTTGCATTTTCCGTCGAAACCTGTATGCATATCAATTTGTGTCTAATTTGCATTACCCCTTCTTGGCGCGTCGCTTTTTTTTGTCTAAGAGTGTATTCCTATTTTGTCTTTAATATGAAATTTTTAATTAGATCTAAAATGATCTATAGCGAAATTATGTTTTTTAGCTGCTTATTTTTTTTAAACTTTTCCATGTGTTTTCCAAATACTTTTTTAAACATGCTGCTGCTCAAAATGTTGATGCATGTTTAATAACTGCTTTCGTATATTTCATACACGTGCTTCGCCACAGATTACACGAGTGCCATGAATTATGTCATTTGGTTAATTTAAATTCAATTAACTTTAGCAGTAAGGTGGGGTCATTTCTCATAAGGAATTCATCGCAGAATTTAACGACAGTGATCCGAATTTAAATACGAGTTTTGGATATTTCATTTTTATTTTGGGGATTTAAAACCACTTTACAACCTCCTAAAAAGTTGCTTGTTAAACATCTTTCTTGGCCAGCACCTAGAGCCTAAGAGGAAACGCCATGCAAAATTTCAACTTCTTCGGCCTTATCGTTCTAGAGATACAGTGGGATATTTTTTTTTGGTGGGGGGGGACTAAACCCCTTAAAATTTGAATGTAGAAAAAGATTTATTGGTGTGCACCTAGGGCTCAAGAAAAACCAACCAACAAAAATTTCAGCTTCCAGGCCTTATGGTTCCAGAGATACAGTGGGTTTATTTCTATTTTTTTGGGGGGGGGGAGCTAAACCCCTTAAAATTGAACTAAAAAAGGAAAAAAAATTATTGGTGTGCACCTAGGGCTTAAGGAAAACGAACCAACCAACCAACCAAATTTCAGCATCCCAGGCCTTATGGTTCCAGAGATACCGTGGGTTTCTTTTTTTTTTTGGGGGGGGGGGGAGAGCTAAACCCCTTAAAATTTGAACTTAAAAAAAAAAGATTTATTGGTGTGCACCTAGGGCTTAAGGGAAATCAACCAACGAAATTTCAGATTCCCAGGCTTTATGATTCCAGAGATACAGTGGGTTTATTTATTATTTTTTGGGAGGGGCTAAACCCCTTAAAATTTGAACTAAAAAAATTATTAGTGTGCACCTAGGTCTTAAGGGAAACCAAACAAACAAATTTCAGCTTCCCAGGCCTTATGGTTCCAGAGATACAGTGGTTTTTTTAGAGAGAAGGGGGGGCTAAACCTCTTAAAATCCGAACTTTAAAAATATATTTATAGGTGTGCCCCTATGGCTTAAGAGGAGCCACCATACAAAATTTCAGATTCCTAGGCCTTATGGTTCCAGAGATACAGTGGGTTTTTTAGGGGAGGGGGCTAAACCCCTTAAAATCCGAACTTTAAAAAGATATTTATAGATGTGCCCCTAGGGCTTAAGAGGAACTACCATACAAAATTTCAGCTTCCTAGGCCTTATGGTTCCAGAGATACAGTAGGATTTTATGGGGGGGAGAGGGGGCAAAGCCCCTTAAATTTCGAGCGTTCAAAATGATTTATTGGTATGCTTAAGAGGAACCACCATAGGAAATTTCAGCTTCCTAGGCCTTGTGGTTCCAGAGATACAGTGGGTGTTTTTAGAGGGGGGGGCAGGGGGTTAAGCTCTTTTTAACCCCCTTAAAATATATAGTTTCCAAAAAAAGATTTCTTAGAAGGCACCTAGGGATTATGGGGAATCACTATACGAAATTTCAGCTTCTTAGGCCCTATGGTTCCAAATATACAGTGAGTGTTTTTAGAGGGGGGCAGGGGGTTAAGCTCTTTTTAACCCTTAACATTTACAGTTTCCAAAAAAAGATTGCTTAGAAGGCACCTATGGATTATGGGGAACCAGTATACGAAATTTCAACTTCCTAGGCCCTATGGTTCCAAAGATACAGTGGGTATTTCTAGAGGGGGGGGGCAGGGGGTTAAGCTCTTTTTAATCCCCTTAAAATATACAGTTTCCAAAAAAATATTTCTTAGAAGGCACCTAGGGATTATGGGGAATCACTATACGAAATTTCAGCTTCTTAGGCCCTATGGTTCCAAAGATACAGTGGGTGTTTTTAGAGTGGGGGCAGGGGTGAAGCTATTTTTAACCCCCTTAAAATTTACAGTTTTCAAAAAAAGATTTCTTAGAAGGCACCTAGGGATTATGGGGAACCACCATATGAAATTTTAACTTCCTAGGCCCTATGGTTCCAAAGATACAATGGGTGATTTTAGAGGGGGGCAGGGAGTTATGCCCTTTTTAACCCCCTTAAAATTTGTATTTAATTAAAAAAAATCTTATTGGGCACGTAGAGCTTGGGAGTAACCACGTTTTCCACACATTTGTATTATTTTAACATGCTTCTGCTCGAAATGTTTATAATTTCCTGGCAGGAAATAGGTTGCCACTGTGAAGTTAGGTGTTGACGAGCAGATATTACGCCAAGGGTTAAAGGCTGCCAAGCTTCAGCTATAATACGTAAGTACAGTTTCCTTTAACTACATTAGTAAAAGTTACATCGAACGCTGGAATTCGACAACGAGGCTAATCAGCGAAGGAGAAGGGTCAAATGTTATGCTCGTAGCCAGAACACTGGGGCGGAACGCTGGAGACTGTTTTTTTTTTCTGACTTGTGCAATGTTTGAAAAAAAATGAGTGAGAACGGTGACGTACAGTCGTTATAATTTCTGTTATGTAAAATGTTTCCATTCTGAAATAGATCTATTAAAAAATTTTGTAAAATTTTCGCAAATGTTATATAGAACTGTTATGGAAACCGAATACAGTGATAGCCATTTCTTGACAGCTTCGAAAGAGGCAATAAGATATGATATGTAACATCTAAATAAAGGCTGAAATTTCAATTTGTATAATATTTAAATGATAGCACTGAAAATACGAACAAAATTATGTTTTGAATGAAAGCGAAAGAGTTGGAGCTGTGCTTTGCTTGGAAAGTTAACGTAAAATCTTGATTATAATATGCACACGTGTATAATACGCACACGTTTATATATGCTTGATATTGGGCGAAATTTCCGAGAAAAATTAAAATTTGACTATAATTACCCATAACTTTTCAATATATTATTTAAAAATTGCACAAATATTTATTTATATAAATAAAATTTGCAATAAAAATAAACGAAAACGTCAAATTCGGTAGAAAAAAGTTATATTTTTAATTCAAAACAAACAATACTGTGAGTCTTTAATCACTTTCACTACAATGCAGCTCATCTATTGTTTGTCGTTTATTCAACGTTTAATACAACGTTTTTTTTTTGTACACGAGTATAATACGCATCCCAATTTTTGCGGACTAAAATATGAAAAAAAGTAGCGGATTATCTCAAGATTTTACGGTTTCTTTAATTCTTAGAGATAATTAAAGCGAAAACATAGCTAAATTGTTTTCTCAGTCATTATAAAGAAAAATGTATACAATATGTCACTGTGACATTAGCGATGTGCTTCTGTTTGTCCAGATCTCGAACACGCAGATTTCGTTACCAAGCCTTCTTTCATCACCCAGCAAGTATGAATAATATCCTTTTAGATGTTTTCTAAAGATAAATACTTAAAACGGGCGATAATTTATAGTTTAATAATGAGAAGAGTGATTTCATTCACTATTCAGCCAAATATAGTCTATATGGAAACGATTACGTCGTATTGGTGTTTTAGAAACAGTTCATTTTATTCAAATTTATGATCATTTTCAAAGTATAAATTTATTAGTGTACTTTTTAATATTTGATTATAAGTAATATAAATTTTATTATATATATATACACTGTAAAAAGTTTTAAAGGGAAATAATTAATATGGGAGGTAATTTATTCATTTAAGATTAAAATATTTCAAATTCCCTCCACTTTTCTATGGCGGAGCGTTTACGTAGTTTGTGTTTTTAGAAAAAAATATTATTTGCAGGGTAAATATAAAGGCAACCAAACAAGAGAAACTAATTTATTCAAGATTAGTATATCTTTAGAATGAAATAATTTGCAATGTATTTCATTTCACTACTCTGGATGACTATTATGTATTGCATTAATTTAATACTATAAGCTATTTTCAAAAAAAAATTTCGAAACTTTTATCATTATATAGTGGAAATGACCTGTTTAACTTTTGTATTCTGAATAACTATTTGTGTCCAATACAGGACAACAAATTTATTTTATTTTGTATATTGAAGAAAATGAATTTGTTATTAAAAACAATAATATTTTTAACGTTTATTTATTTAGAGCCCATATTGTGACTCCAATAGAATATAAAAAATAAAATCTTAAAAAATAAAAAATATATTTTAAATACTATTTTTTTTTTCAAAATAAGAGTATCTATTTTAAATATTTTTATTTATGTAATTTTATGCATAACAAGTTGACCTTAGTCGTAAAAGCTATGAAACCAATATCACTTGCGGAAGTAATTTCCTTGCATATAACTTATAAATTTGTTTATCTGCTTCGATAACACACCCGGCATTCAAACATGTATCTATCCAACGCCAGGCAAAAATTTATAAGCCATGTCCGTAAACAGAAGAAAAAAATGTCGCATTTCAAAGTATGTGCGTCTGCAAGAAACCTCTGAAAATAGATGTTCCCGCTACAAACAAAAGATAAATTGCATGATTTATGGCTCTATTCCTTAGACAGCAGATTATTAATATTCCCTTCTTCCCCGTGTCGTGTAGGAGAAGCCACATCAGTTACTTATAAAACCATTACTCAGAATCTTGTTAGCCGTGTTTAAGGTATAGAATCAGATTAAAAAGGAATCTTTAAGTTCAGATTTGACAGGTAGGCTTTGCTTTTATTCAGTTTTGAATGCATAAGATTTCCCTTGGGGTAATAAAATTGTTGTTATAGAGCTTTTTGAAAGTTTAATATTAGTAAAAGCCAAATGAGTGTTGAAAAAATATTATGGAAAGCAGAATATATATAGCTGAATCTTAAAATAGGTTAGTATAGTAGTTTTTCTAGAGATCACATATTCTGGGAATGCTGGTAAAGTTGCAAGATAAACTATTAAGATTTTGTGATTATGCCCGAGATCACGGATTCATATCTTAGATTTGAGAGGAATTCTTAGAGAAATTAAGCTGTGATTTTGGATATTTTTATGAAATATAAATATAAGAAAGTGTTAATATTAGAATATTAGTGTTAATATTGGAATGTACTAATATTAGAAACTTTGTAATGTAGAACGTTTATAGCTGAAACGATCTGACATGTTTTGTATGTAGAGGTATGCTTCTAATGTGAGTGTTTTGCAAGTATGCTAAGTTGAAAGCATATAAAAAAATTATGACCACGTGCTCTGTCTGTTACTTATAAGAAAGTAAACATGAATTCATTTCTTGATTATGAGATATAAAGAGATAAACTGACTCACAAACACTTTATTTACTGCTGACATTATGCGGCAAGTATAAGAACAAACTTTATTTAAACAGTTTAGATTTGTTTACCGTTTAATACATGAAGCACTGAATTCTGTTATTTTTATTGGAAATTTTCAGTCAATAGTGGTTAAACCGTATATTGAATATTTTGTTGATTCATACCCTTATTGATCCTATTTAAAAACGAAAATCCTAAAATTATATATTTATATATATAAATATATATATATATATATATATATATATATATATATATATATATATATATATATATATATATTCTTTTTTTCTAGGGAAACAAACATATTTTTAGAATGTACATAAATTAAGGATATTTAAAATAAATCAAGGTTTGTAAAAAAGAAATGCTCACATTGAAAATTTAAAAAAATTCAATGTTATTTCTTGTACAATATTTTGCGTTTTAAAATTTTCAAGAAAACTAATATGTTTTAATGGATATTCTCAACTACGTTTTATTAGGTTCAATTAACACATGTCTATTAACATTTGTAGCATATGTAAAAAATCCCTTTATAATCAAGTGGATATTTATTTATTTATTAAATTTTATCTGCATGGATACATTTTAGGTTTAATGCTCTCGTGCCTTTATCCTTTGATTCAAAACCGATCCCTTTGATTTTCAGAGTGATATCGGTCTGGAAATCAAAGGAACAAGTTTCTACCCGTATGATTTTAGGGATCAAACGGATTCTAGGGATAACCTTTTTTTCTAGTGAATTCAATTATATTGTAATTGAAAACTATATTACTTTTTTTAAAAATATCTTGATACACGTTTTCCTTAACAAAGAGGGATTTATCTATTCGGGATTATTTTACGATTAAGAGAAAGGAATAAAAGAAAAGGAAATCAGCCATTTTCAGTACGTTAAGACACTAAAATTTTAAAACAAACAAAAAAATATGCTAGTTGAAAGGTCATCACAGTTACGCCGTTTGGACGTTAAAGAACATATCTTTTTTCAGCTATGCAGCCGGTAATTACAAAAATTTTAATAATCTGCAAAATTTGACGCATTGCATCTATTCTAATTGAAGGAACAAGGGATAATCCGAATCCACCGAATATAACATTTATAACCTTTTTATAAAATGATCCAAGTTTCATTACCGAAAAATGGATTTTAAGGGCAACTATGTTCTATTGGTAATAAATTTAATTTTATCTATCCTATTGCAGATGCAATGGAATTTTACTCATCGTTGTTTTGAGCTGTTAATGGTCCCACATGAGGCAAACGTACGGAAAACAAGAAGACGAATGAACAAATTTCTTGCTTTGTTCATAATTTGTTTGCATTGGCACTGTCATGTTCCTGAGTGATTGGAAAGGATAAAACAAATAGTAAAAATAGGAAATAAACACGTTACACAGCAATGATTGTTTCATATTTTTATTTCATCTTTATTTTGTGAAGAAATTTGACACATTGTAAAAGCTTTTTATTATCTGATTTTTTTTTCGAGTCCACAAAATATATTTATATCATGCTTACATATTTACAAGAAAATGGTATATTAGTAGGCAATATTCTCGAAATTAGTTCTATGACAAGAATAACATTTTCTTTAAAATCTTCTACTTTTTTTTTTTTTTTGAATTGAACTGTTCATCAGGATAAGACATTTAGGTCATCCATATCTATTATTCAATTTCTTTCAAAATGAACAATGAATATAAATATATTAATAGCAGAGTCAATATGACTTCCTTTCGCATTTGTATTCACGCTCCTTCCGGCAAAATATATGACCCATTTGGACCAGATCATTATTTTAAGAATTTAAAATTGCTTGGCAATATAAACTACTCAGGCTCTCTCTAATTTCCTCTCTAGTGTATTTGTACAGACAATTTGAAGGCTCATTCACTTTAAAACTTAGAAAGAAATGCTCTCTGTATAAGAAAACACTTATAAAGTGTTTTTCGAACCGAAAGTCTGAATATTTTCAGAACGTATTTTTAAAAAATGAATTTAGAAAAAAAATGTAGGATTATTTTGAATTTAGCTCAAACTGTATTTAAAAATTAGGATATATATATTAGAAAAATTTAGATATTATGTTAGATTATTATTTACAATATTGAAAAATTTTAATAACTTCTTTTTTAGAAAAAAATACTTTATATGCCTTAGCATTAAAATTCTCCCGTTTTATTTTTATCTTCATTTGTGTGACATAAGTGTGAATACTCGTAAGCCGAAATTTAAATTTTGAAAATTAAAAAGATTAAAGTAAATTACAGTTCTTTAAAACAGAAGAATATAAATTTAGTAAAATTTCATTGACTAGAAAACATTTAAAAAGACTTCTTTAAAAAAATCTCCAATTAAAATGGATATTTTATAGACAAGGAAAACGTTACATGTTAAACATTTAAAGAGAAAAGGTGTATAAATCCTGTGAAAGTACCTGCATTCAATAAGAACAGCATACATAAAGAGGTTGAAATTCTTTACAAATGAATTCGTTACTAACGTTGAAAATTATATATTTGAATCGATTTTTCTCTGTCTTCCCGAATAAGCCTTTTAACTCATTTTCACAAACAAACATAAAATTATATTTTTAAAAAATCCCTAGATAATATTAATGTTTAACGCATCAAATCAATATTTTTCACAGACTTTCTTTTGCTTCTCTTTATGCACTGAATTAAAAACCTTTGAGGATGACATACTTCCACAATATTTATATAGAATATTTAACTCATGAAACAATAAGTAATAAGCAAAGTTTAGGGAACGACGAGAAAGCAAATACATCCGAAATTATGGAAACTCTCATTTTGGGACGGTCTACATCTTGAAACTGGCCCCTGCGCACGAGAATAGGACCCCCATAAGCTTAGTCATTTGACCTTGCCACCATGGTCCACTTGAAATATTTCCTCTTTCGATGTGAGGCACTGGCAACTGATAAATCACCCTCTGCTTTACTGTAGCTGTCACCTAATTGGTAAGCGGAACTCCATTATTAGCAGAAAAAGGATGACGCTTATGGTAGATAAGGAGGGAGTTACTGATGTCTGCGAACTGATGAGGCCATCGCACATACCTAGATGTCAAATAAAAACACTTCAAATAGCTACAACTAACTCATCATTTAAAAATTAGCACTTAGAAAATATGTATATTGGATGAACGTTATACACTGTGTACAATTCAAAAGTGTAGGGAATTTTTCCGCTGAGTATGATTTTTGCTATTTAAAATACTTTTCATACTCTAGAAACAAAATTGGCACTTATTGTAAATGTTCCCTACATTAAGGAGGGAGTTACTGATGTCTGCGAACTGATGAGGCCATCGCACATACCTAGATGTCAAATAAAAACACTTCAAATAGCTACAACTAACTCATCATTTAAAAATTAGCACTTAGAAAATATGTATATTGGATGAACGTTATACACTGTGTACAATTAACACTTGAAAAAGGGGAATATATATATATATATATATATATATATATATATATATATATATATTTACTAAAAAGACTGAACGCCGTCACTTTCACGGTTAAAAATAAAATGAAGAATTTAAAATATTTAATGTTATATTTTTAAATGGTTAAATACTTTAAATTTTGAACTATTTCATACTAATATATAATAAATTTGTATATATTTAGCTATATTTTTATGCAGGTATGCCGAGCTGACAACCTGGTATGTTTTATCCGAAAAAATATATGCATGGTTTGTGCAGTCCTTATTTTTCAGCACTAATATTTCCGAAGAGCCAATATTTTGTGTTATTTGCAAAAGGAGGAAGAGACAAAAAGAAACTAACATTTTTGCGCTATTGTTTTAAAGATTTCTGCCTGTTTTCTATATTTCCATGAAATTGACGGCTTTCAGTCTTTGCAGGTACTGTCCGACCACGGAAACAAGGTCCCTGGATGTTGTTACGCATGCGCAAGAAAAGCTAGTCTACTTAGAAAGTAGGGGAAAATGTTATATTTTCGGATGTGTTTGTTTGTTAAATACGGAATGTATTTCAGACTGCTTTTTGTCCGCAATTTTAAAGTTATTTTTTAAAACTTTATTTTTGATCGAATATGTGAATAATTTCAAAATAATAAAAAGAAAGAAGCAAATCTATTTAAAAAATAGGAGTTTTATAGGAGTGGATATTTTCGGATTACATCACAATCAAAATTATCTAAAGCTACGTTTTCGGTGGTTCTTTTTTTCTGAAGTTTCCTCGGAGATTCAAATTTTGGAGTTTCTTCACCCTTTGCTTCTCTGCGTATTCTTTTTTCACTGGACATTGATATACCGGTCATTTCACTAGCTCTCTTTAGGGATTGTGAAAGTGGAACAATAACATTTCCTTCTAGTGCTTCTTTATCACACAATTTAATTACATTGTGTATTATACGTTTACAATCACTACGGAACGGCTTATTCCGAGCAGTTGTGTTGGGTAAAGGATCCATTAATTTTAATATAATAATCAAAATAACAGACGAGGAAAAAGCAAGCAAGCGCAGTTAGTAACCCATTCTAAAGAATGTCGAGAGACTACGAGACTTTTCCCCCTCCTTCCTAAGCAGCCTTACCTACAGCGTGAATAGAATCGTCTTGGCACTATGCCAACCGTGGTTCTTCATACTGTGGTCGGACTGTATACAACACATTTTCTACCCCTCTTTAGTATCCAATATAATTTATGTAAATGTGTGTTCCTATTTCGCGTAAAATTAGAAAAAAAGTCATAAAATTTCAGAAGCCCGAGGACATTAATACAGACATAGCGCTCAATAGTATGTCCAAAACCTCAAAATAGCGACAGCCGTCTTTCTAGTGTTAATGAATAGGAAAAAACCACTTTTCTCGACAAACAGCAATTCAGTCACGTGTAAAATAGTCACAACAGTAAGTTACAACACTATTAAAATTATATTTGCTAACATAAGTTTAAAACTGTATTTGTTGCGAACAGTATCAATTTAAAATGAAATGCGCATAAATCAATCTAATAATAATAATAATAATAATAATAATAATAATAATAATAAAAAAAATTACATAAAAGTTTTTGAACGAGAAAATACACTTTAATACAAAGAATTATGTACTTAAATTTATCTAAATAACTAAGATATAATGGAAAGCATAAATTCTGCTCGTTGTCGATTCGAAGTAAAAAATATGAGTAATTTTTACTAATCTCTTTCTACCCACTATTGATTATTATGTGCAAATACTATTCTAGTTTATTCTCGCATTCTTGGCGCAAACACTATTCTCTAGTGACTTCAATACGAATTTAAAGAAAAAAATGATAAAATTTCCAGTCATTTTCCATTTGCAGCAGTGTAAACTATAAGTAAATCCATTTACTAGTATGAGAGTCGTCTATTTGCTTTATAAACAGTTGAAATATATTTTTATATAATTCTCTGGTACTGAAAGTATCACTCTTTGTAACAGAATATCTCACACAGAGTGAATTATGAAAATAAATTTAGCATAACGCTAAACGTATTCCATTAACCACTGTTAAAAATAATCAAAATATGAGATATTATTTCCTGTATAAGATATTCTATTTTTTTAAATCAGTAAAATTGGGTAAAAACAATTTTATTCTTAAGATTATTGAAGATGTGAGAGATAAATTTTTTTTCGTGTTTTAAAGGAGTGCAGATAATTTGAACATAACAAAATAAAATAGCAGAAATTTTAATGCCAGAAAATTCATTATATAAATTTCAGGTTATTTCATGCATTCTCGCATTAGCAAATAGGGACAATCTATAATTATACGCACTCAAATTATATGTACGTTTCATTGACGCTTATAATTTTTTATCAGTCCCACAGATATTTAAATATAAATTAACACTGAACAAAACAGAAAAAAAAAACTCTTAATGTAAGTTTTATAATAGATTCATCTGAAAATATATACTTTTAAAGCTTCAAAAGGAGTAATGTATGACTTGTGAGAGTCATTTGTTACTGTAGTTACTGTACTTGAAACTACTATCTAAAGTGGATTTGTTACTAATTAATGTACTTACCTGCAGATGATATGTTAAAAATGACACTTTCCGTAACTGATGTCTCCAAGCTCCTACGACAAGTGTCATGGACACCCGATAAATGCGCCATTTTATCTTTATTCCAATATACCTAGCATAAATAAAAGTAAGCAAAAATAAAAAGATAATTTTTATAACTACTAACACTCTTATTATATGATATATTTAAAAAAATTATCCGTATGTATGGAATTCAATGGTAACAAATGTGGCAAGAAAGGAATTTTAACACATTTCTGACTTTAAAATGGATATATTGGTCATCCCGGTTCATGACTTGTAATTAATATTTCCGAACACGCCTAATAGTTTCGAGTACCGTGACGATAAATCAACATTGTAGTGTAATTCGTTTGCAATCACAGGAGCTGGGATTGAAGTACAAATCCAAGTCCCTGAGAAGCAATTACACCTGTGACTACCTTAAAGAATCCTTTTGATATTCATATGACCTTACATGGTGACAACTCGGAGTCAGACTACCACAGCGATTTCACACTGAAATCTCTAGGTGAAACTGACTTGAAGGTCACAAAGAGACTAGATTGAGCGGTCGAAAGTCAGTCGCTTCCACGACGCCGCGTCTGTTTTTGCAACTAAGGGCGTTTTGTCTATAAAACAGCTGCTAAACTAGGGGCATCTACGAAATTGACCACGAAATTAACCTTTCGTGACCATGTCTCTAAATGTTAGGTATATTTCACACAGCGACTCCAGTAATTTTAATTATCTCCATGTAGGTATTATTAGCTTGATGCAGACAGATTTGATATTCACACTATAGTTTAAGAAATGGTTATATACACACTGTTTCAGTTAGTACAAATGAATGCAATGTACAAATGAAATTTTCAGATCAATAAGCTAATCGCTGGCTTATACCAGAATAATTAAAATGAAATAGATTTTTCTCTTGCTAGTCAATGTACACATGTATAAATGAAGATAAATATAGGCATGAACGGTGAGAGACAGAAGCAGAGGGAAAGAAATTGATATTTTTCCGCCAAAGAAATACTTCAAATATTTTTGCTGATCAATAGGATAGATAAAGAAAAATAAACTGCATAAGCATATACTTACAAAACAGTATTTATCTCCAGTGTTCCTTAAACCCGTTACTAAGTAACTACGGCCATTTTCATCCCATGAGCCATGACAATGAAAACCTAAAAATAAACATCAGATAAAAACTTAAAGAATGTCAAGGTCTTTACATTTTAGTATTATGCACAACTTATTCATTAAATACACCACAGCTATACATTTATGTATTATCCGTTGGTAAAATTATTTCGAAGTGAAAATGTGGCAGATTAATTTAAAATAAAATTCTTAACACGTTAAAATATTTAATGAAAACTGCAGTACTTTGCTTCAAACATTCTGATATTAAATTTTAAAAAAACTCCCATTTTAGGCAGGAATTAGGTAAGAGACCTACACCTGGAGAGAAACCTATCCAGTTAAGGCCATACAAGCATACAAAACTACCCATTCGAGCAAAAGTTTCCAAGGTTTCCATGACAAATTTCCCCAAATCCAAAAGTACCTCAAGACTCAAGGTTGTTTTATGTCAATTCTAACGGAAAAGTACCGAAACTTGAATAATAAGAAACGAAGAAAACAGTACCATCGTAAATTAACATTAAGAAACATTCCAGTGCACTTACAGGAATCAGAGACCAGTCGTGAAATTTCAAGGTGCATAAAAACCTTCAGGCAAATTTATTAATCCATTTCAGAGTAAATAACGAGGTTTTGTGGAAACAGGTACAATATTGTTTACCTGGTCTTGATTGGTGATTTAGTCGAAATTGATATAAGTTAATATTTGAAAAATAAACATCTTAGCTGCATTAAAAGGCATTTTAAGTCTAAACAAATAATCTTTGATGACATGATACTGAGGAAAATTCTTTGAGGAATATCCTGGCAAGAATACCTAAGAAAATCCTGCTTTGCTATAGAATATTTCGCTATTCTATTTTGAAAATAATATGTCTACGATTCCCTTTACTAATTTTCATAACATGTATTTTATAAAATTTTAGAAACGAAATTTGAAAAACAAATCGTAGGAAAATAACATTTTATCTGCATAAACATGACAATGTCAAAAACTCATTTACTTAGACAAACGTATTATTTACGAATTTCTGATCTAAATTCCTCTATCCCTTTGCACATACTCCACCCCCCACCAAAAAAAAGTAATATATATATATATATATATATATATATATATAAAAACTTACTTTTAACGTCCGAATATGTGGCGCAGCTTATGAGAAATTCCAACCTGTCATGAGATCGGCAACCAGCAATCTTTACCGTATGATCCCTGCACATATCTGGCCTGAAGGAAGATGACACTGCTTTGACGACTTGAACCCGTATTTCATTCGTTTCCACAAGCTCAGGGCATCCAGATATTGACACAGATCTTGCTGTATAAACAATAGAAGTGACAGAAATTAAAGATTATGGTTTAAAAGTGATAGTTAGCGCTACGGTGCTATTGTTTCCGTATTTGCTTTACGACGTTTTTCAAGTTCACCATTATGTCCCTCTAAAGAAGTCACACAGCAATACCTAATCAACATTTAACAGATAAATAAAAAAAACAAGTAATATATCACTGTCTTGGTGACGTTTAACATATGAATAAAGCAAATGAATTTCATCGATCACACCAAAATGTGTTTATTTAATTTTTTCTCTTAAGGTAGTTTTTAATGTCATTGTAATGAAACACGTATGTGTTGATAAAGAACACTGGCTTTTATTCTTGAACTGCAAATTTTGACTTTTGTTGATGACTAAAATCAGCGCTTCGGTAATACTTCGTATTGAAAATTTTATTAACTACCGTTTTACGCATAAAACAGCCATTTTGTTTAAAATCATTTTGAAAGCAGAGGTTTGTTGCTTGTCAATTTATAACTCTAAACTTCTCCAGGTACAAACTATTCACGAACAAAAATTACAATCTCAAAAATTTCTAGATTATTTTATAAAAAAAAGGCTATATATATTAATTTAGACACATTGAAATGAGAAGGATTTATATATTTAAAACTGTTTTAATCTTACCACTAAAAATTTTACAAAAAGACAAAATCTGACGGTATCATTATTTCTGTTGTGGGTTTTTCATCTCTTTCAAAATTTTTTCTTTGAATAAACTAGCTCATTTCCGAGCGTCATAAACGTTCATTAGGGAATGTCAATGCTGGCAATATTAATAAAATAAAATAAAATAAAAGAAAAATTAAAGAAAACACGATTAGTTCAGGGAGAAGAGAATATTTAAAATGTCATTTAAGTTGTATTTATAGAACCCAACAAATATACTATATTTAACAATCTACAAGAATTTGAGATTTGATCGATTAATGCAGAAGATATTGGAAAAAGTAGACGAAATCATAATTTTTATTCATTAACATGCATAAACAATCAGTACAAAAAGTTTATTAACTCCTTTCAAGTATCTCGAGAGTTCATTATATCGATTTAACTAAAATGTGCGTTTCCATAATTTGTGATTCTGTTAAACTTAAATATAACTGCCCTAATTATTATAAAACATAAGATATCGATTTTCTATACGTTTTTCATTATTATAACTATCAAAATCTTTTGTAAAATATATCCTTAATTGTAAAAAGACTGCAACTGTGCATGTATAAAAGTAATTCACATGAATATTTAAAAAAAACTTATTCTGACTTGAAAAGCCTGCCAAAATTATTTTCGCTTATTAATCAACCTCTTTAATATTCTGAAAGTAACAGTATTATTTGGAGCTATTTGTTGTTAAGAAAACATGTACGTACAAACTAGAGAGGGAAAATTAATTGCTTTTCAGTGGGAGATAATTTTAGATTATATTTCCATATTTCATCATCTACTTACTCCAATGCAAGCGTTCAAGTAAGATGCTTTTTGATTAAGACAGATACATAATGTAAAACAAATGAGGACGTTATTGGATTTTTCTCCCTAATGATGTAGCTTTGTAAATTGGAAGATTTCGCGGCGCGCTTTCCCAAAATCATTGATTTCTTTCTTACGTAAGCAACGTCTGACCGTGAGATAATAATCTTACTCGAAAGTGACTTATTCATGATTTCAGAAAACAATTATCAAATTCAAATTTGATATAAATGAAGTTAACATACATCTACATGTATAAATATTACGATATTTGATTAAAAAAGCATGTAATTATTGCATCTTATGAAGATATTTTTATATATTTAATGCGCTTTACGACTTTTCTCATTAATTCATCGCACATAACTCAGACAAGGATTAAAGCAAGACTGCACACAAGAAATAATTGCACACAAGAAGTAAAACACGTTAATAAGCCGGAATTTATTTATTATCAACTAACCCAAGTTTAATCCTATAGATTATTTTAACCTATCACCGGCTTTACAGATTATCCATGCATCACAAAAGAAAAAAAGTCAAAGAATAGCATAAACATTGTTCAAAAAATGTAAACATGCCTCATAAACAAAGGAAAATCCAACAATTTAACGTAACAAAAAAGTAACAAGAAGAAAGCATAAAAATAAGAGATTTTTTTTGTTTATTTTAACTAAAACAATTTTAAATAATGATAAGTTGGTTATTACCTTCTATCTTAAAAGTTTTTTTTATCTCATTACATACACTGCTGGCCACTGAAAATGCAACACCCTGAAGGAAACATGCAAATAACATGAAATTTACAACATGCATTAGCGGAGGTGAGATATGCAAATGATTAGAATTTCAGCGCAGACGCACATCACGCGCGCCTGTGGCGCCACTTCAAAGCGCTATTTAAGGCTTGGAGATTTCGACGATTTCAAGTTCGGCAATTGTGTTTTTCTTGTGGTTTTTTTCAAAAAAAAAACGATCAATTATGCCTCGTCGAAAACAGCAATCATCTTTTGATCAAGTATCCGAGTTCGACAGAGGAAGGATAATGGCCTACCGAGATTGTGGATTATCTTTCAGGGAAATCGGTAGTCGTGTTGGACGAAACCAAACAACTGTAATGCGGATATGTGATCGTTGGATGCAGGAGGGTACGACGGACCGGCGTGTTCGATCGCATCCACCTCAGCGCACCACTTCACGTGATGACAGGAAAATTGTGCGCATAGCAGTGACGGATCGCTCAGTCACATCACGAACCATATCACAGCACATGCAGTCTGTAACGTATCATCCAGTGTCTGCGCGTACCATTCGACGCCGTTTACAGCAGAGTGGTCTGTCCGCAAGACGTCCATTGCTTTGTCTACCCTTGACCGAGAACCAGAGACGACTCCGCCGTCAATGGTGCGATGACAGAAGGATGTGGACGGCAGAATGGAATGAAATTGTCTTTACTGACGAGTCACGCTTCTGTCTGCAACACCACGATGGTCGCATTCGAGTCTGGAGACACCGTGAAGAGAGGATGCTGAACAGCTGCGTTATGCACCGCCACACTGGTCCTGCACCGGGTATTATGGTATGGGGTGGTATTGGATATCACTCTCGCACACCTCTAGTACGCATTGCCGGTACTTTAATCAGCCAGCGCTACATCTCCGAGGTGTTGGAGCCAGTTGTCCTTCCTTACCTTCAGGGCTTGCCCACAGCCATATTTCAACAGGATAATGCGCGACCACCCAAGGCACGCATTGTCCAACGGTTCCTCGTCAATCGACAGATTGGATTGCTTCCCTGGCCGCCTCGCTCTCCGGATCTTTCGCCGATAGAAAACATGTGGTCCATGGTTGCTCTACGATGGACCCAGATTCCATCCCCAGCTGCCACAGCAGATCAACTTTGGCAACGTGTGGAAGCTGCTTGGTCTGCTGTACCCCAAGAACTCATCCAAAGTCTCTTTGAATCAATGCCGAGGCGTGTGGCAGCGGTGATCTCCAACAATGGCGGCTACTCTGGCTACTGATTTTGGCAGGAACCACACTTCACAGAAGTCTATAAATTTAATCATTTGATTCTTGGTCAACATGTTATCTACAAAATAAATTTTGTTGTGATATCTCTTATCTTTCTTGGTGTTGCAATTTGGATGGCCAGCAGTGTAATATAAGGTTAATTTTAGATTAACCGTGTTTACCGCACTCCTACACACTACTGTTTATTTATATGATCGAATAATGGAGATTATGGGTCCGTATTTATAGTTCTAACATAAATAAATACTTTGAAATTAAGAAACAAAAGCAAGAAGCGCAGTAGAATTGTAGTAAAATTTACAGAATGATATGCATGAACTCGTGTTTTCCTGTCTTTTACGGACTGCAGTTTATTCCTTTGATCGTATAATAGGGATTATGGGACGCTATTTATAATTCTGCTATAAATAATATAAGCACCCCCAATTTTAAATTTGTAGTGAAAAATCCGTCTACTTCTCTATCAGTTGGAGAGGGGGACATTTTCTAGGCTTGGTGGAGGGCTTATAGAGTTGACTTATGGTGTTTATATATATTTTCATTGCATTCTCTTTCAGTAATAATTCAGATACCCAATGGGCAAGGTTACCCAGACATCAGGGGTAACTTTGCCCACCAGATGTTTTCTACTGAAAACTACCACTAAAGTCACTTCTGGGCAATGTTACCTTTGTCGGGGGTGAAATGAGCCAAAATATACATGAGAACAGGTGAAATTTTTTTTATATATTATTTTTATAAATTATATTTATACTAGGCATTTGTTAAATTATTAGATTTTCGTTATAAAATTTCAGTAGATAACTGTT
Organism: Dolomedes plantarius; assembly: GCA_907164885.2. NCBI lineage: Eukaryota > Metazoa > Arthropoda > Arachnida > Araneae > Dolomedidae > Dolomedes > Dolomedes plantarius. The sequence goes on from OU015493.1 coordinate 35,465,939, forward strand.
AGCATACTTATGAGAAAAAAGAGAACATATGTAGGTAATACGACTCAGACTGTTTGAAAAAATCTTGAGAAATGTTCTTCGAAAATGAATTTGCTTCCTCGCTCCCTTGTACGTTGAGTTTTGAAAACAACGTCGGTCAGAGAAATTCTGGATTCATCCACTTTTTCAGGAAATGTGAACGACTTCCTTTTGTCGTTGGTTCTCAGATAGGAAACTTCCAAGTTACCATCGTCACAAATGTTTAAAATTTTTGCTAGGAAATGCGTCAAAGATTGTTTTTTCCCCCGAACAATTTCACACCCACAAAGTTTCCTGCTGGGAAGTTTAGGGGTTTTTCATCAATTTGAACGCTTCGAAATTAGACGATGACTGACTGAAAGTCAAATTGAGCGGGAATAATAGCCAAGTGCTGGCGTTCATAGCGCCCTCTGGCCTCTAAGATATAAAACCGAATTGAACTCGAGTGTATGTCCCACCCTTAACTGCTAGGAACAGCAATTTAAGCATAGCTAATAAAATGCTCATTTACAACTCCTATCTCCGTCCTATTTTAACGTATGGAGGGCCAGCGTGGTCATATTGTGCGGATACCCACCTTGACCAAAAAGCTTCTGCTCAGAGCAACACTATTAGGCAAATCCTCAATGCAGATTGGTACTTCAGAAATAATGATAAGTAAAATAGATATTTTCATATGAACAAATATTCATATCAATGACAAGAAACGCATTAAAATACTTGCAAAATTAATTGGACGGTACGTATGAACTCGTGTTTTCCGCAGCACTATTAGGCAAATCATCAATGCAGATTGGTACTTCAGAAATAACGATAAGTAGAACAGATATTTTCATATGAACAAATATTCATATCAACGACAAGAAGCGCATTAAAATACTTGCAAAATTAGTTGGACGGTACGTATGAACTCGTGTTTTCCGATCTTTTACGCACCGTTTATTCATTTGATCACATATTAAGGATTATGGAACGCTATTTATAATTTATAATATAAATCAAATAAGTACTTTCTTATTAATAAACAAAAGTAAGAAGCGCATTAAAATACTTGCAAAATTTATAGAATGATACGTATGAAATCTTTAATTATAATCGCAAGATATTATTCAGAAGTAAATGTGCATTATGAACAACAGATTAGATATTAAAATACACTTACCTACTAAGGTAACGAATTCAGGGTTTCCATTTCCAGAAAACATTGTATAACAAGCTTCTTGCGGGCTTCTTGCAAGATCTCCTGTGAAAATGAAGTATTGAGAGCATAATAAATGCTACTAGATGTAACAGGAAATTCAATGCATTTTGAATAAATCGATAAAATTTACTTACCATATTGTATTTCTATAATATGCTGATGTCTGCGGAAAAATTTCATGCAAACGTATCCACTTTTGCTGTTAAGAAAATAATATGATTTATTTAAATGCAAAAATACAAAATTGAAACTAAAATCACAAATTTAAAATTTAATCCTAGATAGAATAAATATTTCATGTATTTCATTTAAATATTTAAAAATATTAAGCAATGTTAGGGGAAAAGGAAGTAAAAGACTAAATTTCCAACAATATGAGGTTGTAAAATCCCATTTAAATGAAAAGATAATGTCAAAAGTAACATATATACAATCTATAAATTTATATTATAATATAATTTCTAATTTGAATATTTATAATCACTGAATGCAATTAAACTAATTTGGTAAACAGTATATTTTGAGATCCGATCGTATCATATTGAACAGGTAAATTTAAAGTTTTAAGAGTACCAGGATTTTTATGTTACATGCATTTTTGAATTAAGTTTATAGAATATCTACAGCAAATACAACCATTCTGCATTCTTTCTTTCTTTTATAAATTATTTTTACTAAGTACAAAATAATGCCACTAAAGTATGCTTATATTTTTCCTACAGATAAATTCTTACTTGAAAATTCTCAAATATACATGATATTTCAAAATGAATCCCCCGATTTGAAATGAGTATATTATGAAAAATATTGAACATAGAAACTTAAAATTAATTTTATTTTACATGGCTAATCGAAAAGTTCTTTCTAACAAACCAAATTAAAGGTGCTTAATATGCCCACTTTTGGATGCACGACATATGTCTAGACGGTAGGCAAATTCATCCCAAACTTTTGCGAGCATATCTGCATACACTGCTTCCATGGCTCCATGGCTGTTATGCGTACACAGACAACCCGTGTCTTGTAACTGTTTATACCATCGCCTAATTCTCTGAGGGAGTCACAGATGAGAGGTAGGAACTTCAATTTACCAAGGTTTTATCGACGAAAATCACGCTGAACAGTTGTTATGGACTCACCCGTCGCAAAACGTAGAACACAAAATGATTTATGTTATGCAGTCGCCATCACTGGGGCAAGATGTCTGTAGCCGTTCTGAATCGGCCTTAAACTGTAGGTCCCTGTCTAATAGCCCTCGTGTAGCAAAACGTTGACCGTAGTACTTCAAACCCACTATAAGCATACATAAATATATAAATCACGACCAGCCATGCCCATTATCTGAGTGGCATTTAAATTTCACTCCAAAAACGGGAGCTTTAAAGACTTTTATGAGCCTAAACTCACTTCGACAATTTTAATTACATCAAATGATTTCGTATAATAACTCAACTGATGTAACTGGCAAACGTCTGAATCAAAAATATCCTAATCTATTTCTAGAGTACAAAGGATTTTAGAGTATAAGGGATATCTATTTCTAGACTATAAAGGAGTTACTCATACTAAAGGATAGGTGATTTTCGTATTTACAAAATAGATGCGAATAAATGCGAAATTTGATGACATGAGCAAATAAATGCGAAAATTTATTTTTTACTACTTTTCGGCGAAAATTATGTGATAAACGGCTTTTTAAGTGAAATTATGTAATAATAGTAATAATTTATTAAATGATTGCTTAACTTAGACCATCCGCGGTCTTTAACTGAGGAATCTCACTTTCCTTCGGATTTGCTCCGAACTTCAACCGGACAATTTGCCCGTACCGGAGTCGAACCTTAAAAGTAACTGTAAAAATCAACCATCAAGTTTTGTGGAACAATTTAGTAGATTTAAGAACGTCTCTTGAGCGCCAAATTCAATGGTATTTCAGCTACTTACAGTAGTCAACCAGATACTCCTGTTGATGTTATACAGATTTTAATTGCAGGCGAAATGCTGCTACCTTAGCTTTGCAAAGGCTATGCAAAGATATGCAAAGTCGCTATAGTCCCGTTAACCACTTCAGGACCAAAAACCTCCACCGCTTGTAAGGTGCAGATTTTTCCCCGACTTTTTTTTCACGCAAATAATCTTGAAAAAATTTTCAAATTAAAGGTAGCAAAATGTTATCACTTCTTTATACTGATAGCAGATGGCAGTACTAACCATTATTTCTGATCATGTAACTGGAATGCATTGAATGCAAGTGAAAAAACACTTGATTTAGGCGCTTGCACTGTGAAAACGGCGCCGCTCAAAGGATTAACAGAGTAGATGCTGAGATATTTTAGTATGCACAACATAATAATTAATGACAGGAAGCAAAGACTTAAGGAACATAATGTGGATACTACTACAATGTTAGCTTTTAACTAAAAATTAGAATACATACCTATCGAAGAGAGTAAAATTGTGATTTTTTAAATAAATGCGCAGTTTTTGTAATATATATTCATTGCGAATAAATACAAAATTTTATATATTGTATTTTTTATGAATAATTTATGTATCCCTACTCATACTAAAAGGGGTGAACCTCTTACGCCGAGTACTAAAGTTTAAGATTAGGAAAAACAGCGTTATATATTTGTAAAATATTGCAGAAAACGTTATTTAAATATGCTATGCCTACTGATGCATTTTAATAACGTGATATACTAAAGTAGCTGAATTTTAATGCAGATATTCCGTCACACATATATCAAACATGTCACTATGCATATACACTCAAGAGCCAAAACATTATGACCACCCCTACATTTTGCAATGAATTCGCGTGGATGACGTGGAAGGCACGTGGCCAGGTGAAAGTGGTATTTAACTGCTGCTGGAGAGTCTGAAGAATCATTATTTCACTTACTTCAGTGTGTGATGGGAAAGGCTGCGGATCTAAGCGACTTTGATAGAGGGCAGATTGTAATGGCTCGAAGGCTCGGAACATGTATTTCCGAAACTGCACGACTCGTGGGTTGTTCGCGACCTACAGTTATTAGTACTTATGCAAAGTGGATGAATGACGGTGAAACCAGCAGTAGACGGCATGGAGTTGGACGTCCACACGCTATCAAAGAAAAAGGTCGTCGGATACTGTCTCGCATGGTGAAGCAAAACCGGAGCCAGACAGTGGCTCGGCTGACAGCCCAATACAATGCAGGGCCAAGTAGAATAGTATCGCAGCACACTGTTCAGCGGACACTGTTGGATATGGGGCTACGCAGCAAACGTCCTACTCGTGTGCCTTTGCTGACCAAGCGTCATCGCCAACTGCGCCTGCGCTGGGCCCGGGAACATCGCGACTGGTCCATGGATCAGTAGAAGAGAGTTGCCTGGTCAGATGAATCACGGTTTGTCATTTATCACGCCGATGGCCGTGTCAGGATACGCCGTCTTCCAGGCGAACTGTTGCTCTCTCAATGTACAGTAGGTCATACACAGGCCGGTGGTGGCGGTATTATGCTTTGGGGGACGTTCTCTTGGGCGTCTCTAGGACCCGTGGTTGTGGTAGAGCAGACCATGAATGCTACAGGGTATCTGAACATCACTGCGGTCCAGTTGCACCCTTACATGGCCTCTGTTTTTCCAGCTGGAAATGGAATGTTCCAACAGGACAACGCCCCGTGTCACAAGGCTAAAATTGTGTTGGAGTGGTTCCAGGAACATGATGCTGAATTCCAGTTAATGTCCTGGCCGCCTAACTCACCGGATCTCAATCCGATAGAACACATTTGGGATGTCATGAGACGGCAGCTCAGAGTTCAAAGACCATCAATTCGCAATATCTCGGATTTGCGTGACCGTTGCTTAAACATCTGGTACAATCTGTCTCCGGCCATCTACCAAGGACTTGTAGCATCCATGCCAAGGCGGGTTGAAGCTGTGTTGCGTGCCAAAGGTGGGCCAACTCGTTATTGACAGGTGGTCATAATGCTTTGGCTCTTGAGTGTATATATATATATATATATATATATATATATATATATATATGTCAAGAAATTAGTTGGGAAAGGAATTATTAAACTAAATTTAAAGGAGGCTTCGGGATCAATCATCTTCGTGGCGAGAGAGAGCCACTACAGTTCATATTTCATCATCAGTCAGACGCGCGGGTAGAAAAGTAGGTTATTTTCCCCCGTTTTGCGATTGACCCTCGATTCGCGGTAGAAGGGAGTCTAATAGAGAGAGGATTTATTTTTAGATCAGGTACAGGATTTGGGCGGGAAAAGAACTTCCAGAAAATTCTAAATTGAGCTGTGCGCATGTGCCGGGAGAGTGGACGAGCTGGTTTGACCTCGAAATCGGCAGAGTGCGGGACAAAAGTCAATGCTGGCGGATGTGAGTTTCGCAACGTCTCTAAATACAAAGTGGCGAATCGTAAGCATGCTGCTTTGGAGCTTTGGTTCATATGAAAAGGAATAAACTACGTTAATTGAAATATGGACTGATCTTATTTATTTCTACCACTCGCCACCAATACTAAAGATGATGACTGTTTGAAAGGAATTATAACAGGGAAATCAATAACCCTGTCATATATATATATATATATATATATATATATATATGTATATATATATATATATATATATATATATATATATATATATATATATATATATATATATATATATATATATATATATATATATATATATAGAGAGAGAGAGAGAGAGAGAGAGAGAGGTATAGATAGATAGATATTGATATTTAACAATCATAATTGTACATACCATCCAGATGAACTGTAACCAACTAGTGTGCTAGTATTAGTGGTGTTTGCAATAGTTTCGATACAAATGATATTTGTATCCTTTTGATTCTGATACTGATGGGACACGTTTATTGAGTTATCCGAAAATGTGTAAGTCACTTTTCCATCCAGTGTATGCCATTTGTGATTATTTGTAAACCATGAGGGGAAATGACATCCGCTCGTTGGATGCTTACCTAGAAGAATATGTGAACATTATTAAGTGTTCGATTACAAAATGAAATGCAGTTAAACACGTTCCAATGGATTTAAGTTATTTAATTATAAGCAATGATAGGTTAAATATAAATTATAACATAAATTAGGATACGCCAGAAATTCTGAAGTGTGAATAATTATTTTGCAGTGTCTTAATATCACTTGTTTTTATAGGTGAGTTTCGATCTTAGTAATTTCTGTATTTATAAAACATATTTTAAGACGCAACTATACAGTAAAATGCGATATGGTTGATTATTGAAGTTAAGATATAACAGTAAGAATAAAATTAATTTAGAATTGTAAATATATATGTAATAATAACGCCCCACCACTTTTAACTGTTTCGTCCCACCTTTTTTACTTAACGCGTATTCTAAATTATTCTCTTTTCAATAAAGCACAGTTCCTTTGTCCAAATTGCGACCACCTAATAAAAGAATTAACTAACTAGTTTGTCCCTTAACGCACGCGCTGAAAGTCAGGTGCCTATGATTCAGGATGATTCAGGAACCACACGCCTTGCATCGCATAGTCGTCATCGATGCGTTATGGCCCACATGGTTAAGTCAGGTGTTCGGGTATGACCAATTAGAAGAATGTTAGACTCCTACTGCCCCCAAGGTATAAATACTTTGAGCAGCGATTTTCGGGCCTCTCCTTGCCTTCCTGTCTAATCACATAGAAATCTACCCGCAAAGTAGATAATTATATTAAACGATTTACTCTTTGCTGGTTTGAAAAGAATAATATTAAATGTCGGAACAAAATCATGGCTAAACTTTACTTTTATAATTTAGTTAATGCAATCTGTTTATTTTAGCAATTAATCGCTGCCCAAGGTATAAATACTTTGAGCAGCGATTTTCGGGCCTCTCCTTGCCTTCCTGTCTAATCACATCGAAATCTACCCGCAAAGTAGATAATTATATTAAACGATTTACTCTTTGCTGGTTTGAAAAGAATAATATTAAATGTCGGAACAAAATCATGGCTAAACTTTACTTTTATAATTTAGTTAGCTAACATTTTAGTATCAACATATTTCAAACCATTAATTATAATTTCATATATATATATATATTTATATAAATATATATACGCACTTAAATTCATATAAACATAAGGTGAGACAAGTTCGGGGCCTTGATACTTTAGGTGTATCATTCATGATTTCCATAAAACTAAATTTTAGAATATGCGAAGAGGCGATGTTTTACCGAGGGAACTTGGGTTTCATGCTATAAATCGATTTGTATCATGTCCCCAATTGTTTGGTCATACATCTATGCCTTGTACATTGACTAGACACGTCTGAGACACTTCTCAAACTAGCATTAATCTATAACAGTCTGCAATGGGGCATACAATTGGTTTGTGAGCGATAAGGTCTCTCACCTGTGAATATTTAGAATAAAATTATTTTAGACTGGATTTTTTATCGTTTATACACGATGTGCATTGTGTGGATATTTCCAAGAAAAAGATTTTTCAAGCTATTTACGAAGTAAAATTCAGTCTTCTAGAAATAAATAAAATGGCTTCTTGTATCGAAATAAATGCATTCAGTAATATAATTTGCTTTTCCAACCAGAAATGGATTAAATTAATATAATTATAATGTAAAATATATACTTCCTCCTGTTCAAAAATACGCATGTAAAAATATAACTCATTATTTTTCCTGAATTTTAAAACCCTCTCTTTTAAATTACAATCATCAATTGAAAACTTATAAAGTATTACGAAATGTTACATCTATATATTTATGTTGCTAAGCCGACTTTTTGGGCAGTCCGTGAAAGAAAACTACTGCATCAATTTACTTCATTTTGGACTTAAACGAAAGATTGCAATTTGTAGATTTGTCAAATTTTGTTATTGTAACCGCAATTTCAATTAATGAGCAATAATTTAAAATTAAAAATTAATTTCTGCGCATACTCAGTGGCATGTTTTAATCTGGCTTTAGAAACTCACAGTTTCTGCGCATGCTCAGTGACATGTTTTAATGAGAAACACGTTTATTCCGAGAATCGCTCTAGATATCTCTCTGCCATTTTTATTTTTATGATATTTATGTTTGCGAAATATAAGATTAAACCTGATGGAAATTGTTTATTTCGCGCTGTTCAATTAGCGATGATTTACAATTAAAAATTTGCTTTCTGCGCATGCGCAGTGACATTTTTAAATCTGGCTTTAGATACTCACTAAGCACGAGGCCGTTTAAACACATTAATTTGTTTCTGCGCATTATTATGATTTTCAACTTCTGGCAATGATGAGTATAATTTGTGTATTAGTGCATTTATGTACTATCTAGCCGTCGCGTTTTGACGGGTACCAACTTGTATTACTTTAAGATAGAAGAGCTTCCGGTGCACAAAATCTGAAACACTTCTGCGAGGGACAATAAACTAATGAAAATTATTGTTAGAAATATACTAAATGAAAGGTGCTGGGAAGCTATTTTTAAATTCTATATATCACTAATTTATTGGATATCCACCGTGAACTACATATGTTAGAGAAAAAATGACAACAACTTAGTGATTAGGCCGGAGAAGTACACCAGTTGTTCTATATGTTTCAACGGACAACAACAATAAAGTCTGTGGTCCGGACATATCATTTCTTATTAGACATATTCTATCGTTCTTCATTATTTCACATATAACATACAAATATTTATTAACGTATCCTTCCCTTCAGTCACAATAACGTGCACACGTAGACCACTTGTCAACGGATTTTATGGTACTCGAGATCGTTAATAAAAAGTAACTAATGATAAAAGGCATTGCACATGCAATGCAACCACTTATTCATGTTAAAGAGCTCTAAATGCGAGCCAATATCAAACGTTTCAAATTGTGTTGAGAGAAAGGGATCGAGTCAGTTGACCCTACATTGTAAATACAGCGGCAATCCTGGCTGAATTTCTAAAATTCAGCAGTTTACTCTCTGAATACTCTGTGATAATTCATCCCCTTTGTTACGATGTTGTGACAACTTACTTTTGCTTAATCTCATTGTCCTAGATCCTTCCCATGGGGAAACTAAGCCATCGCATGTAGCGTCAGCTGACTGAGACATCTGAATAACTCCTTTCTCAGTTAGATAATCGAAGACCTAAAATTGAAAGTTTAATGGAATAAATTAAGCAAATCTCTCGCAGTGATTGTAGTCAAGTTCAACTGAATAAAATGTTTATAAACAGGAAATATATCACAGGTAAAAATGTAAATTTAATCTCAAAAGCATCGGGGAAAAAACCGTTGTTTTTCAAATTAAAATCGTATCGAGGACAATTAAAAACACAGGGAGAATTAAATTATTTTAGCTACAAATACTTGAACGCGCATTGCAAATGGGCAGATCATATTAATAAATGAGGCGAGTACCTCAGTGAATTTATCATTAAGTGTAGTTAATTTTTAAGATTTAACATTTTATTCAAGTTTAAAGATTTAACCTTTAGTACAACTTTATAAAGCAGAGTATTTTATAAAGTAGACAACTTTATAACATAGTTAGATATTTCCTTTTTACGGTGTGTTTAGTCTTCATAAAAGACTTACTATTTTTATTTTTATTTAATATTATAACAATTGTTTCATTTTATTCATCATATTGTTTGTAATTAGTATTCTAATTAAGTTTCTGGTCAATAGATGGCATCACTATGTAACCTTTTTTTCCCCTTCAACCTAAAATGTTTTTATTCTGTTTTTGCACATTCGATTCTGAGTAATGGTAAGAAAATGGATAAGAAATGTTTAATCTGCTGTGATGTATATTCTTTTCTAAGCAATGTCATGTAAGAATTCAAAAATCCCCATGTTGGATGCGATTCCATTTATTCTTTTTTTTGTTAAAGATTCTGTGCAGATTATTGTTCAAGCTGTTGACATTTTAAAGTCAATTATTCATTTTGTAAATCCTAATTCCGAGGGGTTATTCAGTCTGTCATGAATTCAAAAGTTATATGTTAAACTGATGTCAATTATTAAAGGTATTTTAAGGATACATGCAAGGAACTAAATTTTTTAGTGTTGAGTTATTATTCAAATGATGTTAAAGGTAAGCCATTCCAGTATTACCTTTATTTTAAAGAAGTAAGAGTATTGATTAGTTGCACTTAAACAAGAACATTAAATATTTTTGTCAATAGATTCTCATACAGTCCCCTAAGATATAAAATTATATTAATAAAATAACTGACCCCACACGGTGTATTATCTTCCATTATTTTCATCAAAATATCCTAATCTTTTCTGTTTCGTTTTTTCTAAACGGCCAAAAATTAAATCGCTAACAAAATAGTCATTTCTTTGCTATCATATAGTGCAATGATTTAATTTGTGGTTAAAAAAGGACATTATTACTGTGTTATAAAGGTTTGTTTAAAAGAAATTAGTATGAGCCGTCGAGAAATTGAACTACTCTCGCTGTCATATCGTGTGGATCTCTCATAAGATAGAAAACATACCCCCAAACAACTATCTAAAGTATGTGGGGTGCATAAAAACTAACTTCCAGCCCTTCTCCGTGTAAATACTAAATGATTCTATTCTAGACACGTGTTTGTCGTGTTATCTTTTTCAGAATGAAATATTAAACTGCATTTTCATGTTACTTGATTTTAGCTTAAAGAATTTAAAATTCTACCATTAATTGTTTAACTTATGATATACTTGTTGCACTTTCACAAAACGAAAATCAAAGTACAGCAAATACGTCACGCAAACGAAAAGCACACTTAAATGATAAAACTTTGAAAGATTTTAAAATAAACGTAATACAAATAAAGAACATTGGATATAGTGTTGATCCTTTTAAAAAGCGTTAGCAGGATTTAACATACTTACAAAACATCTATAAGCATTTTCATCTGTAAATGATTGTTTATAATTTTTTCTTGTAGTTATTTTCCCAACTAAATAATGTGCAGAACCTTCTTTCCAGACCGCTGTACAGGTGAGTTCTTCAACTAAAGGATGAAATATTTTTGAATGCAATAACTATCTTAAAACACTTAACGAAACTCATACTTAATTACAAAATTATACCTAAAGCTAGTTATTTAAACGCAGAAAATCTCACAAAGTTGCTCAGTATAGTAAATAGATTCCTTTTTTTCTACCTTTATAATGGTACATAACATTTTATTTCCATTTAATACACAGTTAAGGTAATACTTTTATTATACCTTTGATAGCAACAATTTTTTACAAGCCGATAAGGATGTAAAGTAATATGGCTGATAAGCTTTTCGAATGCTTTTATAACTTTTTTACACTATCTACATAACTAAAGTAACAGCAGTAGAAAGGCTGAGTGTGTGCATTATATTAAGTTGTATCGCATCAACTTCACACATTTTGTTTCATCCACTTAAAGCCAAATTAAGATAACAGGATTTATTTATCCAATATTTTTTTCCAATGCGGAGTCCTTGTCCATAGATATTTGCCTGTTAACACCGCGGTATTGCTGGCATCTTTAATATGGGAACACCATATAGATGGATCTGCTACGCCCCCTATGAACCGGTCCCGTAACTTTGAAACGAGTCAAGTGACGAGACCGAAAACACTTGACCCCATACTTCCAGAGGTACATTTGAGAACTTGAAGGATATTGCAGGTCCATGACAGATTTTTCATGCACCAGCCGCCGTTAGTGTACAGAGCAGTGCATTTGTCAGCGACCGGCAGCGACCAGGGACGTTCAGATCACTGGATCACTGTCTTGGCCAACCGGGCCATTGCACCCTTATTTACCCAATGTTATAAGATGCTTCTATGTAACAACATAAACAAACTTATATGTAAATAAAGTCGTTAATTGGTTTTTTAATCAATTTTTGCTACATCATCTTCGTAAGTGCATGCAGTAATAGTTTGTAGGGAAGATACAATGGATGCCATTTATTCATTGATTGTATTCACTTCACATATTCTGATTCCTCCACTTAATGCATGCTTTAACTTTTGCGTTATTACGTCTATATGATATTATTAGTGAGGGTGATATTAACGGTCAGGCTTCGAACGTTAAATCAAGCAAGAAGAGGATGGAATTAATATTTAGTGAAATAACTAAAAAAATAAGATTAAGAAATGGATGACTAAATCCTTAAACGACGAAGAACTGAGTAATGTCTCTGGGCAGCATGCTCAAGTGCTAAACGGGTCTGTAAACCCAAGGCTTAGCAATAGATGTTAGGAATCGTCTAAGTAACGGCGTAGGCATATAAATCAACAGTAGTGGCTAATTTTTTACAGCGCTGTGGCCAACTTTGGCTACACAAGCTACGTAAATGAAGTAACAACCTGCCGAAAGGAAAATGGGTAAGGATTCTATACCTAAAAATAATCACTACTATAGATTATTCGAAGTGTTCCTGAATCATTAGACAGGGTGTCCGGGCTAAAAATATTCAAAAGTTATGGCTTATTTTTACGGTACTACCCATTAGAATAAAAAAAAAATTATTTAAATAGAAAGAACATCTCACCAAGTTTTAATATCAGTCATAGATTTCGATAATAGAATCATAGATTTCGATGTGTGCACCTTTTGTAGCACGACAAACATCTAAATGGTAATCCAGTTCTCTCCAAGTGTTTCTTAGCATATCAGGACTTTACACGAATTGTTTGAATGATACGCTTCTTCAACCCATCCACAATTTCAGTTTTTGTTTATACACAACATAATTAATGAATCCCCAAACAAAAAAGTCTAATAACTCCTGATTTTCCACGAAACACTTGGAGAGAACTGGATTACCATTTAAACGTTAGTCGTGCTACAAAAGGTGCACACATCAAAATCTATGATACTATGATCGAAATCTATGATTGATATTAAAACTTGGTGAGATGTTCCTTCTATTTCAATAACTTTTTTTAAATTCTAATGGGTAGTTCGTAAAAAATGAGTCATAACTTTTGGATACTTTTAGCCCGGACACCCTGTGTATGATATAGGACCAAAATAATATCGATATGTATTTATCATTAAACTCAAGAAAAAGAGTGTAATTAACGTTATAAAATATTAGGACTCAGTTTTCTACATCAAGGTATTTCCATCACTTTTTTTTTGGTTGGGGGCATATGAAATGACAAAAAATCTTTCATATTTGTTGACACAATCCAGAATAAATGGAAGGCATTTTCTCAAAGTTATTACAAATACCGGAAGATAAATTTTGTGATATGTTAGCTCGTGAAAGGGAGGGTAAGAAAGAGTCTATCGTAAAGGCAGAGACAATACTTAAGTATATACTGCCTAATGAGCCTTTTTTATAAACTTTCGTAATTGTACACATTCTTGCTTTTCGAACTCTTTCACAGACAGCACACATTTATCAAAGATGCGGGTGGGGGTGGTTTTCCCAAGCACGTATTCTAAAGGTAGTTTGTTAAGAGGAAAGGTATCAATTTCAGCACCCCAATCCCTGTAAGTGACACGGATAGAAGGAAAAGGATTATTAGGGTGAATAAATTAGCAGTGGAATTAAAATTATAGAGTGGAAAATTATTCCGAAAGAGCTTAAAATGACAATTATACAAAAGGAAAGGAGAGATACCATAACTTGATAATAAGATAATATATCATATGGGACAGCAGCAGAAAAGATGGTAATTAAAAGAGGGGGTGCTAAACTTTGCATACTGGTTGTTTCTCTAAACCTATTTCTACACCTGACTGTTTCTCATATAAAAAGGGATATAGTAAAATGATGGTTAAGATCTTCCCGGCAGATTTATTAGTATATTAGACATAAAATGCACGTAACACTGTAAGTTTATAGAAAGGAAAATACAATATAAATTACAGTGTCCATGATAAACATGTTTGCAGGTATTCCTCCACTTACGACCGAATTATTTAAAATTAAAAAATATTCTCAAAAGTACTCTGCTTTGAATGTACAATAAACATCTAAATGTATTACATAATTATTAAAGAATATTGTGCAATACTACAAAATTTTATGACGCAATAATAAAAATGTATGATGCAATAGTTTCGATATCCACGCGATAAATCAAATAAACCTTCATTGGCTTCAGAAATGGCTTCAGCTATTCATTATATTAATAAAAGACTACAACAACAGATTAGAAGCAATAGATCCAAATGAAGAAAGATTCACAAGTGTAAATCGTCGTATTCAGGAAAATCAGGTTTTCTACCAGACAATATACAAAGAAAAGAAAACGCAAAATGTTAAAGCTACCTTATTGGATAGCTTTGTTGAAATAAAAAAGAAACTTGCAACTTATCTTCTGTCGCAAATTCTGAACGAATAGATTGTACTAACATAATAAGAAGTATAAACAGGAAAACCAACGTAAATAAAGCACAAATTGCAGTAAGATGCAATTATTTTGCATACGGCCGTTTCGAAGCTACAAAGGAGCTTCTTCATCAGTCTTCGGGATTTTTTAGCTGCCACGAAGTCCGTTGCACTGATGAAGAAGCTCCTTTATAGCTATGGCTTAGTCTTCGGCTTTTTTGATCTGCCACTAAGTTCGTTGCACTGATGAAGAAGCTCCTTTGTAGCTTCGAAACGGCCGTATGCAAAATAATTGCATCTTACTGCTATTTGTGCTTTATTTACGTTGGTTTTCCTGTTTATTCCTCGAGTACAAAGGTTTTATCTTTTCTTTTCAGAATAATAATAAGTGTTGATGAAGAATAATTTATTTCCTCTAAATACAATGTATTTTAAATTACGTATGAAAAAATACATATATGTATGTGCATGTACAACAACAACAAAACAAAAACGCTTGAAACTCGACTAACGACCAACTCAGCTTACGACCGATGTCTCGGTCCCTATCTCGGTCGTAAGTCGAGGAATATCCGCAATTGCAAGTAAAACTTATTTTTGAAAGAGAAATCAACAAAAAAACATTAAAAAAGTTACAGAAAATATGTTAATTAAATAATTTGTAACAGAAGTCTCAACGTGTTCCAACGTCAAAATCTCAACGTTGGAACACGAAAACTAATGGCTTACAAACAGACTGCAAAATACGAAACTTATGACCTTAGATTTATATTATTATGCCCTTATATTCGTAATTTTAAACCTTTATAAATATTATAAAACTGTTACAAATATCATAAAAACTAGCTGTGATAATTGAAATAGTTCTTTTTGGCACCTTGAAATACATCAGCGTTGAATACCGTTTGCTTTAGCTTTCGGTAGGGCTAAATGTTTTAGGTACTGAGACTGAATGCTTTTAGCTTTAAAATAAGAAATATTAGCATTTCAAATAAACCTCAATTTTTGTTCGAATAATTGATCGAAATTCGAGAAAAATTCTAATTAATATTTATTTTGCCTAAACATATTTAATAACTTTTGAAGAATAAAGTACGTTTCGAGGATATATTAACAAAAGAAGTACAATGATAATAATGTAATTATGGGATTTTCAAAATTTTTATATTAATTAAATATCGTCAGTCTGATAGTACATAATAAATTTACGATGAAAATCGAATAAAGGAATAACACATGTAATTAATGAGAATTTATAATTAAGTTTTTCCGCACTAAACCTTAACATAATTCTAGAGTATTAAAATAACCGTAACAGAAAATATTGTATCTCTCTGGGGTATCAAATCACAAAATATAATCGCGTGGAAAACTTTAAAATTAATTTCTTTAAAAACTATTTTTTGAAATTTTACAGTTGAAACATTAATTATGTATTAAATCGCATGAAATTTTACTCGATCATGTTCCATTTTATTAATTTTTATTCCATTTCGTTAAAATTAAAGTCTCTACTTCATATTTTTTCTTTCAATCTACGTCACTGCATGTATAGTTGATTATCCATATCGAACAGCAAATAGGAGTTTATTCTTATCGATTTTTAACAAGCTGTAATACGTTATAATGCTGTTTAATTTATACAAAAATGTAATATTCGAACATTTATTGTAAAACTCCTTACAGGATTTTACTTTTTAAAACAGTTTTGAGCTATAATTGTTAAAGAAATTGCTAGCAATTATCATTGAAGAATTCGCTTTGTGTACTACATGTAAAAATAAAATCAGCATTTTAGTCTCAATGCATTTTCACTGCATCCACGGATGTTCATACTACCGAAATATCACAATTTTTAAGGAAAGCAAGCATCTTGACAGTATTCATATCAGATTTCCAAAAGCATGTTTCCAAATCTGAGCGTTGCATTTAAATGCATAATTATATAGGACAATTTTTTAAGAATGTTTCTTTTAATAATAAAAT
Source organism: Dolomedes plantarius (assembly GCA_907164885.2). Lineage (NCBI taxonomy): Eukaryota > Metazoa > Arthropoda > Arachnida > Araneae > Dolomedidae > Dolomedes > Dolomedes plantarius. Next base: position 35,482,475 of record OU015493.1, read on the forward strand.
AATAATAAAATCAATTTAAAATGATCATTAATGAATTAAATCGCCTAAAATGGACTAAACACATTAAACTGACACAATGCTAATTAAATTACGTAAAATAGGAAAACGGCGGGACCAAAATTTTCGTTCGTTATATACCGGGTTCGCTATAACGGGGTTCGACTGTACAACTAAATGGAAAAACAAGGAGCACCAAATTACAAATAGCGAGACAGGAATTTTTCACTCTCAAGGGTTCATTTTTAATGATAGAAAATAAAAATAAATTATGATTAAAATATTAAAAATGTAAGCAATAGGTCACCTTGAGTATCTGAATTCTAATCAACAGAAATGCATGAAAGTAACTATATTTAACTTTCGTGGAGAAAAGTTAACCCTTCAGCGGGCGCGCTAATTATTGAAACACCAGCAGGAGTGCGTTGCACAAAGTGCAACGTCTCTTTCACCCTTGATTATTCCTTTTGTAATAAATTTCTTTTTTCAAATTGGAAATAGTAATTCTGAGTTTTAAGCCAAGATATAAAATGTTGATAATATTGAGATTATTTATAATTAAAGAACCAAAGAATGCAGACACTATCGCCTTATTTCAAAACTGTCCGGTTTATTGTATCTAAAGACAACTTTTGAATGGATTCCTATTATGCCCAAGAACTAAAAAAAACAATGAACTTGTCCATCTTCGTGATATGCGGGATACCATGTAATAGCTGCACATTTGATCGACTACATCAACTCCTGCTTTTGATGTATAATTGCTGGTTTACCACGGTTAAATCACGACTAACAATGAATGAAAAGTAATACAAGGGTCAGAAAATCATACCTACATTAGAATGGGTGTAGCTATAAACAGAAACTGCTTAGAACATCCAAACCTTAGATGTAAAAACAAACCATTTAAAATTTTGAAAATGTTGCACTTTTTACACGGGCGTGCCCGCTGAATGGTTAAAGCATATGATAGTAAGGTAAGCAAAATGGGTTTCTGAGAGGCATGGATGTTCATACTACAGATATATCTCAATTTTTAAGGAAGGCAAGAATTTTGAAAGTACTCATATCAGATTTCTAAAACCATGTTGCCTAATTTGAACGCTGCATTTAAATGCATAATTATATAGGACTATTTTTTACGATGTTTCTGTTCCATTAAAGCACATAATGGATCATACTATAGTACGCAAAAGGAGTATCTATACAAAAACAAAGTACTATGGTTTTAAGTTACTTGTAATGAAAGTTAGCTAAAAAACTGAAACCATCCTTACCACTGCTTTCAGTTCCTAGAACGTCAGCGCATGCTTGAAACCTAAATAGTAAGTGAGAATTGTCTGTACAAGTATCAATTGTTGATAGAGGATAGAGACACTCTCCATGCCCCCTACTGTATGTAAAAGTAAAAGGTCCGTGCAGCTCGCACGATACAGGTTTGGCATCAACTAAAACAAAGAAAATTAATTTTACACACGCTTTTTAAACAGTATGTTTAACAAGGTTTAGAAAAGCAGAGGTATGAATCAATCTTGATTGAGACATATCTCTGCCCATTTTAATTCGCAGACATTCATTGATGAATCAATATGTGAATTTATGCCAGCATACAGTCGAACCATGTTATAACGAACTTCAAGGGACCAATGGTGTTGTTCGGTTTATCCGGTGGTTCGCTATATCCGAACCGTTTAGAAAAATGCTAGAGTTCACAAAAAGTATAACTCATTATTTGCAATGAGTATTCAATAATGGTGTATTAAAAATGATAAAATCTATTAAAAATTATCATTAATGAATTAAGTGGACTAAAATCTATTACATTAAACCGGCACAATACTAATGAAATTACGTACAATAGCAAACCGGCGGGATCAAATTTTCGCTCGTTATATCCATGAGTTCGTAATATACCGGGTTCTCTATAACAGGTTCGACTGTATCTAAGTCTTATATATTCAATCACAATCACCGAATGTATGCGACAATGAAGAGTTTATAGAAAATTTTTCAGTTTTACGTAAATCAATAAAATTTATTTATGTAATATACGATAATTTAACATTCTTTTCTAAATATTAAAAATATTACTCACTTCTAAATAAGGAAAAAAGAGGAGCATCAGCGTTAATCACAGAACAAGCTTGGCTAAGTGATCTGTAGCTGTCACAGTATGCTGGAAAGATAAACATAATGCTTTTGAATATCAACAGCATAAGATTTAAAAATATACATATGTAAGAAAATCTATTTACGAGATGAAATGCAAAATAAAACAGTGTAACGAAAATGCGGTAAACACAATTATTACATTTATCCCTAACATTATTAACCTTCATTACATATCATTGCCTCTTGAATACAGAGGAAGATTACCTTTTGAGTTTTTTACTAAAGCCATTTATAAGCATTCTCATTTATGGAAAAAAGATATAAAACTATTCTCTGTGCCTCTTTTTGAATGAAATTGTTATAGATTCTGTTTAAAAACTTATATTTTACATGTTTTTATTAACTCACTTTCTCGTTTGTTTGTGTGTTTGTCCAGTACAAATCTTGCAATCGATTTTTAACTAACTTTCCGACTATCTAGACATTTGAAACTTTTTAGAATAGCCCAGACACGATGACAATGCATTCTTTTGATACTTTTAGCCATATTTAAGCAGATTGAATTCATTTTCAGTCAATTTTGTATTGTAAACTGTGCAGCCATCTATCGACCGGGACGGGAACGAAAAGTTAAACGCAAGTTAATTTCCAATTAACTTCATTTTCTTTCAGCTTGATGGGATAATTCATCAAACAAATTTTTAAAAAAAGTATTTATTAAAACACAGAATTGTCAAGTTTATATGGTTCAACAGAAAATTAAAAAACATGGTATATAGAAAGTTCTTTTTATCTTGTAATTATTTTGTTTTTATTTTAAAACACACATTGCTGTAATAACATAGCAGAAGAAAACATGCATTTTAGAGTCTGTAAAAGTCTTAGTATTCTTCTTTTTTTTTAGCTTTTTGTAAAAGAGGGTGGCTCCGAATTCCCCGCCTCTCCCAGGCCCAATTCCTAGACCTTGGAAGAAAGATCGATCATGGAAGTGCAGCCAGAATCGAGCCATTTAAACTTCAGGCATGCAAAAGCCTTGTAAGACGTACTAAGCTGTCCTGTTTCGTCTTGGATCAATCTCCGGTTTGGACGCAACACGTTTTCCGCGTGTCTCCACAGACAATACAAAGTGATAGAGTAATCTCATTTTTTAATTTAAAATATACTGCACCTGTTCCTGTATGTAAATAACTAAGTATCGTGTAGTAAAAATTGTAAAGAATTTATGAATCGCCTGTCATTTTCTCGCCTGAGTATGATAGACGTTAATTCTCCCAATTTGCATATTCTGCGCATTATATATGTTCTGGTTCAGGTATATTCTGTAGTTATAATTTATTTTACGCATAAAGTCTCTCAATTTTTAATCAATAACTTCTTTTATTTGTTATCTTACATTAGCTGAACTGTCCTTAAAACACCAGTGCTTTCTTAACAATTGTCGCAATGTTTTTATTTCTCCTGATAGATTCAGAATTAACAAGGCATACACCCCAGCGTGGATCTTTCTGGTACATCAGTTATAAGGCAATAAAGAGAGTTAAGGGAGGAAATCACCTTAAAACATTAAATAAACTCAATTTTTTTATTATGATTTAATTTTGGAAAAAGGAATGTAAGGAATCTTTAAAAAAATTAAGTCGATACTACAATTAGAACCGATTTTATGGCCAAATGTATACAGCTAATAGTACAGAAATTTATAGAAACTATAAACTGTAAATGGCTTTTCCTAAAAACTGTTATATTCAAACTTATGCGCACTATTTCTTGAAAAACTAATGGTCACAAATTTCTAAAATTTTGCATACATGTATATCTAGTATGTTTATAGAATTTCCATCTAAATTTAGGTAAGTATATATTACAAATTTTATGCAGCAATTTTTTGTAAAAAGATTTTATATTTCTTTTACATTACATTTGCCTGAAAAAATATTTTTATGTGAAATATGGTAATTATGGCCAAATGTATACAGCTAATAGTACAGAAATTTATAGAAACTATAAACTGTAAATGGCTTTTCCTAAAAACTGTTATATTCAAACTTATGCGCACTATTTCTTGAAAAACTAATGGTCACAAATTTCTAAAATTTTGCATACATGTATATCTAGTATGTTTATAGAATTTCCATCTAAATTTAGGTAAGTATATATTACAAATTTTATGCAGCAATTTTTTGTAAAAAGATTTTATATTTCTTTTACATTACATTTGCCTGAAAAAATATTTTTATGTGAAATATGGTAATTAATTTAGGTGTAGATTAAAGTATAACTTATGGATAGAATACGTACAAATAATTTAATATACATCTCTTATAGTTCTTCAAATAATCTGCACGAAATGCATTCATCTATATATATATACTACGGACTGACTGACTTACGGACTGACATACAACGCACAGACCAAACCGCTGGACCTAAAGGGCTGAAATTTTGCATGGAGATTCTTCTTATAGTGTAGGGAATCACTAAGAAAGATTTTTGAAAAATTCTTAGATTTTTTAAAATTAAATTTTTAAACTGTTTTAGTAACTTTTTTTAAGTTTGCATTTAAAATAATAATTTGAGGGTTATAAAATTTATATCACGAGAAAGATCATAAAAATTCCTTTAAAATGAAATCTTTTTCGAATCTTTACCTCTATTTTCTGAATTTTGGTGAATTTTAAAGATTAATTTTTTTAATTTATTTTATTAAATGCTGATCACGTGATTTCTTTTTCTAGTACTTTAAATTAATTTATCGTAACGTGCATAACAACTAAATAGAGAAATTTTTTTTCTTGTTAATGCGGCAGACGATTGGAAATTATCCAAAAAAACATTAAAATACAGTAAAAGTTATGTTCCTCAAATTGTACTATATTAACTGTACTATATTCTTTAGTGTGTTCTATTAGATTTAATTTGAATATTTTCTTCTACATTATTTTGTCTATAAAAATATCCGTTACGATTTTTTTATAAATATTTATTTTCGTTTTAGCTTAGGATTATCCTAATTAAGCTAATAACCATGTACCTACCTGTATAGTTTAAGTTTAAAAAATTTGGCTCTCAAAAGAAATTTCAATCGTTGTACTTGTGATATTTGTCTCTGTTGACTAATGAGTTTGCCGACCACTGGTATAGGAGAACCAGCGCCACCCCCTGGTGCCACCTCGATTTAGAACGAGCGCTCCCCTTGGGAGACATCCAGAGTACTCATATCTTCCCCTACCTCTAACAACATGACCTATTATAGAACTCTTTGGTAAACTGCCATGGATAGGTAGTTGTTAATCAATAGTTTCATAATTATAATAGTTACTATTCAAGCCACTGCTGGAGATGCCGAAGGACAAGGAGATATCTTCAAACTACAGATAGCTCTCCTACAGCACGGCATCTTAGAACACGGTTTCGCTCTAACACGATAGGATAAATTGCGAAGCCCTTTGTACAACACTGTACTTCTACAGCACTAGATAACACGACTTTTGCTTAACACATTTAAAAACTAAATTACCTTAAAATAATGACCGGAAGGAATAATGAACTATAGTGCCTTTACATGAAAATGTATAAACAAATTAAAACTTATTCATTTATGACTCTATAAAATTACAAGAATGCCTAAGCTTAGCTGAAAATCTTGAGTCATTTTTCTTAAATGCATGCCCTTCCGCTTAAGGAAGCCAAATATTCAAAAGGGAGCTGCAAAATTGTCTATGTCCATACCGCGAAATCTACAATGACCCTGTAAGAACCAGCAAACAAACCAAAATTACAGTTTTTTTAGAGGATAGAAAGTGCTAAAAATCTAAACGAAGAAAAAGGTTCTGAAAGTGAAGGTGATACCGTTCAACCGAAAAAACGTTCTCGTTTGATTTTACTGAGCAGTGATGAGGAAGAAAGCTTGTTTTTAATAAGTTTTCGGAACGTGACCCCCCTTTTTGTACTGGCTCTGGGTCTCATATAACACGGTCTCACACAACACGGCCTTTTCTAGGAACCTATTTACCGTGTTATAGGAGGGTTACCTGTATATTGGGATTTTAGGAATCTTATGGACTGATGAGAGATGTATGCCACCTCTTCGCCTCTTGCTTCCTTGGACTTCTTGTACTCCCTCCACAGAAGTTTCATTTTCCATTTCAAAATTCCCTGACATTATATGCATATTTGTGTACATATTATGTTTATATGTATTCTTAAATGTGTGTCTGTGTGTGCGTGTTGTATATATATATATATATATATATATATATATATATATATATATATATATATATATATATATATATATATATATATTATATATATATATATATATATATATATATATATATATATATATATATATAATATATATATATATATATATATATATATATATATATATATATATATATATATATATATATATATATATATATACAGAGTGTCCCATAAATACCGCCCAAACTCTGCACAGCCAGATTCCTCGTTGGGAGTACATAAAAAATGCCCAAAGAACTGTACCTGTACGACCCATAGTTTTCGAGAAAAATACGAAAAACAAAGTACGACATCACATACGGTGCAAGTTAAAAATCTTTTATTTGGCACATCAACAGCAGTACTTGCAAATACTTATAAAGGCAGATGTAGGATGATGTTGGTTTTTTTCCTATGGGGCTATCTGAAGGAAGTGTATCGAGACGTAGTGGCAACAAAAACGGACTTTGTTGCTCGTCTGCATGCTGCCTGTACTTCGCTGGGCACCGCGTTGCTGCGACGTGTGCAGTCATACATTCCACGGCGCGCTCAATCCTGCCTGGATATGCACGGCGGACACTTTGAACATCTGCCTTTATAAATATTTGCAAATACTGTTGTTAATGCGTAAAATAAAGTGTCTTTCCTTGCACCGGATGTGATGTCATAGTTTGGTTTTCGCATTTTTATTGAAATCTATGGCTCGTACAGGCACAGTTCTTTGGGCATTTTTTATGTACTCCCAACGAGGAATCTAGCTGTGCAGAGTTTGTGCGGTATTTATGGGACACCCTACATATATGTGTATGTATGTATGATGAGATCTCTGTATGTAATGGATTGAATTCCAATAAAGCCATATGTTACAACAACATAGTTACTATTCAAATAACTGAACGTAATTTTTCAAGTCTTTAAAATGCAATTCTTTTTAACGTGCACGATATATTTTAATTCTTCTAAGCTATTGGAAACACGTTGATCGAAAAAAAATATATATTGATTTGCTCGAAACGCGGCTTCCAGTACTAATCAACTTTACCGTACCAATTAAGCGAATGATAGAGGGGGAAGATTATCCAGAGGAACAATGGCCAACGCTTTTCGTCTCCCATTTCAAGCGATTATAGCACAGACTCGATTTCAAGCTGGCGGCAAATGACCGTTAATAGCGTTAAGCTCAGCGGGTGTAAACGTATCGCTGGCGGAAAATTTTCGTTACTCGGAAATACCCCCAAGAGCAACATTTCTCTTCTCTTTCTAGAGCCCCTCGAAAAAGATTAATGTAATGACAGACTAGAGTATTAAATTTCATTTCTCTATAGAACACAAAATAGAGAGTTACACTTTTATTACCTGATTCGAAAGGCTGGATTGGAGGGGTAAATTACCACGAAATGCCATTTTCAACGCTTTTGTGGAAAGTAAGCGGCCTGATGTTTTAACCAAAACATATTAATGTAAAATGGATATTAAATGTAATGACTAGCTCATACCCTATTTAGGTGCAATACTTGTGTATACATTAGATACGTAATAAGATACGTATTTGATGGACTTCCTTTCTTCCCACACATTATTTTAATCTTAAGACATACTGCCTCGTATCTTCTGCTTCAGTTATAATGAAAATATTTTTGTTTAAATGAACTCAATAAATATGTTCAATCTACACTATTTTGTGCAATGTTTATTTAATAAAAATCATCTGACATAAATTCCCAATGTTCCCCATATGAGTTATAAACTTTGCGTAAAAAATCAGGACTGACTTTTAACAAGACTGGAGAAATAAAATGTGTAAACATTTGATGTGGAGAAAAAAAAATATTTTTTTGTAACTGTCTGTAAGCAAATACATTTGAAAACAAATTATATTAACTGTTTCTAAACCATTATACGTTGCAACAATTAGACACCGTACGTTATAACCGTTATACGTTATAACCGTTATACATACCATTATACGTTATAACCGTTATACATACCATTATACGTTGTACCATTGTACCAATATACTTTGTAGAATCAGACTATATAAGGCTCGCTAAATACGGCTTAAATTGTATTGACTTGTAGAGTTCAGTGGAAAGGGGGTATTATACAGTTCGATTCACACTAAAGTTTAATGTGCAACTTATTCTTGTAAAAAAATAGCAAGTAATCCATTCTCATTCGCACATTGTTAACTCAACTTATTCTGTTTTTGCTTTATGTACGAAGCCTTCCTAACAACCGGTTATGACGATTGTCATCTCTGACTGGCTGCAACAAAACCACTTCTGTCGCGTCAACGATTGCTGGCAAAACGCGCAATTGTGTCCCCGTGCTTTCTAGTTAAAGTAAACGTTTCCACTAAAACAACATTTTATTTATTTTTGCGCATGAGCACATCACATTTCACAAATGTCTCACGTACCAATAACGCATTGCGTTCCATGAAAATAACTTGTTTTTAGACTTTCCAATTAGCAAAGTAAACTACAAAAACTAATTAGCGAATAGATAATAATAGCGTAATATCATATATTCCTTTTTTGCATTCAAGTTGATACCAAAAGACCTCTTACCGAAGAAATTTTGTTCCTTACATACTTAAAAACTGTTTGCATAAATCACGTAAAGAAATATTTCTTTCAATATTTCACTTTCATACGTTAGAGGTCAAATTGATGCACTGCTAAAACAGATAGACCCTTTTTTCATAAATTATTGTAACTATTTCAAATGATCTGCAACCGAAACGCCCATGTAGTTTAAAAGATATGATTAATAAATTAAGGATTGACTCAATTAGGGATCAGTTTCCACGATTAAACTAAATATTCTAGTTGGGGTCATTCATTTCTCTCTCCTCATCACTCGGAAACTCGGAGGAACTCTCATAGATTGGCTCCATTATTATACATAACAATGCCGAAAACATTGAATTTGACTGTTTAATTTGGCGCTTGAGCTTCGTCAATCTACCTGAGCCATCAAATCGTTCCGAGAATAAGGATGATGCTAAACGTGTCCTCATAATCAAGTAGAGAATTGTCTATAACAGCTCGTTCTACTCAGTTATTTACTGCACCAGGTCCCATAAAGTAGATCATTCTCGTGAGGCCTGTGTTAACGTACGAAAATGTCGGTAAGATAATTTATGTGTCATTCTTTTACTCCTTTTGTCGCAAAAAATTCTCAAAGTCGTTGCACCAACGGAAGAACACATCATCCCAAAAATGTCCGTTTTTAAAATAATTACTTTTTACGAATTATATAAATTCATTTTTCCTTAAGTATCAACATCAATTATATTTCACATTTTACAAAATATGTAAACCCTTTTTATAAATTAATAAATTTGCGAAAAAGAATACACAGTCGTGATTTTCAAACAAATTTCATAATCATTTTCCTAATTATAATATTAAAACTTCTAATGATTAGCTTTTCCAGTTGATAACAAAATCATAATATGTTCATGAGGAAAGATATCTAGCATTTCTTAAAATGCTTAAACTAAAAAGAAACTTTTACCTTTCGTAAAATATGCAATGATCTTAATTTTTGATACATTAGGATTCATATATAATGCATTAAATAAAAGAAATCTAATGCATTAACATGGGTTCATCTTATTATAAAGCATATATTGAACTCCATTTTTGATTTATTAAGGGGACAGTGAAGTTTCAAAATTGTGAAATTTGTCCAAAAATTCGATTTTTTTATTTTATTGAATTGTGAAACTACGGACGAGTAGAAAAGTGTTACAAAAAGAATTTTAAACTACAGCAATTACTTTCCTAGTTATAGGCATTTGTATTTAATTTAGATATTACTAATAGCAATAACTTTAAATGCGCTTTTCTCAAAATAAAAATTTCATGTCGTACGAATATTCAAACTGCTCCAGGCGCATTTCTAATTATCGTATTGCTTTGAAATTTAAGTTTTATATACTTAACTGTATATCGAATAAATCTTATTGAAAATAATTATGCTTCGTAGCTCAGAATTTCTAAAATTTGTACTTGAAAAGATGATTTATAGGTATTTTGCGTAATAAAAAGGGTGTTTTCACTATTATTATTTTTTTCTCTTTATATGTTTAATGAATGCTTAAAATAAGCAATAAGTTTCGTTGTTAGTGCTATAAGGTATCCTGTAAATAATAATTACCAGATTATATGCAAAAGAAATGCGCATGGAACTTTTTTAATGAGGCCAATTTTTGATATAATTAATAATTCATAATTCATAAATTATTAATATTTCATCTTTAAATTTTGACCACGTTTACATATCTATGGTACTAATCACACTTCAAATTTCAAGCAAATCCATTCAAAACAAAATAAGTTAGGTTTGAAGGTCCACTGTCCCCTTAAGAACCCAATACGTGTATTTGATAAAATGAAGCTAATTCTGCAATTTTTCTTTTTATATCCTTAACTGATTCACTTTAAAAAAAACCTTAAATATACTTCTTAATATACATACTTCTACCTTTTATGATATTATATATATATATATATATATATGACGGGCGCTGGATTTACACCCGTTATAATAAATATGCTTGCAGTCATCGTGTCCTTAACAAGGTTAGCGAGTGGAAGGCACTTTGCTCAAATAAACAGTTCATAATCCAAATCAATTAATTTACTTTTTTTCTTGAGAGAACCATGCTCAAAGTCTGTATCTTAACATCGCCATTTTTAAGACTGTGCCACTACTTCTATATTCTTCTCAGAGCGACTCTCTCATCGCACATGCTCAAAGCATCACATGGAAACTTCCAGAAGCGTCTTTTGATTATGTCAGCATTATATCTTCGCGCTAAACCTGTATATATATATATATATATATGTTTGTGTGTAATGTCTTAAATATTATCCTGTCCATTCTAGCATTTAAACTCCCTTTCCTAAATTCAATCGCCAATGACTTTGCATTTCTACACGTGTATGGAAATCAGGAGTGGGTTAGCATCGCGAGCCCCTAAATCTGCTTACCCTACAAATGATAGCCACATGTTGTTGTTTTTTTCGCCCTCTCGCGCTTAATGTTGAAGGGTGATATTATTCCGAGCTGTTGTTCTGTAATGAACGGATGTACTTTTGTCGCTCTAATAAACGATTCGGCCCGACTGCTTCCTAATTTAATTTTATTTCTTTCAGGATGAGTCTAGCTCCAGCCATGTAAATATGAGCTAGTTTTCTCTTTCAGGTTATGATTTGAGGACGTGATGTAATGGGTATATTTATTTCTCACTCACTCACTCACTCAGTCAGTCACTCTCTCTCTCTCACACACACATACACTCACACACACATGAATATATTGGCGTTTGATATCTTTCCCTGATTATCGTTTTCTATTTAGTGCAGTAACATGAAACTTATTCAAATAGACTAGAATATACTTTCTGTCTTTGGCTGGTTAAAAAAAAATATTTTCCACATCTGTATAAAAAATTTTCGTAGAAACTACAAATTAATTTGGGTAGAGTCATTCTTCTGTAAGTAAAATACTTTACAAAATTATTTTTAAATACATGTTTTCACATACTTTTTGTTGTTAGATTGAGTGTTTTAAATAAATAAATATTGCCTTGACTTCTATTCTCGTAGTAAAAAAATGGCTGTCTTTTTTTCATAGCACTAAATGTCATTGAACGCATTTTTTTCGCATTTCTTCGATGACATATATTAATCCTCAGAGATGCATCAAAAGTATTATTATAATCCCCCAAATCTGTAGTTTACAGTGACTTTTGTCATCGCCTGTAATATTTACTCAAAGGATTTGTTAATATATATGAATTTCAATATCTGTTTCCGATAAAATGATTCTATAATTATAAATTTTATTCTTTCCGATAGCATATTCTCTGTTGGGATGATACACGACATGACTCAATAGACCTAGGTATTGTTAATTCCTGATTTAACGAAATATATATATTTTCGATAAGCGGGGGTTAAAAAGGTGAAACGTAAGCACACAAAGCACCAATGGCATTATCTCTGTTTACTCACACTAACCACTGGAGGATTATAATTCAGATTTCTACACAATATATATCGGACAGACACTTATCTAGTAATATTTTAAGATTTTCTATTATTGTGCTTCTTTCTGCTTTCATACATGCTGTTTTCTTAAGAAGAAACGGTAAAAATTGCACTTATTTGCTCAGTTATCATGATGAATATTATTTAAATACAGGAAAATATAAATTTATCATAAACCTATTATTATTATACGTTTGATAAATATCTTTCTATTTTTAAATAATTACAAGATAAAAACAACTTTTTATGTACCATGTTTTTAAATTTTCTGTTGAATCATTTAAACTTGACAGTTCTGTGTATTAATAAATACTTTTTTAAAATTGTTTAGATGAATTATCCCATCAACTTGAAAGAAGATGTAGTTAATTGGAAATTAACTTGCGTTTAACTTTTCATTCCCGTTCCGGCCGATAGATGGCTGTACCAGTTTACAAAACAAAATTAACTGAAAATTAATTCAATGCTTCTTAAATATGGCTAAAAGTATTTAAAGACGCATTGTCATCGTGTTCTGAGCTATTTTAAAAGTTTCAAATGTCTAGCTAATCGGGAAGTTAGTTAAATATCGATTGCATGATTTGCACAGGACAAACACACACACAAACAAGAAAGCAAGTTAATAAAATCATGGTAAAAATCAAATAGCACGAAATTTAGAGTATCAAGTCAATATATTTTAATGTCTAGTAAAATGCAGTTTGGAATCCGAGGTCTCTAGTTTTTTTCCTCAGATTGCATACTGATGGATATAGACGAATTATATTTCCAATAAGCAAATTTCTTTGTTACATAACAGTTGAAAAAAAAATCTCCCATATGAAAGTCAAGTTAAGAATTTAAGTGAAATAAATCTAAGCATAAAATTTCTTAATCAACAGTGCTGACATTATCATCTATAAAGGACTGTTTTTTAAACGTGTAAGAATTAAGATTAATACACCTAGGCAGAGCTAAAAAATCACATTTTAAGGGTTAAATTATCTCGCCACGATTCTATTATAGCAAGGACAGGAGATATACAGTTATTTAGTTTAGTTAAAGAAGGGGCAGGAATGAAGAAGCTTGAAAGTGTTTTTAAGTTTTTTATCACTCTAATAAATAGAATACGTTTAGTTAATTTCATTTCGACTATCGAAATAGATGAGATGTCATGGTACAAAAAGGTGCATCATGTTTGTAAAGGTATATATTGCAAATATTTAAATGAATACATTATGAAACTTTTATTCAGAATTTACAAAGACAGTTTTTCTAAAACAAAGTTACAAAAGCGATTATATCAGTAACATTTCTCAGCATATTTGTTAGGAAAAATATAGCACAAAACTCGTATATATAATTTACATTTTTAATACTCTGATTATCTGCATTTCCTAATTCTTGTTATCTTGGAAGTTTTTAGTGATATAAATAGAGGTTTAATTTAGTAACTACTTTTATCATCCGGTCTTCTGACAAAGATTTTGCAAAAAAGGGCTCGAGCTATACTGGTGGGGTCTAGATCGAAAGTGGGATAAATAAACCACGAAAATGTGGTACAGAGAGCGTATAAAAGGAAATCAAGCGTGGTAAAATAATTTGCGGTAGCTGAGAAAAATCAAAATGACTCTGATGATGAAAGGCCAGTCAAAATGATGAAATAGAATTACCAACACATCGTGAAACTTTTCGTTTCGTTCGAGAACGGTGGTGTGTTTCAGACATCAGGAACAATATATTATATTTAGATAGTTAATTGTCAAGCTTAACCTTGTGAGAAAATTAATTCACAGATAAATGGATATTGTTTTTGTGTAATGATAATGTTATAAACATACCATTCGACCAGTTGTTTGGCTAAATTTTATAAACAGTGGGTCTTCTAGAGACACATTGCGGCAAACGCGCAGAGCATTTCTATTTGTATATGAAAGTAAATAGCAATTTTCCGTAGCAGCTATACGATTCCTTAACCCTCCGTTAGGCGCGTGGACTAGGATCGTAGACCAGGTATATTTTAAGTAATATAATTTATAATATATGGCGCCCTCACGCGCTGCCTTCTCAGTAGCTGTTCGAAATATATTGTTTTACGCAACTAGTAGCGTTTCGTTTCTCAACGGGTGCGTGCACGTGTGGTTTATTTGGTTGGTCTACATTTGTAGACCACGCGCCTGATTACGGTACGTTTTGTTAAATACAAATTACATATATACAATACATACAAAATGCAATTCATTGTCTATTTTGTTAAATACAAGTGATATTTGTATTATCTGTTTATATAAATTTAGTACTCAAAATTTAATTTTTGCTTACTTTTGTTGTTTTTATTTTCGTTTTGCCTTTGTATGAAATATAATCATTAAAAAGTAAGAATAAATTTTCATTGTTCCTAACAACTGCTAGATATGTAATTAAATTTTCTTAAATTCTATTATTACTGCTTAAAATACTTAAACGTAAGGAATGCAACAGTTTTTACTCAAGAATTTTTTTTCTTGTTAATTTTAAACAGTAATAAATCTTGGTCTACGAATGTAGACCACGCGCCTAAACATGTTAGTAAATGTCACACTCCTAACTGAGGGTAAGGATTACATGCTATAAAATTTAAGCAATAACTTTATAACACTGCATTTGGACAGTTTCATACTATCGTATGAAAAGTGTAAAACACGGATGGTAAATTGGTAAAATTTATGATATTTTCGAGAAGTAAAATTGAAAGAAAAAAAATAATATATGAAGTGTAATTCAAAATGAATATTTCTACAAAATAGCCATCAATTTTAAAAATTTATGACCTTCATGAACGCAAAAAAAATCGCTTGGATATTTTAGGTGTCATTAAAAGAAACAGGATATACATAACTTAAAGAAATCGAATACATAATATAAGATGCAAATTTAAAACAGTTAGAATTGAGTTATTTTAGTGGAAGAACATGTTTAAAACAGTTTAGTAGAATCTGTTCTTCCGCGGATATTTTGAATTGATATGGTTCGATAACGATTATATCTTAGCCTATTAAACTATTGGATTTTAAATACAGATATATGTATATATATATATATACTATATATATATGTAACATTATAACATATATAATACAACTACTTACCCCTTTTAAATTCAAAGCTATTGTAAATTCCCTTGGGCTTCGAATTAAATTTATTATTAAAATTACAGTCTAAAGCAGCCCAGGCATTTTGTCCCAAGATGGCTGCCGTTTTCACGAAATCCTAAGAATCGTAGCGTCAGTACCTATTTAACTCTAGTCCGCGCAAAAACACTAAACTTCTAACCAATCAACTGTTAATCAACACCCTACTGTCACGTGATGAGATGAAGTTATATGAGTTCTGGCGCCCAAAATAGGACGGACTCTCATAAGTTTTCTCCTCCTGCAATCACCCCGTTAGCTTGTCTTTCCATGAACCTGGTTAAAATAAAAATGCAGTTTAGAAAAGTTGTGGTGTTTCATGTGTCTGAGGTGGAAGATGTTGCGGAAATGGATTTAAACATTTGTGATGCACGGCCGAGCGACAAGTCATTCATTTTACCCTCAATTAGATGAAACAAGAAGAATCATAATCAAAACTATGCCACTCAGCCCGTCATTCTTCGGCCCGCGTCCGTGTCATTACATATATATATATATATATATATATATATATATATATATATATATATATATATATATATATATATATATATATATATAATGCTTCATGCGTTACATATTGATATGATGTAGTACAATTTGACATATGATTACTGATTACTATTATATCTGCATAATACACGATATATTATCGTTATATACACTCTTATTACGTTTAATTATGAAAACAAGTATATTTTGGTTTATTCTTTTAGAGTATAATAACAAATAATTATGCATAAGGTAACACTTACTTTCTCTGTATTGTAAAACGTTAGGATGCTTTTCATATATCACAACGCATCTGAAACATTTTTCTTTTCTGAAAAAAAAAAAAAATAAATAAATATGGAGAACAAAAATACACGTTTGTGATACAAGTATTTAATGAATGAAAGAAAAAAAATTATTCTTAAGAACATTTCTAGCAGACAAATAATAAAAATAAATAAAATTGTAAAACTGTTTCTTAGAATCTACAAAAATTCAGCTTCAGTCAATGGTCCCTTCTTTTCTGAGTGTTTCACGTAACATATAACTAACATGCACACACACATACACACATATATATATACTTACACACACACGCTAAGTATTTGAAAACTCAAAGACTATGATTGTATACACTTGTAAAAAAGTATAGACTGGAAACTCGTTTTTACAAGTTCCAAGGGCCAGGCAAAAATGTTAAAAATCCATAAATTCAAAGCTTCGTTGAATAGATCCTTCATTAATATTTTGAAAAAAAATTAGTATAATTTTACAATATACGAAACATCCATTAACCCTTCAGCCTGCTCGCCCGTGTATAAATTGTAACATTTTCATAATTTTGAATGTTTTGTTTTTACATGTAAGGTTGGATGTTCTAAGTAGTTTCTATTTATAGCTACACCCTTTCTAATGTAGGCCTGATTTTCTTACGTTTGTATTCTTTCCCATTCATTTTTAATCGTGATACCAACAGAGAATACTTTTATTTGTTGCACTCTGTGCACAGCGCGCCTGGTCATGTAAGAAAATTATTCCTCATTTTATTTTTGGTTATTTCGCTAAAATAATTCTAAGCATTTACAAAGTTGCTTTTCAATGATTATAAATTTAAAAAGGCTAATCAAATAAATGTCCTGATGAAGTTTTAAATACTTAATAATCATTAATAATTTCATTCCCGATGCTAACAGTAATTTTACTTTTCGTAGCATAGGAACTCTATGTTCCTATGCTACGAAAAATAATAAGGGAGTCCAACTATTTTTGACAATGCATGATGATGCAACAATAGATGACGATTCTGCTAACCCAATGATTAAACTGGATTATAATACCACAAAAGCAGGAGTTTATGTAGTGGATCAAATGTGCAGCTATAATACGGTATCCCGCAGATGGACTCTCTAGTTGTTTTTTAGGTTTATGGACATAATAGGAACCAATTCGCAAGCTGTCCTTAGATCCAATAAACCGGACATTTTTGAAAGAAGGTGATTGTATCTGCATTCTTTGGCTTTAAGTCTTCTCGAAAGGCACTTGAAGACCCGGGTAAATATTCTATCTCTTCCTCCAGACATAACTAGATTCTTACTAAAATATAAAGTGGAAACTTCCCGAGAAGCAGAACAAGAGGTGTCGGTAAAAAAGAGAGGAAAGTGTAATATACATTCAAGAGCCAAAACATTATGACCACCCGTACATTTTGCAATGAATTCGCCTGGATGACGTGGAAGGCACGTGATAAGGTGGAAGTGGTATTTAACTGCTGCTGGAGAGTCTGAAGAATCATTCTTTCACTTACTTCTGTGTGTGATGGGAAAGGCTGCGGATCTAAGCGACTTTGATAGAGGGCAGATTGTAATGGCTCGAAGGCTCGGAGCAAGTATTTCCGAAACTGCACGACTCGTGGGTTGTTCGCGACCTACAGTTATTAGTACTTATGCAAAGTGGATGAATGACGGTGAAACCAGCAGTAGACGGCATGGAGTTGGACGTCCACACGCTATCAAAGAAAAAGGTCGTCGGATACTGTCTCGCATGGTGCAGCAAAACCGGAGCCAGACAGTGGCTCGGCTGACAGCCCAATACAATGCAGGGCCAAGTAGAATAGTATCGCAGCACACTGTTCAGCGGGCACTGTTGGATATGGGGCTACGCAGCAAACGTCCCACTCGTGTGCCTTTGCTGACCAAGCGTCATCGCCAACTGCACCTGCGCTGGGCCCGGGAACATCGCGACTGGTCCATGGATCAGTGGGAGAGAGTTGCCTGGTCAGATGAATCACGGTTTGTCATTCATCACGCCGATGGCCGTGTCAGGATACGCCGTCTTCCATGCGAACTGTTGCTCTCTCAATGTACAGTAGGTCATACACAGGCCGGTGGTGGCGGTATTATGCTTTGGGGGACGTTCTCTTGAACCCGTGGACGGTCTCTGGGACCCGTGGTTGTGGTAGAGCAGACCATGAATGCTACACGGTATCTGAACATCATTGCGGACCAGTTGCACCCTTACATGGCCTCTGTTTTTCCAGCTGGAAATGGAATGTTCCAACAGGACAACGCCCCGTGTCACAAGGCTAAAATTCTGTTGGAGTGGTTCCAGGAACATGATGCTGAATTCCAGTTAATGTCCTGGCCGCCTAACCCACCGGATCTCAATCCGATAGAACACATTTGTGATGTCATGGGACGGCAGCTCAGAGTTCAAAGACCACCAATTCGCAATATCTTGGATTTGCGTGACCGTTGCTTAAACATCTGGTACAAGCTGTCTCCGTCCATCTACCAAGGACTTGTGGCATCCATGCCAAGGCGGGTTGAAGCTGTGTTGCGCGCCGAAGGTGGGCCAACTCGTTATTGACAGGTGGTCATAATGTTTTGGCTTTTGAGTGTATATGCAGACGGCTAAATAATGTAACTACCACGATAAAGTGTGATGCATGTAATAGTTTTTCATGCAAGATACATTGCAAAATCCTCACTATATGTTTGAGATGTGAAGAAATTGAAGGAAACTGAAGAAAATTGAACAAATTATTCCTGTTTTAAAAATAAATTTTATTTTTTTATGAAAATTTCTTCTTATTCATTTTTGGCCTTTAATTATGAATAATCTCAATATTATCAAGATATAGTCATAAAACGCAGAATTATTATTCCCAATTTGAAAAAAAAAAGTTAATTACAAAAGGAATAATGAAGGTTTAAAAAGACGTTGCACTGTATGCAACGCGCGCCTGGTGGTCTTACCAAAAATTGGCGCGCACGCTGAAGGGTTAAAATTCTAATATATAATTTATAATTTTACCGCGTAAAATTTTACCTTTTAAATAAATCCTCGGCTTATACACTAAAACGGAAATTTTTTAGTCTATATTATAAAACCGAAAGTAAGGAATATTGGCGGAATGAGGCCAATATGGAAAAACTTGTCCAAGGTACTCTTAAACCCCTACACTCTAAGAATTTTTAGATAAATTTATTTTGATGTGATATGCTGACAGACAGTGAAATTCTTCATCAAATCGAGAATTATTTTACATCCAGTTCTCCTTATTTCAATATATAGCAGAATTTATTCCTTTAATTCAATTTTCGCATAAATGAATATAAGTAAAACCCTCTTTCAAAGAAACATTTCCATGGAACATCGTCAAGCAGTCATGCAGAAAATCATACAGAAGCATAAGTTTTAAATTACGCAATCTCTGTTTACGCAGTTTTCTTCTTTGTGCTAAACACTACAGAAAAGAGAACAGTACGGCTATTGATAAACAGATTCAAAAATATACAGTGGCCAAAGAAAAAAGGGAAGCAGCAAGTATAAAATGAAATTATTTTGACCCTACGGCTGCCCTACGTCGGAATTCAACGCTTTAGAATCGCTGAGACTCGACTGATACATAACCTTGAACACAGCTAGCATAGTCAACCTTTCTCCACAGGTCAAATAAGAAAGCCGCAATAGACTAAACTACGAATGCATAGTTGTGGTTTTAGATATCATGACAGCGGAAACAAAAAAAAAAAATGCGTTTAAGAGATACAGGAATGAATGGGAAACTAAGCATCAGATATGAATGTTACGAAAGTAACCCGATATGATTAATATTTTAATTTTCATTAAACATTTTCCCTTAAAAAGTTAAAGTTAAAATCGAGATAAATGATACGATTGGAAAGTGTAGGTTGCCCGGTGGAAACATAAATCATAACCTTTTACTTAATTTTTGCGATAACATTTGCTAAGTGTAAGAGAGATGCTACATTTATCACGAAATTCATTTTTTTTAAATCTCCACCAGACAGAGAATAAAGGTCCTGGCATAATAGCCTCTGCATATTAATCACAAGAGATGCATAATAAATCCCTATCATTTACCGAGCAACGCGAAGGGAAAAAAAAATATGTTTGCATTCATTGCAACCCAATCTATTAAAGCAGCCTTCTTTACAATACAAGAAATCGCTCAACGGCAGCATTATTTAGTGATACTTTTCACTGAATGCATATACTCTTTCTTTCAAACAGAAGAATCTAATCACAAGATCTTTTCTTTTATTATTTTTCGGGGGAAAAAAAAGGAATAACTCAACATCAATTACCAAAGGAGAAATCACCGGATCAAGGGGGCCTCTAAAGAAATTCTACGCGTGGAGTCACCTGGAAAGAGGTTTTTACGATAAGATCGACATGGAAGATTCTAATGAACTATTATTTCGTATCTTTATTTTTTGAAACCTTGATTTTGAATTAGTATTCATTTTGAAACTCTCTTATTCTTTCGTGAGATTCCTCTTGTTTTTTTTTCCCATTTTCATGGGAAAATGAAAAGGACTCCAATTTTTTTTCTGACTTCTTTTTCTCGCTGATTGAATGCAGAATAGGAGATTTATTCTGACGTAAAATTGCTTTTTTTCCCAAAGTTTTTGACTTTTATTTTTCTTTATCCCTTTATGTTGAGTTTTTGAAAATGTAAAACAAAACTATTAATTTGAAACGATAAATCACACTTAAAAAGTAATCATACTTTATTTAACGGCAACAGAGATAAAAAAAATTGTTTTTATCTCTCGTTTCTGCTTTTAATGTTATTTACCGAAACATGGGTAACTGAACAAATTAAAATTTTGTTATCATCATATGAACTTAAATGTTCATCTGCTTAATTTATTGTTGGTCGTAAAAAATAAATGAAGCATGCAGCGCTTCTTTTGAGAGCAGTTGTACTGATTTAGATAAAAAAAAGAGATTTTCTATTGAAAATTTTCTTTTGGGCATAGAAATTGCCTACTTTTTTAAGCATGAATGGAAAATTATTCACATTTGGAGGGTTTATTATGATTCGATGAAGCCCCCTTCAACAGAACAATGGTATATACGCTTTTCCACTGAGACGACTTTCAACACGAACTGGTCTTATTCTAATTTCCCTTTTCATAAAGCAAGAGAGACACCTTTAAATTATCATTTTACTACTTGAATCATTTCACATTGTAAACTACACATACATAGAATATAATGAACTTGGAAAAATATATAAAATAAATATATGAATTCCGGAGTTCGTGCCACCTGAATTTTTTTTTTCACTTTTTAAATTTTACAGGTTTATATACTATATACTAAATATGCGGTTTGTTTGGGATCGTTCAATCACTCTTCAAGAAAACTATGTTTCGAAATTATCAACGTATCACATTAAACAGTATTTGTAGTATTGAGTTCAATTACTCCCTACATTATAATGAGAAATCCCATAATTATTTTAATTTTTAAATATTCGCGTACTGACTTTAATTAATTTCCATTTTTAATTTATAAAATACAACTCTATCAAGTGAAAGTTCAGAGTATGTATGAGCAATGACATTATAAATTTGCTTGAGTTTTTGAACCAAAATTGATTATTTCAAGATTCGTTTATCCAACAGTCAATTGAATTTTAATTTATCCATCACCGTAAACTTTATTAGAAAAGATATAAAGTTTAAAAGAATATACGGAAAATAATATTAAAGGGTTCTACTGTAGAAAAAAAAAGATAAAATTTTTTAACTCCGCAATAGTAACTATAAAGCCTAAAACTGTATGTATTCTAAATATTCTTTAAAATTCAGAGTTGAACGTATTATAATTGTTAACATAAACAGATTCTTATTCAGTGTGTCAGAGAGTGGTAACGCGGTTTTGTAATCTTAATTCTTCAAACATATTATTTCTTTTATGAATAGAAACACTTTCTAAACATGTACGTTTAAGCCCCTATATCATATTTAAACCGTTCATAATCATAGGTATACTTAAAGTATACGTAACATAAATATACGTAAACTATTTAACTAATGTTTAGTTATATAGAATTACATTTCTATCTAAAAGTACCTTGTCTTTAGTCATGTGTGAACTTGACTATTGTCATATGCAACGTTTCGACTATGAAAGCAGGATTAAAAGGTTTCACCTTTTTAAAACCACACATTAGCGTTACTCTCTAATACCATAATATATTGACGTAGTTTAGCTAAAAATATATTCATAATTATGTGTGATAATAATGTAATTTATTACTTAAAGCTTTGAACTGTTTTCATCAATTAATAATAGTACCGCAAATATTAAGAAATAACAATGTCAGGTATTACAGATGAGATCACATAAATATTATTATAAGGAACGAATTTTCGATGCTGTCATTTTCTTTGGCTTATCAGTGTTTTACTGTTTTCCTTTACACTCTACATCAATCATACTAAATAATAGGGGGATCTGTATTCAACGTTATAGTTAAAAAAACTCTAACCTGATAAAACAAATTGACATGGTCATTTCAAAAGTTGTTTATAACCCAACAGTTTGTATCATAATTTTATTATACATAAATAACCATTTTACACTATTTTTAGATTAAATAAACAAAAAGAATCTGTTTGTCTGATTAAATTCGTTTAATGTAATCTGGGTGATTTCAACAACTGGACGCTACATTCCTTTCCCTTTTTGTATTACTAAAATTCAGAATGAAAAATAAAGTCTTTAAATATTCAAATATTCATTAATACTGCAGAATAGTCCAACTCTTTGAACTTTTTTGAAACGTCAGTATGAAAATTAAATTGCAATCAGCTACGTGAAATGTTACAAAATTTTTATAACCGTGGCTTTAAAATTCTAATCTGACATAATTAGAAAAAAAAAACATAACCAATTTTCCTATACTTCTCACATTCCGTATTTAATTTCTCCATTTCTCATTTATCTGAGTTGTAGTTAAATGCTACAAAAAAAAAGGATTACAAAAAAAAAGGAAATTTATAACCACTGTAACACGAAAAGAAGTTAAAATTGTCGTGTAAGAGTGCAAAAATTAAAATTCAGTCCATATTATAAGCACTGATAGAAACATTCTTCAGTATAAATTAATTGTTTATGGATCATCATCCATGGATTAATAAATGTCTCTTGACAATCTCTTAGGCTACTACCTCCTAAATCACTATGCATTTGTTATGAATACATCTTTCGAAGTTGCAACGCCTAAGAAAATTTTTAGTATAATAATATTCTCAGTACAAAATGTTTAACTGTCAATATTAGTCCGTACGAACACTGAGAGTTGTCATTTAATAGTTACTTGCTACGAATGAATTATTGGAGTCGAAATTTAGTAATCTGTCATTCAGAACTCCTCTAGAAGTTTTAGTCAGAATTTCAACTTTAAAGGGTACTGGGAAGTAAAGGGTTAAGGAGTCCGGGACACATTTTGAAATTTTTTTTATTTATTGAGTTAAAATTTTGAATATTTTTGTGATGGTTAACCATATTAAAATTTTAACCATATTAAACAAAATCACATCATAAAACTTCTCATAATTTTTCTAAAAAATTTAATTTTTAAAAATTTTTTTAAATAGCGGGGTAATTTAAAAACGTTATAAATCCAAATATTATTTGTCGAATTTCAAAATTTTTCCCTTTAATTAAACAGAAAAATATAATTTTTAGTTTTGACTCAGCGATATTTTTAAATATTAATTTTTAAAAAATTTAAAATATTTAGAAAAAAATTTCATAAAAATTGATGTAACTTATTTTTAAAAAATCATGTTTCAAAAGTAAATATTTTTTCAAATTTGCTGATTCAAAATTAAGGAAAAATAATTGAAAAAGACATGTTTCAAGTTTAAACCATTTATCTTTAACGGTTCTTGACTTATAACGATTTAAAGACGAGAGATTGGGAAAAAACCCATCATGCAGGAAAACGCATTTAAACGTTTAAACAAAGATTGGCTGCTATTAGAATGTTGCGAAAAGAAAATTAATATATTCTGTTCTAATTAAGATAAAAACATGATTTAAACGTTATTTTAAGCGGTAAAGAACACAAAAATTTTTAATGCAATAAAACTTTTTTCGAAAATTTTGAAGAATTTTGTATCCTTAAGACATTACAAACTATGCTTACCATGAATTTATGTAATGGAGGCCGAAACTGTAAGCATTATTCTATTGGATGTCATTGTTTCGCGACTTTTTTTCCCAGTATGTTTGTTTACCTGTGGGCTGCTATCGTCTGTGAATTTATAATTTTGCTATCCCTCGTTAAATTTCTCATCACATTTATACATGTAGGAAGACCTACCCGTCTACAAAACCAGGTTATTTTTTAATGCAGCATGTCTCCATTTGAACGCTGTAGTAGTTTTCAGTATCTGTTGTGCACCGTGTGAGAATTTTCCTGTAGTGTTTGCTATCTGGTAACCAAATAAATGAAGAAAATTATCAGTAATGATATTCACTGAAAATCATCAGTGACTATCATTAATCAGAACTACCCATTTAAACTTTTTTCATCATATTGAGACTATTACACTTTACGTGGAACTCAAAATCTCTCCCGAAATTATGATAGTCATACCGAAAAACTGAATATTCAAAGGATTGAAAGAATCAAATATTTGAAGGTAATATAAAAATTCAATCTTTTCAATATCTCAAAGGGAGGCACTCTCTTCTAACATTTTTCGTTTGTCGTAAAATTTCCTTTTTTCCCAGTGTATGTATTATATCTCATGCCTTCGTCTAGAATATCAAAAATTAAATGTAGAAACGAATATATTTGAATATTTTGACATTTATAGAAAAAAAAATTGCAATTAAAAACTACGAAGGGTTTGATTGGCTAGATTTAAAGTTTGGAACTATTCATAAATTAAGCATGAAACTAAAATTTTAAAAGTTGGGCACTACTTTCGCTAGTTCTCCTAACTCTTACAAAATTCTGTTGGTTAAATAATGCTTTAATCCCGGAAAGGATTTTGATCCAGAGTTTTAAAATAAATTCTAAAATGAAATATTCCCTAAAGGCTCAGTAATCTAGAAGTTCCTTTGATGACGATCCCAGAAATAAGCAAAGATGAATTACAAAATAAATCAAA
Source organism: Dolomedes plantarius (assembly GCA_907164885.2). Taxonomy (NCBI): domain Eukaryota; kingdom Metazoa; phylum Arthropoda; class Arachnida; order Araneae; family Dolomedidae; genus Dolomedes; species Dolomedes plantarius. The sequence goes on from OU015493.1 coordinate 35,507,984, forward strand.
GAAGCCGAAAATTGTATTTTTGGAATATTAACGGAGAAAACCTCCATTACCCAAATGTGAGGCAACCACCTTTGATCTTCACTTTCCTTCTATTAATCTTAAAGTTTGGAAACTTTGTAAAATCCCATAATGTCCCGGAAACTAACATTTTCTCTAATTTTATTTTTCACAGAATCGATTATTTTTTTTTTTCGCGGGAAATTTTGCAAGACGTTCGCAGAAATGATTTCGAAAGAATAATTTGCTAGAGAGTTTAACTTGCGCTTTACAAATTTACTTAAATCACTGGATATTTTTACTAAAATATTTGGTTTAAATGGCTTATGAAGCCTTTTTTGCATAATTTGGATATATTTTTGCATGAGAAAATAAAGCTGTTAACTCAACATAGTTTAGTTTTACACATCGATCATTTTATGTAGCCCAGGACTAACAACGCACACAAAAAATTACTAATATGTGATGTTATGTGAAGCAAATGTACTTAAGATAAATACATCACATAGCAAATGGATGCAATTAAATCCTATCACATAATTTTATACACTTTATCTAAAATAATTAAATTACTAAAAATTTTGGAGCATCAATTATCGCTATACGTTATTATTTGGTTTAAATGGCTTAAGAAGACTTTTTTGTATAATTTGAATATATTTTTGCATGAGAAAATAGGGCTGTTAACTCAACATAGTTTAATTTTGCATATCGATCTTTTTACGTAGGTTTGCACAGGACTAACACAAAAAATTACTAAAATGTGATGTTATGTGATGTAAATGTACTTAAGATATGTACATCACATATCTAATGGATGTAATTAAATCCTATCACCTAATGTTATACATTTTATCTAAAATAATTAAATTACTGAAAATTCTGGAGGATTATTTATCGCCTTACGTTATTATTTGGTTTAAATGGCTTAAGAAGCCTTTTTTGCATAATTTGGATATATTTTTGCATGAGAAAATAAGGCTGTTAACTCAGCATATTTTAGTTTTGCACATCGATCTTTTTATGTAGGTTTGCTCAGGACTAACAACGCACACACAAAATTACTAATATGTGATGATATGTGATGTAAATGTACTTAAGATATGTACATCACATAACTAATGGATGCAATCAAATCCTATCACCTAATGTTATACACTTGATTCAAAATAATTAAATTACTAAAAATTCTGGAGCATTAATTATCGTTTTAAGAATTTTGTTTTGCGTCAAATGAAATTAGCTAAATGGTTTCATAATAATTTACAAATATAGAACTTAGAAATACGTGTCAATCACGAATGCTCGAAAAAATTTTCTTATATAAGATAGTCGAACTAAAATTATTTTCCAAAATTGGGATTGAAAACTACAGTAATGTATTTTAAAGGGGCAGCGGTGACCCAGCTAGCAAAGGGAGCGAGCCAATGATCTGAACCTCACTGGTTTGGTCACTATCTCTGAAAAATCCACAGCCGTGTTCACTATTGGTGGCCGGTGCACATAAAATCTGTCGAGGCTACAATGTCCTCCAAGTTCTCAAGTTTACTTCTGGAAGTGCGGTGTCAAATGTTCCGGTCTCGTCAATTCACTAGGTTCTAAATTACGGGGCCGGCCTATAGTGGGTAATCCTGGCCACCTATACGGTGCCCCCTTAAATGAATGACCAGCAGTCTCGCCTATCAGAGAACTATTGGCGTCATAGCCAATCTTCTGGGCATTTGTATTAAAAATAATGTATTTGAATATTAAAAATTCCTCCAGATGTCACCCGTGGTCCTGCTCTATCAAAATTAAGGTGGAACCAAGGAAGCGATGTTAACTCCCCAGTATGATGCTCCCAGATAAAAATTAGTCAACAATTTCCGAGGTTCTATACGGATGTCTCAGGACAAATACCTTCCCATTAGCAAAAAAAATAAATATAAAAATAAAAACTATAATAATTTATTTAAAAATAAAAAAAACCTCTTCAAATTATTCTAGATTAAATGCTCGTGTTCCTTGCCTACATCTGAAATGAAACAAACAGTTTAATATGTCCTCATCCACAAAGTGACGATACTTCAATTTTCGATGTAAAAAGCGAAGAGAAGAAGTCCATGTGACCAACGAAAGGGAGAAAAAAACCCAGATAAATCTACATCAGAGCAAAGATCTGCCTAAGTAAAAAATGTGTGTGTGTGCGTGCGTGCGTGTGTGCGTGCGTGCGTGCGTGTGTGTGTGTGCGCACACACTGGATGCTATAGGAGCCAAAGTTAGCTTTTCAGCGGACGCCCCTGTGTACAAAGTACTACATTTTCGAAATTTTGAATGGTTTGTTTTTATATGTAAGGTTTGAATACTCTAAGCAGTTTCTATTTATAGCTACACCCTTTCTAATGCAGGTATGAATTTCTGACCCTTCTATTCCTTTCCCTTCATTCATAGTCGTGATTTAACCGTGGTAAACCAGCGATTATTCTGGATTACAATACGTCAAAAGCAGGAGTTGATGTAATCGATTAAATATGCAGCAATTACACGGTATCCCGCATATCACAAAGACGGATTCTCTAATTTTTCTTAGGTTTTTGGACATAATAGGAATGAATTCGCAAGTTGTCCTTAGATCCAATAAACTGGACAATTTTGAAATATAAGGCGATTGTATCTGCATTCTTTGGCCTTTGTAAATTTATGTCAATATTACCAACATTTTACATCTTGTCATAAAAGCAGAATTATTATTTTCAATTTGAAAAAAAAAGTTTATTACAAATGGAATAATCAAGGTTGAAAGAGACGTTGCACCGGCTGGTGTTCAAAAAATTGACGCGCCTGCTGAAGGGTTAGACATCTAGAAGAGTGGCTAGACCTCCACCCCCAATCGCACTTTTACCAAAAATCGAGATGGGAGATCTCTAGACAAATTCAAATGCGAAGATAATTAAGCTCTGTGTTATAAGTAGGGCTAACAACAGAAATTTCAAGACACAAGATCGTGATAGGTCGCGGCGGAAGAAGTCACTTCAAAGAGTGACAGAGGTACAAAGATAAATTTCACAACGACGCAAAGGGGCACACCCGACAAGAAAACAGTCAAAAGTAAGATTTTCGTGAGATGTGGTAAAATAGATGACGAGATTATGAAATGGAATTAGGAAAGAAAAAAGATTAAGGTCGTATAAGTAGAAAAGAGAAGGAATCCGGAGAATAAAAGGATGCAGACACGAGCAAATATTTTTCGACGCAGCAGATAATGATAATGTAAACATGCCAACATCATCAATGAAATATTTATTCACCCTCCTCAGAGGCTAATCGTATGCGGAAATATTTATTACGGGAATTTGAAAATAATATTCGTTCATACATTTTAATTTCGTAGAACAGTCATTAAAATTTTGAAGAATGCTGGAATTTTGTTGAATTTAAACCGTTTTTCGCCGAAATATTTAGAGAAATACACTTTGAATTGATACAACTTTTTTTGTTTTTCTCATAAATTATGTTTTCATCTTAAAGGATTTTATTAATGGTTTTCAAAATCATACCGAAGTTTATACAGAAAAACGCGATTGAGGCAACACATATACTAGAGAAATACTTCGAATTTTATTGTGTAAACTCTGATAAAAGAAGCTGCTTTTGAAATAGTTTTGTATAAAAAAACACATAAAATATCAATTTCATTTACCTGGAATTCGTGTACGATTCGTGAATTTTCCCCGAAAGTTCAAATCAACAGATTGTGAATATTTTGGGAGGGAAAAAATAAATCATATCGCACCTTCAGTGGTTTAAAAGGGAACATAAATAGAAACAATTGTAATTCAATACTATCAATCCATAGAGTTATTTTTCAGAAGTGGAAACAATATATTTATACTAGAATTTTGGAAGTACATTTTCTTATGGAATTGTAAAATGTTAGTAAATAGATTATTTAATAAAAAAACTCAATTAAAAAGTTTAAATTTTTCAAATTTCTACAGGTATATATACCGAGTGTCCCAAAAATGACCGACGATTTGAAAAATCAATTAAAGAAAAACAGATGGTGATAGAAATGCACGGTTTGCTGCATTCTGCTTAGGTAACCAGGGAATTTATTCTCACCAATTTTCAAAATTAGTTACAAAGTTCGTCAACAGAGGCGCTGCTGAATGGGAAAACTATAAAACAATGTTTTCAAAGCAAGAAGCATATGCAAAGTGGCATGGATTGGCCTCTCTATTCGCCAGATTTGCCGCCATGCGAATTTTTTCATTGGGGGTACTTGAAAGACAAGGTGTATCGTCACAATCCACAAACTGTAGATGAACTGGAACAATACATGTCTGCTGCTTGTCAGAACATTCAAACTGAAATGTTTGCAGGGGCGTCTGCGAATTTTGACCTGACTGCACCACGTTGTTGCTGCAAACGGTGGTTATTTTGAAAACATTGTTTTATGGTTTTTCCAGTCAGCAGCGCCATCTGTTGGCGAACTTTGTAACTCATTTTGAAAATTGGTGAGAATAAATTCCCTGGTTACCTAAGCAGAATGCAGCAAACCGTACATTTCTATAGCCTTCCGTTTTTCTTTTATTGATTTTTCAAATCGTAGGTCATTTTTGGGACACCCGGTATATGAAATACCCAGCAGCTGTAGGCATTCGTTCTGTAGTCGTGTCGAAATGAATCTCCATAGATTTTTATAACTGTCTTTGTTCTGGACACACAATGACGGCGTTTTGAAGTATATTACAGCACACATAAAAGAACATGTAAATTCCGGACCTGCCGGAGTATTTAGCTACGTTACATCTTGATGAGCGGAGAAGGGACGTGGCGCGTGGCAATAGAATACACAAGACAAAAGAGTGCGGAGTTCACACAAAGCATGGACGGGACAACATCAACATACGAGGACAGTCACGAAAAATGCCGCGGAGAATCCTTGTTCTCGCTTATACGGAGGGTTCATGACCTTCTACACCATGGTGGCAAAAATATCTAATTAGTTATCCGTGACCATCTGACCTCGTGCGTCAGAAGTTATAATCTCTCGAAAAGCGAGAGATGAAATCGTGATGTTGAATCATGTTTTGAATACAGCTTTTACCGTTCAGCGAGCATGCGTTAAGGGAAAATTTAGCTAGTTAATTCGTTTATCCTTAGGTCATAATTTGAAATAGAGGGCTATACTTTATTGAAACGTCAACGGGAAAATTTAGAATATGCATTAATTAATAGAAGTGTAACGTTATTATAATTATATATATATATATATATATATATATATATATATATATATATATATTCTGTATTTATATATATATATATATATATATATATATATATATATATATATATATATATATATATAAATATAAATACAGAAAATGGATGTAGATGTTTACAACTTGTTAACATAAAGATTTAAAGTGATTTACATGAAAATCTAACTACAGAATTTTAATGGAGGTACAACAGGTGTAATTTTCCGTCATTTAAATTCTTATGAAAAACACAATATATATATATATATATATATATATATATATATATATATATATATATATATATATATATATATATTCATTCTACATTTTAGAAAATTTCTATGATATTTACTAAGAATAGAGAGCAAACGAGAACGTTGCTATGACACCAATACTTGAAGTATTGGCTTCATATGATTTATAAAAATGCTTTGCATATAATTTCGTAATGATGTTTTTGTTAATTAAAAGCGAATTAAACATTTTGTTTTTTAAGCGTTTAAAAATGTCTTATTACAGATATTTTTTATAAAACTATTTGTAAGAATTTTTCTTAAGTTAAAAAAAATTATTTTGCATTGATTTAATATACAGACATATCTCCTGGTAATTTTGTTATTATAAAGTGCTGTATGGCTAACAGAGATACTTAAAATATTTCAACTGCTTGGTGTCCATTTTTTTCTTCCTACTAACTGCACTTTAAAGAGGCACATATTTTAAATAAATAACTCACTTAGAACAACAAAAAAGTTTTGGACTCTAAGCAGCCATTAAAGAGCAATTCAAAAAACATCCACTTAATAAATTTTCTGATTCAGAAAAAGTTATCCTTTAAAAGAGACTTTTACACTAAGTGCTTGTTTCTATTTTGTTAAGAAAAAGTTTATTTTCTGTTGAAAACCAATTATATAAACATTTGGGGAAATCTAATAAGCTTTTCTCTTCAAAACATTTCTATAAAGCTCATTCAATCCATAAAGTCGTGAAGTTGCTGCTTTTTTTTCTCAGTGTTTTTATACTTCATTTCGCACTGGATGATCATTTCAAAAAAAATCTCGTAACTTAAATATTTATGTACCTGTATGTATAGCTTAATTCCCGGTAAACATTCTTTTCCTTCTTTTTTTGAACAACATTATGAATCTGTATCTGAAATATCAACAAGAACCCTACAAAAGAAGTATATACTAACAGATGTTTTGTCAAGTTATGCTATTAGGCTTTTAAAAGAAATTTCTTTGTTGTTAAAAGCTGCTGAAAAGAGCTTTTCTCTAGGGGTGATGCGAGTTTTGTTTTAGAAAACTCTTTAGAATGGTAAAAAGCAAGTACTTAATATAAATAAGTCAAAATTTTCGGTTTCGAATTCAAGGTGCATTTTCTTTTTCCTTTTCGCATTGTGATTTTTTTCCCTTTTTGAGAGCAAAATATTTTTTTTTGTGGATTCGCTCTTGATATGGCAATTATGACTTTAAAAGAGTTTAATATATTTTAAGATGGGTTTTTATAGCAATTTCATTGAACATACATTGCATCATTTAACTTATGTTAAATTTTAAAAAAAGACAGCTGAAAACTTCAAGATACTTTATGGACAAAAAAGGACTTTATAAAACATGTTTCTTTTTTTAATAGACATGCTAAATTATTTTGATCTATGCTATCACATAATTAATGGACCTTCATTTTCTATTTGAAAAGCGACTTAGAAGGCTATAGAAAATACTTTTGAAAAAAGGAAACATAATATCTAGTTTTTTTCAAAAAAAGTTAAGTATAAATTTCAGAAAAATAAATAGAAAAATAGAATAAGTATAAGCTAAAAAAACTAATGATGCAAGATATTTAAATTCCATCACAGGACTGAGATCATTGAGGCAAATGATATAAAACCAATGCTTCAAGCATTAAATGTGGTCTTTTTATTTTATATAACATAAAACGAAACGCGGTAACTATTTAAACAGTACCTAGTAGTAACTAAAGAAAAAATAGTTTTTTAATATAGTTAAAAGTCGTAATTTTTGGATAAGTTTTAAATTTCAGTAAGTCTGCCTTTTTAAGCACACTTTAAGTTTACTTCACATAAATCCTCTGATAATAGTTTTGCACTATGAAAAAGGAGCAAACAAAGTTACGAATTTCAAGCATTCTTGTTGGAGATTTTTAATTAGTTCTAATGGTGCATAATTATGAAAATGTTTTATTTTCAAAAACTAACTCTTGAATGGTTAAACATAATTTTATTGTTTCCATAGCTTTTTTAGGAAAATATATTAAAAATAATTTTATTTTAAATTTGTAATCTGAATTCTGAACTCATTCCCAATAACAATAAAAGTAAAGATTTTAAATTTACTGCAGATTAAAATAAATAAAAATTTTAAAATGCAATGTAACTCTTTAGATACAATATAATATATAAAGCCAATATTTCAGATCTGGATTTGGATGTGGTAAATCTAATATTTACAGAAAAAAATTAATATAATAATTATAAGCTTATATTTACTTTTGTATAATATCATAAACAGTTTGAAAATTTCAGACTGCGGTTCTATTGGTGAAACTAAAAAAAAATGTGCTATATTTTCTAACTGGGATTTTATATTATAAAAATTATGTGGTATTCACTGTCGTAATGTAAGCAAAATCATTTTCTGTACGGAATATGTAACAGGAAAACTCATGCTTGTTAGGTTATTGCAACCACTACTGAAAAAAAAATCCTGACTATGACAAAAGAAGAGTTCAAACATTTAAATATTATCAAGCACTTTTCAAAGACACATCGATTATGGTGTTGTTCTAACTATGCTGCTGAATAATATTTCAAGAACTATTTAAAGACATTATTTTCAAAGTATGTCTTATTAAAATCAGTTCATTTCATGCTTGTTAAGTTATAACAACCAATACCGAAAAACACTCGGTTGTAATAAAATAATCCATAGAGGTTAAAGATTTAAATATTATCAAGCACTCAGCAACGACATATCGAAAAAGGTATAGTTCTAACTATCTTGATGAATAGGGGTACTAAATTTCGCATAAAAAATATCGAAATTTTGCACACAAAAAATTACAAAATATAAAATTTCGCATTTATTCGCACAAATAAATATTTATGTATATAAATTCAAAAATTTCACATTATTTAAAAAAATCAGAATTATACTTACTCAGATAGGTAAGAATCAAAATTCTTAGTTAAAAGCTAACATTGTAGTAGTCTCCACATTCTCTTACTTAAGTCTTCGAGAGTGAGATTTTTCAGTTAAAGACCGTGGATGGACTTAAATAAGCAATTCTGTTAAAAAATTATTACTATTATTACCTCATTTCGCTTAAAAAGCCATTTATCACCGAGTTTTCACCGAAAAGTAGTAAAAAAATAATTTTCGCATTTATTCGCTCATATCGCCAAATTTCGCATTTAGTCGCATCTATTTCGTAAATATGAAAATTACGTATCCCTACTGATGAATAATATTAAAAGACTTATTTGAAGACCTAAATTTAAAAGTATGTCATTAAAATCAGTCCATTTCATGCTTGTTAGGTACAACCACTACTGAAAAGCACTCGACTGTGATAACAGAATATTAAGAGATCACAGGTTTAAATATTATCAAGCACTTAGCAACGACATATAAAATAAGATGTAGTCCTAACTCTAATGATGAATAATATTTGAAGAATTATTTGTAGACATGATTTTAAGACATGTCCTATTGAAATCAGTTCATGTCACACACAGAAAAAAATTATGTTTGTATAGAATAATGCATATGTATAGTTATAAACCTAATTTTTTAAGGTGACTGCCTACGTTCTGAGTCAATTTAAAAAAAAAAAAATCTTTAAAGGATTTTTTGGTCTTTTATGGTAAAATAGCACTTAATAATTTTTAAGTGCTAAAAAAGGAACAAAAACTTACCTGTAAATAGCATACCTTTTTATTAATTGGTCAATTTGAAGTAATTTTTAATGAAATTTAGCTAAAATGCCTATCACTCTGCAGAAAAATCCTAATGCTACTATTTTAATTTCCTTCTCACACAGGATACATATGGCAGTTATCTTCAAAATGACTTACAATCTAAGAGAAATTTTAAAATGCAAACAAATGCAAGACAATTTTATGTTCCAATATGAAAATTTTCACAAATTCGTCATTCATTTCATTCCTTATAAAAACAGACCAAAATAAAAAACTATTTATTATACACCAATTATTGTGCGACATTTCATTAATAATAGCATCTAAAATACTTCTTGAAAATTTTATCAAATTATATACATTATTATGGGAGATATAATGATAACGGTAGGGATTTGTGCTAAAAAAAAATTCTGAGAAAAAACGCTGTTGTTTGTCACTTCAATTTTGTAGCCGAAGATGATTTTTTAAAATAGCTATTACTCTGCTTCTAATTGATGTAGAATGAAAATCAAAACAGTTTTGAAAAGAGAAAAGATGGAATTACACGATTCTTGCAAAAAAAGAAATTGACCAAAATAGTCAAAAAAAAGACATTTTCAACGTAGGCAGTCACCTTAAAAAAGGTACATTTTAAAAACTTACGTGTCTTCAATATAGAACATATGACTGTCAGAGGCTAAGCACTTCCCTCTGAAGGAGAATAAATCCTTTTGAATCTTGATTAAAGGATGAACACCTTTTTGGAACCAAGTACCCGTCCATTTAGCTGGGAACTCACATCCTTTAGAAGCTGTAAAAGCAAAAGATAAATGATAAAATAAAAAATATACATAAGCCTATTATCTCTAGAAATATACAGTGGAATCTCGATCGATCGTTTTCGGATCCATCGTTTTTTCGTATGTGTCGTTCATTTTATCCAGTCCCAACGATCATATTGCTTTGTTATGTTCCCGCATCTATCGTTTTCCCACATTTATCGTTCATTTCAATCGGTCCCTGGAAAAACAATAGATCTAGATTCCACTGTATATCTAAAATAAAGTAACATATAGCTTAATTTAAAAATGAAGTTTATTTGAGCAACAAATGCATATATCATTCATTTTTTAAAAGAAATAAGTCATTAATATTCTAAACAAACGACTACACGGTTGCAAAATAAATAAATAAAACGAGATGAACTTGCATAAATCCTTAAAAATGTCTCCAAAAATAAAAAAAAGATAAATAAATCAATTTGAATTTCATCATTAATCTTTATTCCAGACAGTCTGACTTTATTGTTTTCAAGAATCGTTTACCACTAAAAGAGGGAAAATTCAATACATTACGTGATTTCATGGAAGACACACAATTTATTTTACAGATTTACTGAGATTATTGCACTCAATTATGTTTTTTTATATGCATTACATTTCTTTAAAATTCGTTTCATATGAATATAATCTTATTTAACTCTTTAAACATTACATAATGTCGTTATCAAATCAATTCATCTCTCATTACCAATGTTGAATGTTTAAAATCTCGAGAGATATTTATGAACAGACTAGCTGAATACCCGAGCTTCGCTACGGAGTACATTCAAAATAAATACAACGGTCAATATATGAAATTAATGCAAAAAAAAAAAATAATAAATTAAAAAATCGTAGCGGATATTTTTATAGACAAAATAATGTAGAAGAAAATATTCCAATTAAATACAATGGTCGATGTATGCAATTAATTTGCATATTTAATATCCATAAAACATAGTAATTTGAATTAAATTTTTTAAAAACTTCCATCTCAATTAGTATAGTAGTTAAATTTTATTTTTTACTGTATTTTAATTTTTTTTGTCAATTTATTTCGTTGTTATGCAAATGACACAAAATTAATTTAAAGTATCACAAAAAGAAAAGAAACCACGTGATCAGCATTTAATAAATTAAATTCTAAAAATTAATATTTAAAAACTCATCAAAAATCAAAAAATGGAGGTAAAGATTCAAATAAGATCTCATATTAAAGGAATTTTTAGGATATTTCTCGCGATATAAATTTTATAACCCTCAAATTATTATTTTAAATGCAAACTTAAAAAAAGTTACAAAAACAGCTTAAAAATTTAATTTTAAAAAATCCAAGAAGAATTTTTCAAAAATCTTTCTTAGTGCACCGCTACACTATAAGAAGAATCACCATGCAAAATTTCAGCCCTTTAGGCCCAGCGTTTTGGTCTGTGCGTTATCTGTCAGTCAGTCAGTTACGGAACTGTTTTATATATATAGATAAATCAGAAAACGTGTTTTGAAATAACAAAGTATGATCATGAGAAAGAGTTAAAGATGAAAAATTTAACGTAAAAAGATATTAAATTATACTAATGTTTTATATTCTTCATGGTTGGCTGTATGTCCCCCCTGCTTGCAGAAGAAATATGAACATATCATTAAAAAGTAGATGTCATGATTAAAACAGTATTGCAGGGTGCATTCTTATTGTGGTCCGGACGAGCTAGCCTGTCAGATATTGTTAGAGTTTGAAATTTCCCATGTTGGAAATAGCAGGAGAAATAATTAAATAGGTGGGTATACTCACAGACTATAACAGGAATACTAAATGACAAAGATCTAATTGCCTAGAATACGATAAATATTTATTCTAGGCAAAAAAAGAGTTTTGATATCGATTTTTCAATATAAATCCCCATTACTTTACAATAAACATTTAAAATGTAGGCTACATATCGTCTGTGTATAGAAGAGCATTCCAGCACACCCGTAAGATACTGATTTTCGTTTTGCTTTTATTGGGAGGTCTTCAACTAGTTTAGCCAACACATAAGCTGGAGGTGAAAATTAATCTCAAATTATTGTTCATTTGAACGTTTATTGATGACTGATAAAAGGATGCCAGTCAAAGAAAAATTGGAAGAAACAGTCCCACAATTTAGGGTGCAAAATTTAGGAAAATTTAAAAGAAGTACCGCACAGACACACTCGTAACTGTATATAAAACGAAAAGAAGGGCAAAAGTCTAATGGCATTTTAAGAAATTACACTTCCAAGATCGACATTTTTACGTTCCTTTCCAATGAAGTGAAATGATTTCTTTTCTATTTACATAAAATAGTTTCGTAACTGACTGACTGACAACTAACGCACAGACCAAACCGCTGGACCTAAAGGGTTGAAATTTTGCATGACGATTCTTCTTACAGTGTAGGGGTACACTGAGAGAGGTTTTTGAAAAATTATTCTTAGATTGTTATAAATTTAATTTTTAAGCTGTTTTTGTAACATTCTTCAAAGTTTGCATTTAAAATAATAATACAAGGTTATAAAATTCATATCACGAGAAAGATCAGAAAATTCCTTTAAAATGAAATCTTTTTCGAATCTTTACTTCTATTTTCTGATTTTTGGTGAATTTTTAAAGATTCATTTCAGAATTTAATTTAGTAAATGCTGATCACGTAGTTTTGTTTCTTTTTATGATACTTTAAACTAATTTTGCGTGACGTGCATGACAACGAAATAAACAAAATAATTTTTTTTTTCTTTCTAATGCAGCAGACGACTGGAGATTATCCAAAAATATTAAAATGCAGTAAAAGAAATGTTCCTTAAACTGTACTATATTAACTATACTATATTCTTTAGTATGTTCTATTAGATTTAACTTGAATATTTTCTTCTACATTATTTTTTCTATAAAAATATCCGTTAGGATTTTTTTATAAATATATTTTTTCGTATTTTTATATCAATTGCATACATTTATCGTTGTATTTATTATATATATATATATATATATATATATATTGGCATTAATTGTATACATTGACCGTTGATTATTTGATTTGAATGTACTCCACAGCGAAGTACGGGTTTTCAGATAGTATCATATAAAATAACCTTTATCAAATAACCTTTATAAAATAACCTTTATGTGCCCATGATATAACACTAATCATATTGCCATTTTCTTAGTCCAATATATTTCAATAAATTATTAGTTTTTATACCTAAGGAAACGTGAAATGGCCCGATCTAAAACAAAAACCTCTTCGTGGAACTATTAGGATCTTATAAATAGATAAAACCATATATTATGTAACTTTTTTATGACATTTCACCTCACGCTGGCTGGTACATCTATTTTTGCATAATCCGTAGTCACTATTATATCCATTAGTGAATAGAGTTGTTGCTCGTTAATATTCCATACGACACAAGTATTGAATCTAAAGTGTAATCTTTCAAGGTGGAGACAATCTCCTAATTAATAAATATTACATAATAACTTTTTTAATACGGGTATTACCAGCGAATGGGCAAATTTCCACAGAAAAAAATCAGGAAAAATTGCTCATCTGTGAAATGTACATTTTTCTGTCACCATTTACAGCCTCAAGGTTGGGTGTTTTATAAACCATGTGCAAAGAAATCTGGCATTTTACCTGCTATAAATTTGCTAGCTCTATAGAAAGCATTCATTGAATTCAAAATTTTCCCATTTTCTAACTCATTTATGGCAAATATGAAGCCTATATCTAAAAAACAATGTGCATTCACAACAAAAATGCAATATACGAATGATATTTAGTACAATATACTAATAAGAATGAGTAGTGTGAGATAATTGATTTTTCATCTATTCATACTATAACGAATGTGTTCAGGTGCTACCCGCGTGTGTATATTACACAAATGTCTCCTTCCACTTATCTTTACCACTTACTAATATAAACGTAGGCGTAGCGTTCTTCTAACTATTTTTTTTGAGGGGGGGGTCATGAACTGAATTCAGTTACGGCCCTCCTCAGCGCATTGACTGTCGAACGGTCCTTAAAATATGAAATATTATGATTTTTTAAAATTGAATAATAACAGAATTGATATTTGAGTAGTATTTAAAAGTTATACAATAAGAAAAATGAATATAATATAAATAAAATTGTAAAAAAGTATAGCATTGAATATTTGTTATTGATCATATCATTGTTAAAAACTATGTTAAGGCTAAAGACATAATCGGAATCTTCAGATTCACAGTTTGAAAAAGCGGGAAAAACCATTTTTCTTAAAAGTTTTCTACAATTTTCCGTTTTTTACAGTGCTTTTAATAACGTTTTAGTTTATTTCAAGTTAAGTTACGCCTATGAATATAAACGACCAATTTCTGGGAGTAAATAAAAAAATGTAACATTTTCTCATCAGTTCATGCCAAAACCTATGTCTGGATGTGAAAACCGTATTTGTGAACCGTCCTATATATATTCATGTCCATAAATTAAGTATAATGCCAGCTCCGGCAAATAAAGGTTCAGAAACAAAACAAACGTGACTTATTCATAAATCCCATTTATTAAACAAAACAGATGGTATATGTATGATACCATTCATAAAAACTAAGATTTTTGCTCACTGAAGCAATTGTAAAAAATATCTCCTTTACAAAAACTTAATATTACATGGTTGGTATGATGGTTAATACATTATATGTGTCCCATGCGATTAAATACAGTCCGTACAACGCCTAGGCATGCTGAGTATCAAATTATCGAGCTGATCTTGGGGAAGATTAGTCCACTCAGCAACCAATGCTTTCCCAAGTTCCGGTACACATGTAGGAGGTAGTTGACGGGCTGCAACTCGTCGGCCAAGCATGTCCCACACATGCTCTGTCGGATTCAAGTCAGTTGAGAAAGCTGGCCATTCCATACGGGTGATATCCCCAGGTTGAAGGCATTCGTTTACGATGTTTGCTCGGTGAGGACGGGCGTTGTCATCTATAAACACAAATTCTGCGCCCATGGCAGCCTTAAACAAACGTACATGTTGTTCCAGAATGATGTCCCGATAAATGTGGCCGTTCATGGTTCCGATTTGAACATGCAGATCTGTTCTGGTGCCCAGTATAATTCCACCCGAAACGAGCAATCCTGCACCACCGTAATGGTGTCGTTCAATGATGTTGCCTTGGTGGTAACGTTTATCTCTCGTTCTCCATATGAAAGTCCGACGTGAATCAGACTGCAAGCTAAACCGGGACTCGTCGGAAAACATTACACAAGCCTGCTGTGACGATGTCCACATTGCATGTTCTCTACTCCAGGGTAATCGCTGCCGACAGTGAGTTGCAATCAGCGGAACACATCACACAAGCCTGCTGTGACGATGTCCACATTGCATGTTCTCTACTCCAGGCTAATCGCTGCCGACAGTGAGTTGCCATGAGCGGAACACATCTCACAGGCCTGTGAGCATATAAACCAATATTTCCCAAACGTCTGTACACGGCTTGCCTTGAAACTGTGGTACATGTGGCTGCAGATAGCTGACGAGAAAGGTCGGATGCTGTGCTCCGTCTCCTTCTTTTGGCAGTTACTGCCAAATACCGGTCTTCATTCAACTCGGGGGCGACCTGTACTGTTACGTCTACTGACATTTCCATCATCTTGGATTCGTTTCCAAAGCCTAGAGATGACACTTTGGTCAATTCCAAGTTCCTCGGATACTTCCATCTGAGTATGCCCAGATTCCAGGCGGCCGATAATTCTACCACGTAAAAAATCATCCACATACGTCATCTGTATCATATCTATTCGGTTATGGCACTGAGTGGTCTACAGAATGCTTGTGAACAATTTTACCTCTTTGCCACTATTCCTTATATACCCCTCTCTTACACTCCCTTCATTGTGACGTACTATCGGCGTCATCTGGTGGCTTCCTGTAATTTGCATATAATTCTTGATGATGTGTGTGATAATTCTACAGGTGAAATTTTTACTTTAGAGTTCGATTTCCGTGTGATTCTGAATTATCCTTCATTTATGGACATGAGTGTATATGGTGCTCACTATATAATCGCATTCGGAGACTAGTGACATAGTGCTAAGAACTCTCGCTCTCGAGACAATGGAATCATTTTACCCTGAGGAGGAATGGTTATGAATATATACTGACGGTTCCAGAGTGATCGGTTGTGTTAACGCCGATGCTGGTGTTTACTGTGAATTTTTTGCCTTTATACTCCCGTCGGTATCCATAGATCAGCTTTCGATGGTGAGATCGCGGCCATCTGCCAGGCCCTGTCACAACTCCGGCCTCGTCTGGACTCCTTTTCGAAAGTTGTATTACTATCGGATTCAAAGGCCGCACTTCAAGCAATTGACGCACCCAGCCACTCCCGAACGTTAACCATCGATAATTGCTTAAATCTCCTCAACTGGCTTATAGTAATAATAAGACAGTAGTTCTCCAGTGGATTCCGGCCCACTGTGGAATCCAGGGATATGAGGCGGCTGACTTCTTGGCAAAGAAGGGGGCCTCTGTCCTTCAGAGAACTAATCCCAGACTTCCTTTTAATAGTATCAAATGTCTAATAAAGAACATCTTCAGGGATTCTTTTCGCGATGAACTCAAAAATCGCAACCTTAATAAACCATGGCTTAATCAGATTCTTAATGTCCCTCAGTGGCCTAGGATGAAATCTGTCGCCATGTTTCGTCTGATATCTGGCCACGACTGCCTGTGTAAACATCTATGTCGCATCAACGTGGTTCCTGACCCTCTCTGTTCCTTGTGTGATCTTCTTGAAATGGACTTGCCTCACGTGTCCAGATGTCCTGCTCTTCCTCGGACATCAATCTGGGAACGCTACTGCATTGCTCGCTTTCATTTATAGATTTATTGTTGTCATTTTGATGCTCAATTGTCTTTTAATGTGCCATTGGAAATAAAAAATATATATATAATCGCATAAACTTTACAACAGCTATAAACTCACAACAAGAAAATTATTAAATGAAAATTAACAAAAAATAATATTGATTACGGTAATCCATAAATGGTAGAGAGAAACAAATCTCAGACAAAAGCAATTTTAATTTTTGAAAACACACGTATGTCCATCGGCAAAGAAAGTGCAGTTTTTACGAAGGATCTGTCGAAAGAGTTATTTCTCCAAAATTCAAGAGGGTATAAATGGCCATTTCGTTATATACTACATTACATTTATAAGAGTAATTTACATATATTAGTTACTGTATTTTTATGATTGTAAAGTAATATCAATGTTTCCTTTTTTTTATATTGGGGATACATTCTAGTGATGCAGATATAATTCATCAAGGGGATGGTAGACTTTAAAATTTCCAAAAATCGAACAAAATTAGAACAATTTTGTGTATTAATGTTTTAAAAAAATTTAAATATTGTAATAAAATGCATTCAAAATATGTAGTGAAAAGTAAAATGAAAACTTGGTGGCTTTAGAAAAGCAAGTATTAAAGGTAGGTGAAAAAACATCTTTTAAATGGATATTTCTCAAAATCAGTCATTTCCAGATTTGCAAGTCTTTGAAATGCTCCTTGCGTCATAATTTTTGATGAAATTTTATAAAATTTATAATAAAGACTCCTCCTCTAATACATCAAAATAAATTTCTGTATCCATTTCAGGTTTCGACATCATTCAAATTATCAAGTTTAACTTAAGTGTAGAAAAGTACAAATATTTCCCGAAAATTCAGAGTACATGCATAAAAATATTTACTAAGTATTAACTATTCAAAGAAAGCACAGAGTAATACATAACTCTGTTCAAAATGTATTTATAAGCAATATAAATGCAAAATTAAGGGGTAAGTTAAAAATTGGATCGCAAGAGGCATTTTAATAAAACATAATAAGAATTTCAATCTTTAAAATATAAAATTTTTTTAAAAATATTTACAAAATTTTATAAGGTGTTTGGCATAGTTTTATTTTAATGAATATATACGCAAAATTTCATATCTCTGACGTAAAAATTTCCAAAATCGTCTTGTAATATCCACCATTCCCTTGAGGGAAAAAATGAAATCTTTGGATTACAGATATGGTAAATTTATTACTTAATTGTATTTTTATGTCACTACCGACAGCAAATTTTAACTGATAATTTACACATGAAAATAAACTTATTTTTAACTTTAAAATATATTTTTAATTTCAAAGTTAATATTAAGATAAAAACAGCCAGCTCTAAAAGCTACTATTAAATATGCAATCAGATAAAAAAAAGAAAGATGTAATCTAAAATGGTAGTTTCATTTAAATAGGATTATACCTTATAGCATGAAGTTAACGTAATTTGTTTTGAATCTCTTATTCATTTTTATAAAGAGAACAAAACTGAATAAAGTAATTGAATTTAGAGAAATATGAACACGGATTCTCTTAAGAGTAAGTTTTTTATTAATTGTTTCAAAGAGCAAATTGAATACAAACTGAATAAATATTTATGTTATAAGGGAATTAGCGAGGTTTTTGCATAAGAATTAAAATGTCTGTTCAAAATTTAAAAGTTAAAAATTAAGGATTAAAAACCTGTTTAACCATTGAAAATGCATGACTGAGAGGAATAAATAAGTAATTTATTCAGTTTAAAATAAAACTATATATAAACAAAAATATATTTCCCAATAATTATCAGAATTGAATTTAACAGTTTTTGTGGGATAAATATGACTTCCTTATTATAGTAAGCAATAGAGGAATTTCTAGAACATTCTTTCTTGCATGACAGTAGATATAAAATAATAAGAATACCAATCAGATTTTTATTCATGTTAAATTCCTGTCTTCAAAGGATTAATTTAGAAGACGTTACCAATATAATTGACACTGTTAGTGCAGTCATCGCAGTTAAGAAACGATAAAAATTATGTTAACTTTATCTCGCTAATTAATATAACATTTATTTAACTTTTTATGTAACATTTATTTCGCTTTTTATATTTTGATCGATTTAAATTTTATCTTGCTCGCAGATAATAGTTCAAATTATCTCCAAATAATTAAAATATGGTTATATAGCTAAGTAACAGATAATTGATAACTGGCACCCATAATACGTAGCAGTCCAGCTGTTATTAACATCAGTTATTACTTTGATTGTTTTTAGCAACGTGTGTGAAAAAATTAAGATTTTTAACATTAACGAATGAGTGACAACGTTGTAGTTTTGAAAATAAAAGCCTGCCTTTTTTTTCTTTTTTTTTTGAGTTTTAAATATTGCCTGATCTCTTCATTTTCTTAATGAAAACTATGAAATAGCTTTAGCTTTTGTAGCCTGGGACTCAAGTAAAGTAATAATTTACTAGTTGGTACCTGTCAAAACATGACGGCTAGATAGTAAATAAATCTACTAGTAATCACATTATACTCATCATTGCCAGGTGTTGAAAATCATAATAATGCGCTAGTTTGACTCATGTGCTAATCTTCAATAAAAGTCATAAACAAAACTTGTTCTGTTTTGTTTCCTAATCCTTTGTAATGATATGAGCTGCCTGATCTGTATGGATTAATTTCCGGAATAAAGCCGTATGTAACACACACACATAACACAAATAATGCGCAGAAACAAATTAATGTGTTTAAGCGGCCTCGTGCTTAGTCAATATCTAAAGCCCGATTTAAAAATGCCACAGAGCATGCGCAGAAAAAAAAATTTTATTGTAATTTATCACTAATTAAACAGCGCGAAATAAACAATTTCCATCAGGTTTAATCTTATATTTCACAAACATAAATATCATAAAATAAAAATGGCAGAGAGAGATCTAGAGAGGCTCCTCGGAATAAACGTGTTTACCATTAAAACATGCCCCTGAGCATGCACAGAAATAAATTTTTAATTGTAAATTATCGCTAATTAAGAGAAATTGCGGTTACAAAAACCAAATTTAACAAATCTACAGAATGCAATCTTTCGTTTAAGATCAAAATGAAGTAGATTGATGCAGTAGTTTCCTCTCACGTACTGCCCAAAAAGTCGGCTTAGCAACTTAGATATAGAGATGTGCAGTATTAGAGTAGTATAATACACACCTTTATAGGATAGCATAAGCATTTTCGTTTCGTTAAGCGTAGTGGATATTTGTTTTGCAATTTTTTCAGATCGTAAGTTAAACCCGCAATCAATTTGCCTCAAAGCAGAGAAAAAGGGCTCAGTTGGGTGAATTCGAAATGCTCGCATTCAATCCCATTGCAAACCAACATGTAAGACATATTTAATGAATTCCACTATAGATTTTCTTGTTAACACCAAAGTGCCACGATTTTCACACCTGGTATATTTTATTTTGATTTATCTGATAGAATGCCCATTGAAAAAAAAGTGGTAAAAAATTATGAGTGCAACAAATATTATTTAAACATAACTTAGCAGAATGACTTAGCAGAAGCCGCAAGTAAAAGGAAACTAATTTGGTTACAGATAAGATTGGTACGAGTGCCATATCATTGTTGTAGAATTTAGATTTAACAGATAAAGAATAGTTTCCATCAGGGGTTCCCAACCCTTTTTCTACATCGACCCCACCCCCTCACATTTTTCTCTGTAATATGCAGCATACAACATAATTATAATACTAATAATTGCACATGAAACACTTAAAGACAAAAAATTGAATAAAAATATGAGCAAAAAATAGAAAAAGTGGTTGATTAGGTTTATGTTTTATTATTTTTGTACTATTTTAATTTTTATTTTCACAAATATAAACAAGCTTTCAGAAACACAGATTGTAACTGAACAAAAGTTCGATTTCAATAAATGTGGTGGTTTTGCTTAATGCATAGATACAATTTTTTTAAAACTTTGGCCTGAAATTGCTTATCATCCTATAGTCACAATAGCTAACATAACGAATATAAATATATATTTTACTAAACAATTTTACTGACTTATATGTAATTATAATATAACATTCATTCGACATTAATTCGACACTTATACAAAAGTGTCATGACATTCGACTTTAGATGGGTGGATCACTCCGCCCTATGAAAATCGGTATTTAAACATATTAAAACGGATATTATCTAATAAATACATTCCTAAAAATTAAATTAAATTTTAAGGCACAAAAATTTATCATCGACCCCCAATAGAACCCTGGAATACTATAGATCCTTAATAAACTTCCATCGACCCCCAAGGGGTCCATCTGGACCCCATTAGGAATGCCTGGTTTATGTAAACAGTAATTTCGATGCAAACAATGGCTTTCGGATGACTGTCGAAGCTGTTAGCTGTGGTAAAAACGTTTGTCAGTGTCTTCAGTTATGGTAATTTCATCTGCCGATATTTATGTGATAAAAAATATGGAATTTTTAGCGGAACACTTAATTTCTCTTTATTCTGCTTTAAAATGAATAACTAATTTAATATTTAAAAAATATATATGAAACATTACATACTTATGAAAAGTTTAGTTAACTAAATGGTCTTACCTAAAATCTTAATATATATAATTAAGTGCGTAATTATTTTACATTTAAAAGACCTTTTATTGAGGTCATTCTTCATGGTCTCAAAAATAGTTTTAACACCCGGAACTAACGGAGAAAATCCATATAATAGGACAACGTTGGTGCTTAAACGGAGGAATACATCGCAGTTCGAGATACAAACAAACCTTACGCTAGTTAAAACAAGTAAACATTTAAATCTTACCAGCTAAATCTTTGAAACAATGAGGTCTTCGATACGCCCAGCAGGCAATTTTTTCACAAGCTTTACTAATTAACGTTATTGTTTCCACCCCTTTGTCACTATATATACAGCATATAAAACTAATTATGCTGCAACTGTATGAATATCTTAGACCATTGACAGCCCATAAAATACTTTTCATAGTAAAATATCATGCCTTTCATTTGTTAGAAAAATAATTTCAACGCTTTAGAAAATCATATAACTTAAATACTTCTTTTCTTACCTTTATAACATAGCTATTATGTTTTTGAATGTCCTTCACCACTTGCATTTATTTGTGATTAATTTCCCACGTTATAAAATATATTTTTTATACTTTATTTTAAAAGGCAAAGTTAACGAATCAACAAAATTTAACTGAACTGCAATTACATGAAAGCGTAGACTTAAAATTAAAGTTTGCATGACACACTGACATACACTGCTGGCCACTGTAAATGCAACACCCTGAAGGAAACATGCAAATAACATGAAATTTACAACATGCATTAGCGGAGATGAGATATGCAAATGATTAGAATTTCAGCCCAGACGCACATCACGCGCGCCTGTGGCGCCACTTCAAAGCGCTATTTAAGGCTTGGAGATTTCGACGATTTCAAGTTCGGCAATTGTGTTTTTCTTGTGGTTTTTTCAAAAAAACGATCAATTATGCCTCGTCGAAAACAGCGATCATCTTTTGATCAAGTATCCGAGTTCGACAGAGGAAGGATAGTGGCCTACCGAGATTGTGGATTATCTTTCAGGGAAATCGGTAGTCGTGTTGGACGAAACAAAACAACTGTATTGCGGATATGTGATCGTTGGATGCAGGAGGGTACGACGGACCGGCGTGTTCGATCGCATCCACCTCAACACACCACTTCACGTGATGACAGGCAAATTGTGCGTATGGCAGTGACGGATCGCTCAGTCACATCACGAACCATAGCACAGCACATGCAGTCTGTAACGCATCATCCAGTGTCTGCGCGTACCATTCGACGCCGTTTACAGCAGAGTGGTCTGTCCGCAAGACGTCCATTGCTTTGTCTGCCCTTGACGCAGAACCACAGACGTCTCCGCCGCCAATAGTGCGATGGCAGAAGGATGTGGACGGCAGAATGGAATGAAATTGTTTTTACTGACGAGTCACGCTTCTGTCTGCAACACCACGATGGGCGCATTCGAGTCTGGAGACACCGTGAAGAGAGGATGCTGAACAGCTGCTTTATGCACCACCACACTGGTCCTGCACCGGGTATTATGGTATGGGGCGGTATTGGATATCACTTTCGCACACCTCTAGTACGCATTGCTGGTACTTTAAACAGCCAGCGCTACATCTCCGAGGTGTTGGAGCCAGTTGTCCTTCCTTACCTTCAGGGCTTGCCCACAGCCATATTTCAACAGGGTAATGCGCGACCACACGTGGCACGCATTGTCCAACGGTTCTTTGTCAGTCGCCAGATTGAATTGCTTCCCTGGCCGCCTCGCTCTCCGGATCTTTCGCCGATAGAAAACATGTGGTCCATGGTTGCTCTACGATAGACCCAGATTCCATCACCATCTGCCACAGCAGATCAACTTTGGCAACGTGTGGAAGCTGCTTGATCTGCTATACCCCAAGAACTCATCCAAAGTCTCTTTGAATCAATGCCGAGGCGTGTGGCAGCGGTGATCTCCAACAATGGCGGCTACTCTGGCTACTGATTTTGGCAGGAACCACACTTCACAGAAGTCTATAAATTTAATCATTTGATACTTGGTCAACATGTTATCTACAAAATAAATTTTGTTGTGATACCTCTTGTCTTTCTTGGTGTTGCAATTTGGGTGGCCAGCAGTGTATGTTTCGGAGATGTTGTATAACTAAGTATATTCCATCACGAATTGTAAAATTACGTAGAACAGTTAGTTTAACTACTCTAATTGACAGTAAACTAAATAAACATTTCCGAAACAAGCTTACACTTATTAACTATATGCACCGTGTAGATGCTAGTAACGTAAAATATCTTCCCTTGTATTCTTGATTCGGTAGTACGTTTTTCCCATAAAAAAATGGATTAATATTTTTACTGGCATTTTATTTAATACACAAACCCTGAAACAAAATAAAAATGGGTCTTTTGGGTTAAATATGTGTTCATAATCTTAAAAAAGGTCAAATGTACATTTTTTGTCCTGCCCATTCATCAGATACGTGTATCTTTTTGAAGCCTTCAAACATTTAAACAAATTAAAATATATACATAAAATGGAGTATGCAAGATTATAACTTTATTCAAGTCTTCTTAAAACAAAAAGTAAATCAAATTAAATGCAATTAGTTGAGGACAAACAGATGTTGTATTCCAGGCAGAATTGATTTGAATACGATTGCCTACATGGAGGAATAAGATGCCAAGAATTACTGAATTTTGACGAAATTCGGGGAGTAGATAGAATTTTTCAGAAATGCGGAGTGATTTTTTTTCTGTCGGGGAGTTCTTATGAGAAATCCAATAATTCCATTGATATTTTTCAAAAATTTCAATAATCCTCCAATTTGTGGTTTGTACATACAGTTCGGTCACACGTAATACTTTCTTCTTGAATGAAGTATTATATTTGTTCGTTAGAAACAAATTTATTTTCAGGCTCGATTGTGGATATTAAGCATATGTCACTTGCAGTTTTATTCCTCCATATTTGTTTATTTTAAAAGTTATGAACAGAGGTGGAGGAGAATGAGAACCTGTTACATATCGGGTCTGCACAATGAAATGAATCGACCCATTTCAAGGTCAGCCTGTCTGCCGTCATTTCTATGCGAAACTGTGAATTTCATGGTGCAAGTTTACTTTTTTTCTCATCTCTTGTGCCAAATTAAAAAAAAATCACCCTCAGCCAGAACCCATAACAAAGTAATTCTAGAAATCCCTCTGATTAATTCGGAAAGGCATGGGTGAAGTAAGGCTATTAGATTCCAAAAAGGCCCAATTCCTTTCATAACGAGCTTCAAAGGAAGAAAACGAGGTGATAGAATACTCAAGTGCATAAGTCAGGACATCCAGAGAGGAAAATGTCCATAATCAAAAATCAAGTCGTTGAGAATGTCAAGAGAGAATTTTTTCAATCCAGTAATCAAAATCCCAGACGTGATCAGCTGAGAAATTCAAATTTCTTCAAACTTAACGATTGAAACGTGCTTTCATACAGAAGACATTGTGGAGAAGACGTCACTACATTTTTGTTGCTGTTTTTTCATACGAACCCAGGCTGGAACACTTCAGAACAAGTCCATGAATGGCTTGGATTGTGGCTCGAGTTTTATAGCACCACAAAGGTCAGAGTTCCACTTACCAGGTGCCACCTTAAATTTGGCAAAGAACCCCCCGGAGCGACATTTTGCGGATTCGGACCCTCCTCGAAACCCATTCCAGCACACAGGACTTACGGGCCTACAGATTTAACATGTCCATACCCGGCGCAGACACGGAACTGCATTTTTAACTTACTGAAGGTGAATCTGTAATTGGAAGGTATGCGAAAACTTTTAAAGTTTGAAATATACTCGCCAATTTAATATCTGATGAACACAACTCCCTTATACCAAGTATACTGCGGCAAAAAAAAATGCTCGTCTATTAATCAAACTGCTCCATTACCTGTGGAATCTGTTAGGGCTTTTAAAATCATAAGGAATTTTTTTTTGACAAAAGGGTATTCAAAATTTTAGGTATGTTCTTTGCTTGGTTGTTTTAATTTCCAAATCTTTCATGGGCATATTTTGCAAAGCAGTTTTAAAGCTAAAGCCTTTTCCAAAAGAGTAGTTTACTCAGTGGGGGTGTATAATGTAACATAAATGTTCAAGAATATGAGAAGTACAATAATTTATGAAGATAAACAATTATCCGTTTGGATCTTTCCATCATAACTTAAAGTAAGTAACAATTAAGTGAACTTCGAAAGTGTAAACAGAAAAAAAGCAGCAATATAATACAGTCGAACCCCGTTATAACAACTTCAAGGACCAAAGGTTTTTGTTCGCTTTATCCGATGATTCGCTATATCCCTATCGCTAAGAAAAATGCTAGATTTCACAAAATGTATAACTCATTAGTTGCAATGTGTATTCAATAATAATGTATTAAAAAATAATAAAATCAATTTAAAATGATCATTAATGAATTAAATCGACTAAAAACATTAAACTGACACAATGCTAATTAAATTACGTAAAATAGGAAAACGGCGGGACCAAAATTTTCGTTCGTTATATACCGGGTTCGCTATAACGGGGTTCGACTATACAACGAAATGGAAAAACAAGGAGCACGAAATTACAAATAGCGAATCAGGAATTTTTTACTCTCAAGGGTTCATTTTTAATGATGGAAAATAAAAATAAATTATGATTAAAATATTAAAAATGTAAGCAATAGGTCACCTTGAGTATCTGAATTCTAATCAACAGAAATGCATGAAAGTAACTATATTTAATTTTCGTGGAGAAAAGTTAACCCTTCAGCGAGCACGCCAATTTTTAAGAACACCAGCAGGCGCGTGTTGCATAAAGTGCAACGTCTATTTCAACCCTGATTATTCCTCTTGTAAAAAACTTTTTCTTTTGAAATTAAAAATCATGATTCTGAGTTTTATGTAAAGATATAAAATGTTGATAATATTGAGATATATTTAAAATTAAAGAACCAAAGAATGCAGACACTATCGCCTTATTTCAAAACTGTCCAGTTTATTGTATCTAAAGACAACTTTTGAATGGATTCCTATTATGTTCAAAAACGCAAAAAAAAAACAACGAGATTGTCTATCTTCGTGATATGCGGGTTACCTTGTAATAGCTGCACATTTGATCGACTCCATCAACTCCTGCTTTTGTCGTATTGTAATCCAGTATAATCGCTGGTTTGCCACGGTTAAATCACGACTAACAAATGAATGGAAAGGAATACACGGTTCAGAAAATAAGACCTGCATTAGAAAGGGTGTAGCTATAAATAGAAACTGCTTAGAACATTCAAAACTTACATGTAAAAACAAACCATTCAAAATTACGAAAATGTTGCACTTTATACACGGGCGCGCCCGCTGCAGGGTTAAAGAAAAACGTGTAACCTTTCATGCAGTGACAATAAAATTTTTATATATGAACGTTATAACAACATAATATAAAGTTTCATGTTATCAGTTATTAAAAATATACAAACTCTTTCTTTTTGACATAGTTTGGTGGCTTACTTTACCTTTCATTTAAAATTCAAAGCCATTATAAATGCGCACTGATATAGAAAAGGAAAGTAAAATCACATTACACAAGCGTTTACGGCTCACCAGTTTGCTTTTATATAACAGAATCTTGCTTATATTCAGCCAGAACCGAATGATCGCTGTGTGCCTCTTTTGTTTTTCCTGTGGTTGATTTTTTTTTGTTTGCATACAGAAGCTTTTTCTTATACCTAGCCCGTCAAGAAGAAATCTAGTTCCGGCAAGTGGAAAATTGGATTTTCTTCTTCTCCAGCCTTGGGGGAAGAAGCTTCTCAGCAAATTTTCGAGCTACTGCACATATTAGGAAAGAGTACTTGTGATTTTTAACTTATCGAAAAGCATTACGCATTCCATTTCATGGGAATTTCTAAAATTCAAGTAAATAGTGAAAACAAATATTTGAATAACTGTTCTTTCACAATGAGTGAAGCATTTTATATTCTAATTTGCGTGAATCAAAAGTCTATATGCTTTTCCAAAATTAAAAACCTAAAAAGTGAAATTTTTTTTCAGTAGTTATAAGTAGTTTCAAGACACGAATTAATGTATCCAAAATTGTATTATATGCGAATTTTATTGCATATATTTTTTATATATACGCATAATAGATACTTTATTATAAATATGTAGGTATGTCTTTAAAATGTAAGTGGAATTGAAAAAATGATAATTTCAATTTTGAATCCAAAATTAAAAAAAAAACTGAAGATTGAAAACTTCTATAGAATTGTTTGCCGAAATAATCTTTAGATTAACATAGATAATAAGTGAAACATTTTACAATCCAATTGGCGTGACTCCAGACACGAACCAATGTATCTAAAATTGTATAATATATGAACTGTATTGTAGATGTTTTCCTTTATTTACAAACAATAGATATGCAGTGTATGTAATATCTAGATACGTCTGCAAGATGTTAACGGAATTGAAAATACGCTAATCTGAACATTTAACCACACCCAAGATTAAAAACCATCACAGAATTATATGCTGAAATAATCATTAGATTAACTTACGTAATAAGTGAAACAATTTATATTCCAATTCATGTAAATCAAAATTTTTACGCTTTTCAAATATTAAAACCTAAAAATTTGCATTTTCAAGGACAATTATAGGTAGTTTCAAAATACGATTCAGCGTATCTGATATTGTGTTAATTATGGGCTTGTGGCAGCCCCGTGGTACAGCGCGCTGGTTTTCGGTGCTGAGGGTGCTCGGATCGAATCTTGGCGTCGCGCCACGAAAAATGCCTCCGCTCGTGTCGTCCCTTCATAGGGGGTAATGCTGTCCGCCTATCCTATATGGTGTCCCTACAATAAAATGGGCAATAAAATTGCGGCGTAGTATAGGCGAATGTTTGACGACAAGTGCCTTCGCATTGGAAAAAAAAATAGTTTGGGATATGCAATTTTCGCATTTCCGAAATAGATGAGAATAAATGTGAAATTTGCCGATATGAGCAAAAAATGCGAGATTTTTTTTACTACTTTTCGGCGAAAACTTGATGATAAACGGCTTTTTACGCGAAATTAATTAACAATAGTAATAATTTATTAACATATTTGCTCATCTAAGACCATTCACGGTCTTTAACTGAAAGATCTCACTCTTGGAATTTGCTTATTACTTATTGCTAAATACTTCAGGAAGAGAAACTGGAGACTGCTACAATGTTAGCTTTTAACTAAGAATTTTGATACTTACCTAACCAAGTAAGTAAAATTGTGAATATTTAAAATAAATGCGTAATTTTTGAATTTATGCGAAAAAAAATGCGAAATTTTATATATTGTAATATTTTTTGCCAAATTTACATACCCATAATTATAGTCCATTTGGTTTTCTCTTTACACACATAATTTAATGTATGTAATATGTAGGTAAGTCTTTAAGATGTTAGCGGAATTAAAAATAAGCTAACCTGAACATTGAACAATATTCGGGGTTAAAAACCACTACAGAATTATACGCCGAAATAATCATTAGATTAACGTAGATAATAAGTGAGACATTTTATATTCCAATATGTGCGATTTAAATGATTTTTACACTGTTCAAGAATCAACACTAAGAAATTAGATTACTTTTCAGAAGTTATACATATTTTAAACACACGAATCAACGTATCTTAAATTACGTTATTTATAATTTAAATTGCATACATTTTTCTTTTTATACACGTATTAGATAATTTAGAGTATGCAATATGTAAGTACGTGTTTAAGATGATAACAGTGTTTAAAATACACTAATCTGAACTTTGAACTATAATTAAGTTTAAAATCCCCCCACAGAATAATATGCCGAAATAACCTTTAGATTAACAATAGAAAATAAAACACGCAAAAGAAGAATCGTCACCATTAACGCAAATAAAAACAACAAAATGTCCATGATGGGGTGATCATCTTCCTTCTCTAAGTGCTCGAAGCAGAAATTTCTATGAAAAGATTTCGGAAATCTTTCGAGCCTTGAAAGATTACACTTTTCCTCAAAACTCCTCCCCTTTCCAACACATTAGTTCGAGAATCGACTGAAATAATTAATTGCTCAGCAATGGCAAGAAAAGATTTCAAAAATAAGTGATTAAACTCGTACTTATTATAAGTACAGTAACTGAAAACTCAACATATTTCAGGAGATTCATTTCTGACATTTTTTATTTCGTCCTGTTAGAGGCTCATTTAATTATTTTTAATCATAAAGAATTTAAAAGCTTACTTATCGGAAAGGAACCAAAATTTAATGGAATGTTTAAACGCTTAAGAGCTCTTGGAGTGTTTTGATAATAATATGCATCCTTGTGCAAAATATAGTTTCTTCATAGCTTGTAGAAAATAGCAATGTTTATTGAGACAAATATAACATTTGATTCCTAATACTTGAACGAAATTCGGTATACCAGACTACTGTTAGAGTGTCAGTTTACACCAGAGGTAACTCAAATTGAGGTCCACAAAGTTTTTATGTGCAGCTCTAATAACACACACTCATTATCAGGCAGGTCCTTTTCTTGTTGCAGTTTCCAATCCCCTTAGTGTTAGAAAAGCCTACAACAAGTCCAAAGGACCTAGGTCCATGGCGAAGGGCAGTAAGCAGTTTCACTTTAGGCGAGGTACCACGAGGACTAGAGTCTGTCTTGACCTCGTAGAACATGTGTCCCGTAACCGAGTCGCCGAAGATGGCCGAATGGCTAGGGCGTAGACATTCGGTACCAAAGTCTGTGGGTTCGAATCCCACTCTTGGCATGGATTTTTGTAGCAGTTCGGAATCGGCTTTAAGCAGTAGGTCCCGGTCTAATTAGCCCTCGTGAAGCAAAATTGACCGTAGCGCACCAAACCAAACCCGCAACCAATTCAAGTGACGAGACCGGAACACTTTACTCCGCACCTCCAGACGTATTTTGGGAACTTGGAGGACACTTTAGTGACTGAAAAATATAAAACTTTACAAAAATGTGCCACCTGCTGCTTATGTAGTTCACATCAACGTTTCTTTGAAAATCATTTGTCGTGTCTGCCGCGTCACCCCCTTTTGTCTTGTCCCTGCTACTTTTTTTCTCAAGGAGGCAGGGGGAGTAGGGCAATGACCCCGACTCGATAATAGTAGGGGAGCATATGTAGTCCTGTGGCGGTATTAATGATGGGAACATGGGTGGATATTTGTTTCATCAGAAACTACCTGTAGATGAATAATTTCCATGGTGTCACTCTTTGGTGTGTGGCGTATAGCAGTAATGACGTCATCAAGATGGCCGCCATGGAATTAAAAAAAATCCACTTTATTTCGGTTATTTACCGGCTGATTTTCTTTTGTAATACCTCATATTGAAGATAAATAAAATGTCTAGATGACAGATGCAGAATCAGGGGAGACGGAGTCGTCATAGAGCACAAAAGGGAGAAAGCGCGTCCTCTGAAGATGGTTGGCTCGCGGTTGGAACCTGTGTTATGCTAGGTGAAAGTTACATTGGAGACCCTCCATGAAGGATAAAAAACTTTTGTGCTTGTAATTAAATTAACATTATACATAAAGACAAAACACTTCAAGTCGGCTAGCCAACCATTGAAAAAACAAAGAAAAAAAACACCCCTGTAAATTATACATAGAAAGTGCATTCAAAACACATGGAAAAATGGTAACAAAATAATTACAAAACAACTTAAATTGCTGTCATACAGAAATAAATGCACTATAAGAGTCAACCTTGTGACAAAGAGCATGGTTGCATAGTAAAATAAGTGTCATTACTATATAAGGAAGGTTACAAGACACGTCTGCATGAAAAACATAACGCTCTAAACAGTGCATAACACTGTACCATGCCTAGCACAAAAAGTAAAAAGGAAATATGCTTACAAACTTAAAAAAACAAGTGCAAAAATTACATTGCGATACACATGTTAAGATGAGTACATACGCTAGAACAGGGGTGGGCATTTAGTCAATCGCGACCGACCGGTGGACCACCAAGACATTTTGGGGTGACCGCCTTTACTAAGACTTAAGACGCGCATACTAAAAGAAACATATTTTTGGAACACCGACGCGATTTGCTTTAAACGCGGTTTTAAAAGAGTAAGTTTTTTTTCTTGTAGTTATGTAGGTAAGTACATATTCCGCATTTATTATTAAGTTATAATAAATATTGTAGACCTTTTTTTTTAGCTCACCACACCTACGTCACTGGGTGGACCGCAACACCTTGACAAAATTAGAAGTAGCCCGTACCTTGGAAAAGTCTGCCCACCCCTGCCCTAGAGCATTAAAAAAAAACTTAACGAATCATAGAAATATGCAACAGCATGTTATTCAAAAATGTTACACAGTATAGCAAAATTACATGATGATTTTGTTTGCAAAAAGGACAAGTTAATGATTTATACACTTCACAAAATGGCAGGTGAGATATACAAAAATAAGAAAAAAAATATAAAAATTACACCAATATAAAGTTATAAAAGCATGAGTTATAAATGCATGAATTGTGATCTACACATAATACATAAATGCATTTACAACAGTTGTTGTTGAACGAAAGACAGTACAACTTGTGTTCGGTTCAAGATTGCCTATATTTTTTTTTTGGTTTCAAGTGGTAAATTTTAACTTAAAATATGGATGGTGTAATTAAATTCGAACCACCGTCTAAGCGAAAGCGAGTGAAGGACATAGACTTTGAATTGTGTATATTGTGCCAACATCTATTGAATGAGGATTTGGTTAAAACCTCAAGTACTCAGCACAAACTGTTTGATGCAGTGAGAGTTCGAAACAAGTGTAAAGACAGTGATTATCAGCACCTCGAAGAATACGCTAGAAAATTTACAGTGGAAGGAATAACCCAGCTAAATGCCCGGTGACATTTAACTTGTCACAAGAAATGCACGCACAAAGGTAACATTGATAGACTACAGGCCAGGTATAAAAAGCAACAAGCGGAAATTGAAATAGCTTCCCCAGGCTCGGTGTGCAATAAGGTCCACCCGTGTACAAGAGGCCAAAATCTTGGCACGAAACTACATAAAAATGCCAGCTTCTTTTTCGATAGACTTGAAGCTAGGAGACATCCATTATATACCAATCCATCAAAAAGGTAGGTAAGAGGATCTGATGCTGTCTAGCGAAGTGAAAATAGCAAATGGAAGTTAAAACTGAGTGGATTCATTAATCCAGGAGATGTACATGCATATGATGTAGCATACCACAAAGAATGTTGCACAAAAAACGTCATTGCGAAGTACTGATGAAGTTGAAACAACACCTAACTTGCCAGATGTATTAGTCAAGTAGGATCCATAGATCGTTTGCTAGA
Organism: Dolomedes plantarius; assembly: GCA_907164885.2. Classification (NCBI taxonomy): domain Eukaryota; kingdom Metazoa; phylum Arthropoda; class Arachnida; order Araneae; family Dolomedidae; genus Dolomedes; species Dolomedes plantarius. The sequence continues at coordinate 35,540,798 of OU015493.1, forward strand.
TTCTTTTTTGGAAGGTAATGTTGTCACGATGGCAGATCCTGAGAGACACTATAGAGATATCTGTCACTGGAACGGTGTTAAACGGCAAGACATGTTGTCAAGAAAATCTCTTAAAATACTTATTGAGCATGAATTATTTTACATGAATGTAGTATTTAACGACCCTATCTCCAAAAATCAATCACAGCGTATTTCTTTGAAATTTGTCAATGATGTTTTGTTGTCGAGGGTGGAATCCAATTCTGATATGAATGCGAGTATGGAAGTTCTGTATCAAGCAGCTAAATTATTACGTAAAACCATACTGACAGAGGAGAAATGGAAGTTTACAAGTTCTATAACGAAGAAAAAAATCATAAATATCATACCGAAAGAAGTTCTATACTTTTTCAAATGGTATATTGGAGGGAACAAACAAAAAAAAGGAAAGTTTGCAGATTGATAACAAACATTTGAATCAAAGGGGTGCTGCATTATCACAAACTCTTATGTATGAGTGCCAAACTGAAAGACAAACCGTTTATAGTAGCACGGCGTTAGTTAAACACAGACACTCACGGGACCTGCCTCTACAAGTTGCTGTTGGCCTAACGCTACATAGTAAAACTCTCAGAAAATTATTGGTTCATCTCATGCATGGTTCGGGCTACTCGATCGATTATAATAAAGTTTTCTGCCTTGAGACTGCTATAGCCAATGAAGTTCTGAACCATATGGAAGACAATGACGGATTGTATGTCCCACCCGATATTGTGAAAGGGAGATTTATCTTTTGTACAGCAGATAATTTAGACTTCCTTGGAGACACGCCTGATGGACGAGGAACCCTTCACACAACTGTGATGACTTCTTATCAAGAATATAACGAAGGTGAATTGCAATCTATAACCCTGTCTGATGCTGAAACACAGGTACCCAATCGTTCGCTACAGAAACGACCCAGATACATGACAGACTTTATTCACTACAATGGGCCAAAACTCTTAAAGCCTAACAGTTTTGCTTTTAAGAAATCTGATATATATATTATATATATATATATATATATATATATATATAATTCAGCGTTTAAAACTACATAATGTAGAAGATTTAGCGTGGTGTCTGTGCAAAAACAAAATAATACGTGATACAGAAGAAATATCCGATAGTTCCGGACATCGACCTTCAAGTTCTAATCATGAAAGTAGTTATAATCCAGCATCTGATCCAACTTGGACTGTCTTTAATGCAAAGCTGTTAAAAGACCAAAAACCAATCATTCACATATGTGCTCTACCAATCACACCAGCTACTCCACCAGATCGTTCCATACAATTGACTTTCTAGACGTACTTTGAAAAATTGACTATATATGTGTGTGGAGTAGATTCAAAATGTGTTGTTCCATTAGATTTGGGTCTTTACCGTCCTGTGCAGCAACTTATCATGGCTCAACAGAATCTTCGCAATCGCTTTGTGCTACGACCTGGAGAGTTACACATATGTATGGCCTTATTACGTGCTATTGGCACATTTATTGCAGCACATTCTTATTCGCACATTTTGGGGGGCTCTTCCTCTCTTTTCTAAGAATCACACACAGGTCCCAACCGCGAGCCAACCATCTTCTTCACAGGACGCGCTCTATCCCTTTTGTGCTCTGTGATGACTCCGTCGCCCTTGATTCTGCATCTGTCATCTAGACATTTTATTGATCTTCAATATGAGGTATTACAAAAGAAAATCGGCCGATAAATAACCGAAATAAAGTGGATTTTTTTAATTCCATGGCGGCTATCTTGATGACGTCATTACTACTATACGTCACACACCAAAGAGTGACACCATGGAAATTATTCATCTACAGGTAGTTTCTGATGAAAAAAATATCCACCCATGTTCCCATCATTAATACCGCCACGGAGCTCATTTTTTCGACATATGCTCCCCTACTATAAAGGATTCGAGATTGTAGTCAGGGGGTCGTCAGATACTGTGTGGCCTATGCGAGAGAAGGCGTGGACGTTTGGTCTGCTGCTGTTTGCTCGAGGGAGTGGTGCAGATCAGAGTAAAGTGCGTGGGTGTATTGAGACCCCGAAGACGCACTAGGCCTTGTTAGATAGGATTCAGAATCTAGATGACTGACCTAGTTAGCTTTTTGTATATAATACTGTAAAATAAGTTTGTATATATCTGTGTTTGTGATTGCGAAAGAAAATAAAACTTTGAATATTCACTGGTGTGGTACTGAACTTTGTCATATGAAAATTTACTTGTGTACCATTGCAAACGTCTTGACATGAAACTAAACAAAGCGAACCTGTAGAAGTGAAGAGATTCTACATCATTCACTTTCAAAATGACATATGCGAAGTATGTTTAGAGAAATCGGATTACTGATTTTTACCTTCATGACGTATTGAGAGTAGCATGTAGAAAGTATAAATTTGATTTGTCTAAAATAGTCAAAAGATTGCCTCAACATAAAAAAATTACGATTATTTTTACATAAACGTTTGGATACATTTAGGTTTTGAGTTTTATTTTTTAGAGTGTCTTATGACGTAGTGTACTTACGAAGTGTACTGACGTAGTGTACTATTTGCGGCCCTCATAACGTAGCAAACATATGCATGTGGCCCGACTGAAAAAAAGGGTGAGTATAACTGGTTTACGCTAAAAAGTAAATATAATACTAATGGAACATTAATGGTTAAAGAAATTATAAAAATTGTCACAACGTATTTATATGTAAATATACCTAAAAATAGGCAGATATTTACAGCTCATTGTCTTTTTTTAATTTTGTTAACATAAATTAAAACTTAAAACAAATTGATTAAGAAAAATTGGCGATAAAATTACAATTAAAATAATTCTCTTAGAAATTTTCTTTAATATATATTTTAAAGCGTGGAAATATGTTGAATAACTAATTTTTATATATAATGAAATACGCTATTGTTTTAAAATTTTAAAAGTTTGTATTGTTTTTAGTTTTAGCATTTTAAAAGGGAATTTTATTTAAATATCAATTCTAATCTGAAATAAATTAACCTTATAATCATTTTGAAGTCTTCGGCTATATGCATGAGTTATTAGAATTTACTGTTATGTATTCTTGTATTTACATTAAAATAATTTTTAAATAATGGCAGATAATTTTCTTCCATCATTTTTTGCAGTGAAAAATATAAATGTAATATATATTGCTTTATATCTTTCATTTTCCAAGTTTTTAAGTGGTGGATATTTTTAGAGGCTTAAAAATATTTTCCACGACTACAAAACTAAAAAATAATGTTAGCATATTTTTCCAAAGCTCTAAAATAATGAGCTCAGATAGGTCCATACTTAAAATTTCATGATCTGAAATTCAATGCTTAACATTTCGTTCATAATTTGAGATCCGCAGGTTAAGTTTCTTATGAGTTTTTTCCCTCCAAGTTTCACTTTCCTTGAAAAATTTACTAAAAATGTAAAATGTCATCCCCAATTTCCTCAAAAAAAAAATTGGCTCTTTCTTACAAAATTCCAAAAACGATATCAGAGTTTTTCGCATATTATTGAAGAATTCCTTGGATTTAAAAACAGAAACACACAAAAAAAAACACTTCTTGAACTAGCTTCTTCCCACACATATATTTAATACGAATCATACAGGTGAAAAAATTACTTTTATAATGCCTAGTCTTCAAATACTGGCATGGAAATATTTTGAAGCATGGAATTACAAAGCCTAAACAGATCGTTAAAGGAATATTGTAAAAACAATTTAAAAGCAAGTGAAATATTAATATATATATATATATATATGACAAAGTTGAAAGTGAAAAAACCTGCATAAGCTATATTACACTATGCAATGTGAAACTAAAAACATGGAAAAATAAGAATTTAAAAGGTTTTTGACAGCATCGCTTCATCAGCGGTTCCGACACTGTTTAAAAACCAATGGTTTGTTTCTGATAAGTATGATCTATACAATAAACATACGTAGACACCGAACAATCCATCAGAAACCAGAAGAAATGTATGAAATGATGCTATCCAAACAAAGAACACCAGTTCTGGAGCTAGACAGTGTTGAAGTTAAGAGCATTCAACAGCAAGGAGACTGACGACACAAACCTTGCAACCATGGAGTTAAGGGAAAATATAGATGCAGACTTACAAAGGATACAGTGGTAATGGACATATAAACCAAAATTAATATTGTATTATTATTTATTATTATAACGTAAGAATAAAAATATTATACATTATTTTAACTTAAGAATATATATATATATATATATATATATATATATATATATATATGAAATATGGTATTGGTATAATTTATAGGCTAAAAAGAAAGTTGAACGAAACTCAATATCCCCGTAAGGAAGAAAATTTTATGTTTTTATCCAAAGTACATTAAATCAATAAAGTTTTATTACTTTATTGTGAAGTACATCTAAATAATAGAATATATTTAATGTGCGATAAAAACGTCAAACTTCTCTTTAAGGATTCAACTATAATTCATGAATAAAAACATTAGATAAGAATTGTTTTTATAAGAAAAAACATCTTAAAAGTACAATCTGATCAAAATCAAGATCTGTGCTCTTACAATCATATAAACATTCCATACTCTGTAAAAGCTTTTTACTATTTTTCGCAATAGTTTAAATTAATAAAATTTGCAAATATGAAAAACTAAACAACGAAAAAATTTACAGTTCACTGTCAAAAATGATTTATTAATTTTTCAGAACGTTATCCGAATTGGTGTTGCTCATGTAATATCAGGACGTGTATTTAAATACTTTGACGAGATTTTATGTTAGTTGTCTCTCTAATATTAACTTTATGTTGGAAATATAACAAGCGATCGTTGTTTTAAACTCAAGTTTTGACAAAATCTTTACATTTTTCTTTAAGTCAAACAGTCTTATCCTTTTTATCATGTTCCAGGATTTTTTCTTTGAAAAAAATTACATGGTAACGTTTAACAAACTTCTAGTTGGAGTGTAATTTTATCTGTGGTATGAAAAAAAACTAGACATTTGCATAAGATTTTTATCTAATGTCTGTGAACTAAAAAATGACTATATATTAAAATAAATAGATAGTTTTTTTTACTCTGTTGTTTAAGTAACTACAATTCATAATAATTTCTTATTTAATTCTGTTTCCGTAAAGAATACGTCTCATTTTATTAGCAGGCATTGTTAAATGGCTCCGTGCCTGTTAGTGAAAAAATGCATATGCCATATCAGAGAATTTTTCCACAGCTTAACAATTCAATTGTGTATTAGTGAGATCTTCTGATGTCCCCCTGAAAGCACAGGGATGCCTTAAAAAAATTTGATAGTTAAAAAATGGCTGTATGTAACTTAAGACGTTCAGTGATTTAACGAGTTCCATACTTTGTTTTAAAATCGGTTTAATCATAAACGTATTATAATGAATCTTGCATATAGGAGGTTATGAAAATAATGGAAAAGCCGACCCTATTTGCAAAACCTTTTGATAAAAAACTGCGGGCCTACCTATTGCATGCAGAAGCATGAATATATCATGCGACAGAGCGATACAAATCATGTTCGTAAGATATGGAATTTGGTATCATTCATACCGCAACATATGTTCTATCGGTTTTAATGACACTGAAGTTGGAGGACGTGATTTAACTTTCCACTTCAAATATTAATAAAAATGTTAAATAACGTTAAGAACATGCGAATGAAGTAGCCAGGATTAAGGTTGAACCTCATCCTTAGACTCTTCAAACAACATATCGACGCATCTTGCACGATGCCTAGACATGTTACCGTCTTCGAAATATTGGCGGTCATTAGTCAGTGACGCGTTCATCGCAGAAAGCATGCTGACTGGCAGAATGATTTGGTAGTCTATTGTAGAGATGCTGAATATAGTTTAGGGTCCAAGTTTAGGTACAGAATTCCAAGAGACAGCATATCACAGTGTCAGAGAGCCACATCTATTCTGTACAATCAATACAGATTCCGCCTGAAGATGTTTGCAAAACTTATACTTTACAAACAGCAGATGACAATGTGAAGCTCGATTCATCCGACCAGGTGACACGTTGCCAATCATCTGGGCTCCAATTTTAATGCTTGTGGAGCCATCTAACACAGCGCTTCTTAAACTTTTTAAATTCCGGTCCCCTTTTTATTATCGATATTCTTTTGCGACCCCAGGAAATAAGGATATAAAGATTAATATTTTCTCAAAAATAATATTTCTTTGGCTAACAATATACATATGAAAAACAGTATTATATACGAATAATTGCAAGATAAAAAGAACATTTTGTATACGTTTAAAATTTTCTGTTGAGTCATATAAACTTGACATTTCTATGTATTAATAAATACTCTTTAAAATTTTTTGATGAATTATCCCATCAACTTGAAAGAAAATGAAGTTAATTGGAAGTTAACTTGCATTTAACTTTTCGTTCCCATCCCGGCGGATAGATGGCTGCACCAGTCTACAAAACAAAATTAGCTGAAAAATAATTCAATTCTGCTTAAAGATGGCTAAAAGTATTAAAATAATACATTGTCATCGTGTTCTGAGCTATTCTAAAAGTTTAAAATGTCCAGATAGCCAGGAAGTTAGTTAAAACTCTATTGCAAGATTTGTACCGGGCAAACACACACACATACAAACAAACAAGAAAGCGAGTTAATAAAAACGCGGTAAAACAGTAGTAAATAAAATAAAATAAATGTCTTAGGTACTCGCGGTGGGCGACAAGAAGTAAATTCATACGTCGGAATAAAATTTTCGCGACCCTAAAATTTCGTTTTGCGACTCCATTTGGGGTCGCGACCCACAGTTTAAGAAACGCTGAGCTAACACGTTTTCGTGCATTGGCGTCTTTAGTGGTTTGCTTCAGGAATGCAACATGACCATAAATACATATTTTATGCAACTACAGACTTATTACTGTTACTGAAACAGCATCATGACGACTCACATTAACCCCCTGCTTTTATTTTCTGAACAGTGCTCCAAGTATTCGCCGTTCATTCTGTATTAAGTTAAACCTTTTCCTTGTTGACATGTTCTTGTCACATGAACACATTATGCGTTTAGAGACGACATCTTGTTCGTTTCGGTACCGTGTCATAATCTCTGATAATATGCTTAGTGTTACATTGACAATTTCTGCAGTTTTAGTTACGGAAGCACCCAAAAGCCCCAAGCTTGTTCTTATAACTTCCTACAATTACCCAATTCTGACATTTTCCCCTTTGATTGCACTACAGCTACAGTTAAACATTGACCGTGATATATATATACAGGGTGTCCCATAAATACCGCATAAACTCTGCACAGCCAGATTCCTCGTTGGGAGTACATAAAAAATGCCCAAAGAACTGTGCATGTACGACCCATAGTTTTCGAGATAAATACGAAAAACAAAGTACGACGTCACATCCGGTGCAAGGAAAAAACACTTTATTTGACACATCAACAGCAGTATTTGCAAATACTTATAAAGGCAGATGTAGGATGATGTTGGTTTTTTTCCTATGGGGCTATCTGAAGGAAGTGTATCGAGACGTAGGGGCAACAAAAACGGACTTAGTTGCTCGTCTGCATGCTGCTTGAACTTCGCAGGGCACCGCGTTGCTGCGACATGTGCAGTCATCCATTCCACGGCGCGCTCAATCCTGCCTGGATATGCACGGCGGACACTTTGAACATCTGCCTTCATAAATATTTGCAAATACTGCTGTTAATATGTCAAATAAAGTGTTTCCTTGCACCGGATGTGACGTCATACTTTGTTTTTCGCATTTTTCTCGAAAGCTATGGCTCGTACAGGTACAGTTCTTTGGGCATTTTTTTATGTACTCCAAATGAGGAATCTGGCTGTGCAGAGTTTCGGCGGTATTTATGGGACACCCTGTATATATATATATATATATATATATATATAACACGCACACACAGACACACATTTAAGAATACATATAAACATAATATGTACACAAATATGCATATAATGTCAGGGAATTTTGAAATGGAAAATGAAACTTCTGTGGCAGGAGTTTATTAAATTTTAAACCACAAGCACAATCACCTTCCCGTTGACCAAATCGCAATTATGCCTGTCTGGGTCAGCATGGAACACGAATTGCCAGACTGACATATTTCAATACACAGAGAATGTTCGCTCTTGCTCCTTATATGGTCATAAATTTAGTTCGATATGAGAAGATGTATATGAGTAGGAGTATTCCAAAACTGTGCTTCACCATAACGTTCAAATTGGCTAACAATGAGAACAGGAAAGGCAAAAAATGTTAGGGCTGTTATAAAGGAAATTAGAGATCCCGATTAAACTAACTTATTTTCATAAAACGCATGTTAAAATGTGTGTATGTTATTTTCATACATACAAGATTTTGAAAACAATAGAATAAGATTTTTTGAATGCAGATGTCAATCATAAAGCTGTTCCAGATAATGTGATCACAAAATTTTTCTATGAATGAACCAACCTAGCATAAACCGAAACATTCTGAATTATTCCTCTGAAAGGGAAAACACCCAGAAGTTTAGAGACATCAGTAATTGATGGTTCTCTTAGTTTCTTAATCGTCACTGTATGTACAATATAGTAAAGGGTCTTAGAGATAAATTTGTTACTTAAAGATAAATTTCTTACTGGCACAGTCTTTCAATATACGGTTTGAAAATCATTCATTTGGGATAGTCTAGCAATAAATCTTGATCTGAAGAAATACATAATTATTTCATTTTTGAAGTGGATTTAGAATCTGATTGACTTACGTTCACTTTCAATCCTAACGTGATGTAATATTCAATAATAAGCCTTAACTATGAATAAAAGTTCTATCACGCATACATCAAATATCTTCCGTCATAAAATATATTACTTTCGACCTTAGCGACTTTTTTTTCGGTTGCTAGGTTATCGTTATAGATAGGTTATATACATGCAAATACTGCGATCGATGTTGCATTTCCATATATCGGTTTAATCAAACCTAAAATGAGGGATGTCGCGTTTGGTTATAAAAGGGGATAAGTTAAATCGCTTACATTTCACTTTGTGTGACATATGCGCAAAAAAAATAAATCTGCTTCGTTTTATGCTATTATGCAGGTATAATTTTCGAAGAAATATTGCGAACTACTGATTACATACAATTTGGGGGTATCGGGAGATACATGCAGAAAGCAGATTATTATTCACCGTGGAACGGTATTTTGTATGACACGAAAAAAATATTAGTTCTAAATCTCAGTAATAGAGGGCGCTGGTGCTGCTGGGGGAAACAAACGAAAAGAGAGGTAATAAATGTGGAATAAGGTATTTTATTTCATCATGATTTACATTCTTCTTCGAGAGAACTTTGTCAAATCCTTATTGTGAATGTTGGAAATTAGTTTTTGATGGAACAAATTTCGGGGCCAACTCTTTTTTGTTTAGGTATCAATTTGAAATTTGACTCACTAAAAGTATATGACTTCTTTCAAGACCATTCTTAGAACAGATTTCGACAAGTCCCGGGTTCCAACGACAAGTCCCCGTGTACCAACGTTGGCAAATATATGACTGGAAAATGTCTTTATAGACGTTCTCCGGCCATTATTTTGAGTCAAACTGCTTGCCAACATTGGTTTATTGATAACTAAAAGAATCAGTCGTGTTTTGTCAATTTAGTACAACATATAATGGCATCATTAATAGAGTTAAATCAAGCTCGAAGGAAGTTGAATCAAAAAAGGTAAATACAGCAAATCTTATATTCAGCATTTTGATAGAAATATGCAAAACGACCATTTCGATTGAACTTTCAATATAATCATGTGATAAAAATAACCAAGTTTTTAGATCATTGCAGCATACCAGTTTCTTTCTTTTTTTATATTAACACACCAGCATATGGTTGTATTTATGAATAGAAAGTTGCATAAATACAAGATGAATTACGGACTATAATGAGTATTTTATATTGAAAAAATAAAATAGTCATGATATTTTCACGTAACTGTAATCAGTATGCATGGAAATATTTACTACAGACTAATTATAAAACGGAAGAAAGATGTTTTTACAGGGGAAAAAGGTAACTAGGTTTTAACAGGCAATTATGATAACTACTTCTCAAACGTGATCCCCTCTGTCTTCCCTAACAACGATCTTACGTAAGATTTAATTATAACATTCCATCATCTTATTACATCAGCGTATCATGACATTTCACTCCTGTGAAATCAATAATAGGCTTCTCCAGCTCTCTCCATGCTAACTATGCCGTGGTAATTATAGCTTTAGAAATGTAACATTCACTTGTGCTTTAAAAAATAAAAAATAAGGAATCAATATGCAAACATAGATATTTTTTCTGTAAATGAGATTTTGAATTTTAAGTGTTTCATTTAAGAAAAAGAGGATTTTACATTTTAAACAATTCATTTATGGATGAATAATAAACATTGAAATGGGATTATGAGTTTTCTTCTTAGGTTTAAAAACATTTATCATTAAACAGCAATCGAATTTTGCATATTTTTCTTATAGTATAATTTATTACCTTAGTAAAGCAAAATAAAATAGTATTTTTAAGAAAATGACTCTTGCTAAACCGCCAATGATCGTATAAACAGAAACATTGTTTATGATAACAGGAAAATCTTGAATGTGTAAATTACTCTTTTAACAATACTTTTAACTATATTGTCAAAAATATTCTGAAAAGGATTAATATTTTTAACAATTTAGTTAGTAATATTATTAACATTATTGACTCTTTTAACAATAGAGATTCTATTTTTTTACTCTTGTCAATACTCAATAATTACGAGTTGTAAAGTGTTATATAAGTAAAATACCATCAAAGCATATACGATGATTTATGCTTATTTATAAACTTTTTATAATGACATTATCTTTACAATTTTAAACAACGTTTTGACAGATATTGGAGCTAATATTTTTGCTTTGCCTTTTTTTCTTCCTTTTTGTAATTTTAATTTTCACCTCTACATAGCTTTGCTTTATTATACGATGACCATGTTACAGTTTTAAAAAATTGGATCATAAAATTAATTCTTTTTATATGTGTGGAATAATGATATTTATTCATAGATTTTGAGATTAAAATTTTGGCATGAATGTATAATGAATGTAAGGTATTAACATTATTTTTTAGGGAAAAAAACAAGTTTTCTTCCGCTTTCAGATTTTAAGTATTAATTAGGAAAGAGTAGCTTGACTATTAAATATCAGGCGTTTGCAATTAATCTTTAAAACTTTGACTGTGTATGATTGAAAGAGTTCCTTGGTATCAATATATATAAAATAGTTTCGTAACTGACTGACTGTCTGACATATAACGCACAGACCAAACCGCTGGCCCTAACGAGCTGAAATTTCGCATGGCGATTCATCTTATAGTGTAGAGGTGAAATAAGAAAGATTGTTGAAAAATTCTTAGATTTTTTAAATTAAATTTTCAATCTCTTTTTGTAACATTCTTTAAAGTTTGCATTTAAAATAATAATCTGAGGGTTATAAAATTTAGCTCACGAGAAATATCATAAAAATTCCTTTAAAATGAAATCCTTTGCAAAACGTTACCGCCATTTTTTTTATTTTTGGTGAATTTTTAAAGATAAATTTTTAGTGAATTTTAAAAGATTAATTTTTAGAATTTAATTTTTTAAATGCTTATTACGTGGTTTCTTTTCTTTCTGTGATACTTTAAACTAATTTTGCGTCACGTGCATAACAACGAAATAGACAAAAAATATTTTTTTTTCTTCCTAATGCGGCAGACAATTGGACATTATCCAAAAAAAATATTAAAATACAGTAAAAGAAATGTTCCTCAAATTGTATTATATTCTTTAGTATGTTCTATTAGATAAAATTTGAATATTTTCTTCTTCATTATTTTGTCTATAAAAATATCCGTTACGATTTTTTTATAAATATATTTTTTCGATTTTTTACATCAGTTGCATACATTGATCGTTGTTGAAATTTCTGATTATATATATTTGGGGCATTAATTGCATACATTGACCGTTGTATTTAATTTGGATGTACTCCGTAGCGAAGTACGGGTTTTCAGCCAGTCTATAAATAAATGAATGTGATTACATCTAACGCGAATAATACACAATGTAACAAACTTTCTTACAAGATCAGTCCTGTAGTTGTATGCTTAGATAATATTTTTACCCTATGAAACTATAAAACTTTCGTTTTGGTGAGTAAGTTTTCCATGTTAAAGTGTTTGGAAGTGTGACGAGATGTCCACTTTTACGAAATTATTCTCATTTGCATAAGGAAACTGAAGCGTTTATGCTTTGTTAATCAAAAATCGCTCTTGCATAATAAGCATGTATACCTATATAAACTAAATTATTAAGCATCTCTAAACGTAAACTATTCATACCTTAAAAATACAAAATTTGAATCAAACTGTCTTTGCAAGGGAAGTGCCTTGGTCTTGATGACTTTATCTCCGGTAAGCAAGTTATTAATATCAAGGTACGTGTGCTCAATAGTTAAAAAATTATGTAATGTCAAAAATTATGCATGTCACAGTTTTAAAAATTTAATCATAAAATTAATTATCTTTATTTGTGTGGAATAATGATATTTATTCTTAGATTTTGAGACTAAAATTTTGGCATGAAAGTATAATGAATGTGTGGTTTTAACATTATTTATTTAGAAAAATATAGAAAACCAATTTTCTTCTGCTTTGAGATTTTAAGTATTAATTATGAGGGAGGATCTTGACTATTTAGTATCAGGCGCTTGAAATTAATCTTTGAAACTTGGTATCTATAAAGAAATGAAAGTCATTACATTTATCGTGAAGTCATTACATCTATCGAAAGTTATTACATCTATCGCGATTGCAGTTATCATCAGTTTTCCTGTAAGAAGCCCATAACAAGGGCGAAACCTTATTCTAAGGTTACCTTTATGCTAGAGATGTATATTAGATGCATATTTAATTCATTTTCATGACCATTTAAGTTAACAATGCGGCATAGTCAGAAAAGTCTGCAATTGAGAGCTCTGCATGCAATGCAAGTACCATCAAATTTCCTGTTGCGTCCTACAGACTGCTAGAACAATGTAACACAGTTAAACCCCAACTTTTTGTTAGGAAATACAATTCTATTCCGTATATAAAAAAATTCGTATTTTATTTCGCTATTCGAAAGCATGCACTCTATAATGTTGCAATATTATGATGTGGCCATATTTTTCAAATTAATGGAAATTACTGTTAAATCATTACTTGATAAATTTAATAAATATCTTTTATTTTTCAAATCTACCATTTCTACGAAGAGAAGGAAGTTAAGACCTATTTTGAGAGAACGGCTGAACCTAAAAATTTGGTTGAAGAAATCTGAATAAAGGTCTTAATATGTAGATGTGCCAGCTAATGAGAAAAATAAGATTCGGACCACGGTTCCTTTGTGGTGGAGAGGCAGAGTCACCATGTAAATTGTATGGGAACAGCGCACTTGCTTCTTTGTTTATATTTACTTTTATAGCTCGCACTCCGAGCTTTTGAAATTTCATAACAGATCATTTGTTATCTATACATTAAGTATATATACAGTATGCCCACTAAAGTCCCTTCCCACCCTCTTATCTTCGGAACGGCTGCTGCTATATTCATAAAAGTGGTGTCTAGGTATAGTAAAGTGGCCATGCGCTACTGAATGAAACCACCTACCGCGCCACCTGGTGGAAAACTGCGGAGTTAACATTCCTATCTCGTAAACGGAAAGAGATATTGAAAAAAGTGATTTACAAAGTTGTAGAAAATCATCGATTTAATACGAAAAGATACCTTGTGGACATTAATGAGAAGACTACAACGGTTAAAATGCGCATTTGTTTTTTCGTGATTTCCTACACTGTGACGTCACGAAACTTGAACGAAAGGAGAAATGATTATCTTTGGGGCAAAACACGACACTGCAATGCGCAAAGTGGTATATCGCTTTTGATCCACAATTCAAACCTCGAGGGTTTCATCCTTGTACTGATTGTCTTTATAAATAGAGTAGACAATACGTAGATTGTGTAAAATAGTGTCGCATCAACTCAACGCAACTTGCGCTTGGTGTTCGAAATTTTTGCAATATGCAAATACGTAAAAAACGTCACGCCTGTTCACCTGAGACAGCTATAAAAGAGACATCTCCTTGGGGTTGTAGTATGTCTCGTGGTCATGGCTGAGTATTCCAAAGCTGAGTATTGTGAGATGGTTTTACTGTACGATGAATGTGGACGCAAGGCACGATCAGCAGCAAGTTTGTACCGGCAACGTTTCACTGAAGGCCCGCATCCTTCTCATCACACCATCCTAACTGCTGTAAAACGTTTAAGGGAGACAGGCTGCATTACTAGTCGACCTCGATCTCGCAGACCAGATAAGGTAGGACGGCAAGTCCAATCGGATGAGGTATTAGCATACGCCCTCGCATGTCCGAAATGCAGCACAAGAGAGATCAGTCAACACTGTGGCCTCTCCAAAAGTCAGGTTTGGAAAATCCTAACAGAATTAGGCGCTCATCCATACCGACCAACGCCTCAACAGGTTTTAGTGGACGGGGATGCCGAACGACGTTATGCATGGTGCAACTTCGTCATGAATCAGATACAGGTCCAGCCAACATTCTTGGCAGATATAGTGTGGACGGATGGGGCATGCTTTTCACGGAATGGCATGTACAATAAGCAAAGACCCATTACTGGGCGCTAGAAAATCCTAGATGTTTTACCGACGTTCGACATCAAATGCGGTATGCTATTAACATTTGGTGTGCAATTTACAATAACAAGCTGATCAGTCCAATATTTTACAATGGCACGTTAACGGGTGCACGATATTTACAATTGCTACAGAAGTAATACCCGATTTTGTGGAGAACCTGCCGTTGTTTAATCTTAGGAATGTATGGTTTCAATGTGACGGCGCGACTGCTCATAAATCTCCGGTGAAGCAGTACCCCGTCAAGGAATTCGGGGACCAAATAATTGTGTATGGTGGTTTCGAAGAGTTGCCTCCATGTTTGCCTGATCTGACTCCACTGGACTTTTTCCTGTAGGGATACCTGTAACAGTAGGTGTATACGACCCTCCATAAACATTACGGACGCTTGTGCCAATGTGTCACGCTCTATGCTCCAACGTGTGCAACTTGAGATTCAGACGAGGATCCAAAAGTGTATTGCAGCTGACGGTGAGAAGTTTGAACATCTCAAATAAAGGTATATTGGTAATATTAGTTGTTGTTTTTTCTTTCTCAGATCCTTTTGTCACGTCACAGTGTAGGAAATCACGAAAACACAAATGCGCGTTTTAACGGTTGCAGTCTTCTCATTAATGTCCACATGGTATCTTTTTGTACTAAATCGATGATTTTCTACAACTTTTGTAAATCACTTTTTTCTCTATCTCGTTCCGTTTTCGAGATAGGAATGCTAACTCCGCAGTTTTCCACCAGGTGGCGAGGAAGGTGGTTTCATTCAGTAGCGTATGGCTACTTTACTATACCTAGACACCACTTTTATGAATATAGTAGCAGCCGTTCCGAAGTTAAGAGGGTGGGTAGGGACTTTAGTGGGCATACTGTGTATATATATATATATATATATATATATATATATATATATATATATATATATATATCGCTCACTCTTTTCAACAATGTCAGATCTCAAAAACAAGGTTTTTCAGGACAGTGATTTGAAAGTTTAAAAGTACATTGAAATGTACTGAAAATAAATTTTAATTCTGCTCTGGTGGCTAAATATTGGGCAGTGAGATATGACAATCTTGCAGGAATACACTACTCTTTCAGGACATTCTGAAAACAAGCATAACTAAAACTCGCCGATTTTTGAGATATGACGTTGTTGAAAGGAGTGAGTGATATACTATATAAAAGTGAATGTTTTTATGTTTGTCTGTAATTGTAAGAGATCCACAGTTTAGAAGTGACGATCGTGAAAATTTAGATCCAGAAGTCGTTAAACACAGTGGAGGCAAATAAAAACTTTCGGAATTGAAATTAATTACCGTTAATTCTTAATTAATAAAAAAACAACAATTTTTGAAGGGTGAATCCAGAAAATGTAAGCTCTTACATTTTCTGGATTTATTCCTGTGGATTCACAGCCCAACTTTCTACCGACAGCCACGTGAGGCTTAACGAACGAAAACGATATAAAATAATTAAAATCAAAATGTTTCAAGTCAGATTTTATAATCTAAAATAGAACAGATCTAACGACATATTGACACTCTCGAGAGTTGGTTTACGCGATGGAAAATTCGAATCAACCTCGCTAAGTGTCCCGCGATCTTTTCTAATCGCTACTGCAATCCCCCTCACCTATATCTTTGTGTCTGTTGAAAAGCTAATAACTTCTCTTCTATCGTGCTAACTTATTTCTAACTTAAAACTCCTCCCACATGTATATTTACGAACCCACAGGAACTTTCCAATAATCTCACTGCGAATATCTTTCACTTTACTCATGATACTACTGCCATCGTATCCCGGCTGGTAAAGCGCGCTATTCTTAATCGTTTGGTCCCGGTTCGATTCCCGTCGGCGGCAATTTTGTAGTTCTTTTCAGTTTTCTATATTTTTAATCTTTGAATTCACATTTTATTGTTTTTACTTGATAAGGGCCTATTTTTTGTTATTTATACTGTGTTTAGTTTTGTTATTTATACTGGGTTTAGTTTTTAATGGATTTTGGTAACAAACATTATTTTTTTTTCTCAGTTCCTTCCATCATGTACAGTTCTCAAGGCATTGACATTTTTCATTTTCAGCTTTTAGTGGTAGAATAATGAAAGGTGAATCTACCTAAATTCTGAGGAGTTTATTATGGAGAGAAAATGAGTTTAATATGTAGAGGATGTTTATAGGCGTTTAATGTAGAGAGGAGTTGAATAATATTGAGCTGTCGACCGAACACTTCGTTTTTTAAGAGTTAATGCTGGAGTCATATCATGGTTCTATTGGAAAATTTTGCTAATCCTGTAATTTCAGCTTTTTTTGCTCCAAAGATGAAAGGCTATATCTAGCTGAATTCTGAGGAGTTTATTATAAATTTATATATTTTTATATTGGGTTTTCATTTTATTCAAGTGTACAACATTTCGAATGCTTTCTATGTTATTTATACTGTGTTTATCTTTCAAATTGATTTTGGTAAACAAACATTCTTAAAATTCCGGGCAGCGCCGGGTACTTCAGCTAGTAAATTGATAAATTAGAAGCAAAGACTGAAATGTTCAATTTCAATAAGCATTGCAATTCGTAATTTAAAAAGTTTTTATTATTCTGAAAATGAAATGCTAAGTCACTAGTCACTATGCTGAGTCGCTAGTTTTTTTTTTATATCTCAAGGCATTAAGGGTTTCATACAATTTTTTCTTGTTATCGTTTAAAATTATTAAATAAATCTCAAATATAGACAAACCACGGTAGTACTGCAAGAAACAAGAACTCAGAAATTCAGAAAATCTGTATTATTATCAAGCATCTGAAACTGATTGTTTTCTTAAAAAGAAAAATAGAAATTTATTTTAAATCCCAAGTAATTTGTTGGAAAAGAATATTAAGAATAAAAGGATTTCTATACTTCAGAATTTTGAATGCGTTAAAAATTTCAGAACACCAAACGACAACATGTCAAAATATTTTAAGGCATTTCTACGCAAAATATTTCTTTCAAGATGTTTCGAAATAGATAGAAAAATGTCATGACATGTAAAATTCATGGAATTTCCATTTTTAAAAGTTGAAATATGTCTATTACATGAAAATATTCATCTCTTGTTGAACGTTTAAATGTAATATATCCTAACATAAGACAAGCATTTCTATTTCGAGGGATATGGCAACTTATTTTTAAATAAGTAATTATAATGCACGTATGTTTATTTGAAAATCTCACCACTTAAGATATGATTGGGGCATTTTTTGGACATTTCAAATCCTGATGTACAGATTAATTACAGAATACAGCGTGCATATAAAATCACTATTATCGTAGAACACACGTAATCGTAGAACACACTGCTTAAATAGTAGAACATAAATCTACGGTGCCCGGTATAAAGATATTATGTCAAAAACCGTAATCTTTAGATGTTTGTTAGTATTGACAAAAAATAACAAAAATCTATTGACTTGTATACAAGGCTTAAGTCTCTCGATTTTGTATACAAAAGTACATTTCTTTGTACAAAAGACTCAAGTCGAAATTATTGTTCTGCGATTGGTATAAAAGCCAATAACTTGGTATATTTAAATCACTGGTGTTGTGAAGGATCCACAATTTGGACATTTTGAACTCCTTCTAACGTCATAGCCATTTTGTTTTTCCAACACGATTACGGGGCATAAAACGGCCATATTGGAAAAAGGAGGAACTGCACCAATTTTCCAAGAAACATCGCACCCCCTGAATTCCTCAGGACGGGGGAAAGAAATTCCAGGAAATTCAACGGACATCCAATTTTCTTGGAAATAAGAGTACCACGAGGGTCAACACAGGGGATGTCGGAGCATCCTGCCCTCGAATAAAAAACTCGAAGAGGCAATAAATTTACGTGAATAACTGACCTGGGGAGGAGTTATAATCAAAAAATGGGGGAGCCCCGAGTGTGGGAAAATACGACGATCGGAGGGAGAGCGAGAGAGCGATTTGAGGTGCCGAGCTGCGAAGAAAACCTGGGAAAAAAAGTCGCCCCGTAAAATGGCGAGATGTCCGTGTTCAACCGCCAGCGCCGATTCTTCCGCCTCCTCCAATGAAGGGCCCCATGATTTTTTGCCCGATGCCTAAAGCCTCCTCCGGTAGAGGTGCCTCAACGACGCCATGCTCTGCTGTTTCATCAAAAAACTCCCCAGGTTGGTCATTTCTTCCCCTTTTAAATAGTGCTCATGCCGTTTGAGAGATTACGAGACTTTATTTCACTCGACCCGTAATGGTTATGCCGCAGGAAGCGGATGAAGTATGCCCTAATTCTGTTAAAATTTGTATAGCCAAGATCTTAAATATAATATGTAAACCCGACCTTTTCTTGTAAAATATTGTATAACTAGTTGGGCTTCGCCCGGCTAGGCTCGGGCTTCGCCTAGCTACGCTCAAGCCTTCCGTGTAACATATTTATGTACTTCGGGCCCCACAAAAGAAAAAAAAGTCTACAAATGTATTAAATTCAAGTGAATAAATTCCTTTCAATTTTCATTCCCGTCGCTGCCGACAGATGGCAGCACCACTGCACCAGGTGATTTGGTCTCTAAGCAGTGAGTGATTTTAGAATGAAAATATCTCTAAAACTATTGAATTAACAGAATAAGTGTACGCATAAAAATTATCAGTTTTCGAACCTCTTTCCAAATATGTAACATTTATGTACTTTCATGAAAAAAAAAATTACACCGTTTCCTGTATATTTGTCGGCCATTTTTTTTCGAAGATCGGTGCCCGCCCGGATGAGTTACGGTCACGTGATCTCTCGACTTCCACTTGTCTCTTTATTAGTATAGATAAATGTTGTTATTTTTATTTATAAACGCATAGTTCCCTTTGGAGTTCACTTCCCTAATTTTACACAACGCAAAGGGGTATCTCTGGTACCCCTCATAACAACTGGTTTTGACTTAAGCCCTTCATACCGGGCACCGTAGAAATATCAACTTACTAATTAGTAAGAGTCTTCATATAATATTCTGGGTTTTCCTCTTTTCTAATCTTGTCAGCATTTCAATTACTCTTGTTTAGAATATGTCCTTCTTCTTAGTTATTGAATGAATTTTCATTATAAATATAGGGGTTAACCGGTGATTATATAAATATAGTTGTCAGATAAAGGTATAGTTATTAGATGTAAGTTTTAAAATTATCTACAAAAGTTTCGATAATCTATCCTTCAAAAATAACTGAATGCACAATTAAGGGAGAAAAATTCGTTTTAGACTGAAATAGGCAAAGAGACGTAATCGCAGATCCTTATATTTTCGGTTTAATACAACAGGTTATATACACATTTCGGTTATATACACATAGTTACACATATATTTTTATAGCAATCTGGAAGCAAACTTATGAAATGCCGAGTCATTGTCCGATGCAAAAATTGTCCGATGATGGGATTTTTGGTACTGTAGATTTTAGGGAATTCAATGTCTCTACTAGGCCAAACACTGTTTAAAAAAAAAACTTGATAAGTACGCGAAAGCCTGTTTCGGTATTGATTTGATGCTTTATTGAATTTACAATGATGCGAAAAGAAATATAGATATTGTATGTGCCTAGAATTTTATAAAATTTAAAAAGTAAACTAACGAAACTTAGGGTTCATTTTAATAAGAAATATTTATATGGTTATTAAACCAACAGGAGGAGCCAAATTAGATTTCTCACCCATCAGTAAACAGTAAAAAAGATGTTCGTTGCAATGAGAATGCTTGGTTGTGTAATTGAAACAAGTTTTCTTCTGTATTTAAAGAATTTATGTGTTATTTAATTTAATTTTAGAAAACAATAGCATGTATAAATAAAAAGATAAACTCAAATGACGGTTTTGTTTGTTTTTCAAGGAAGAGACACAGAAGAAAATATACTATCTGATTCTGTAAGTCCTTTCGTCTAAAGATGTGTTATTGAGTAAAAGCAAAATTCATGAAATGGAGGCTATGTATGTAAAAATAGGCCTTGTCCTAAAAAGATAATTTTAATGTAAAAATAACTCCGAAATGTAAAATATATTTATTTTAGGAAAGTCACAGGATTAGTAATCAGCTTCAATACGTGACTTTTGAGGCAAAGGGAATTAACCTTTTTAGGGACAACGACCTCTACCGTTTGCACGGTTCAGATTTTTTCCCTGATTTTTTTAACCTAAAGAATCTTGAATGTTTTTTCAATTAATCATTGAAAAATGTTTTTACTTCTTTAAACTGATAACAGATAGCAATACTAATCATTTTACTGCTCATTTAACTGGAATACATTGAATGCAAGTGAAAATAAAAACTAGATTTAGGCGTTTGCACTGTGCAAACAGCGCCCCTCAAAGGGTTAAGCTGAAACCTACACAGCCAGTATTTTTTTTCGGTGTGCAACCACTTCGTGTTTACACATAAATGCTCCCAGAAAAAAACGAGAATATATAACACGATCTTGACATTTCCCTCACCTGAAACTACATTTTAGTTCTATATCGGAAAGTTACAAATAAGTTTGAAGTTTTAATGCAAAATTTTAAGGAAAACAATTACAAAGTACATGATAGAGTATATAAACACACAGACAAAAAACAATCCAGGATTAAAAGAAACATTTTAAGAACTCGCTTTAAACGTATTTTACAAATTATTTAAAACTAGCAGTATTTTCATTGAAAAGATAAAAATAAGCATTAAAATAGCTAAAAAAAACTTTTCTTTTCAGATATATTGATTACTCCGAGGCCACTGGAAAATAATTATACGATAACCAGACACATTTACAGACGATATAGTATAATAAAATACATTTTGTTTGAAACCCTGCAATTAGTTTTTTTTTTCGGTTAAAAAAAATAATGGATTTTAACCAAATATGTTTTAGTCGTGAGGGTGCACCTGTGGCCAGATAATTTTTTTTTCATAATACATTTCTCAAATCGGTATTCAAATTTAAATATGTCTCGGTTTTTAGATTCAGTCTTATACTTAACGAATATAATGAGGGTGCACATGACTGAAAGTAGAACTTGAACTAACTGTAAAGCCTAATGGAGATTTTTTAGTTGTAAATAACGGGAAAAAACTGCCCAATCGAAGTTGTCTGGAGTGATAGAGTTTTCCTTAAAGACAACTATGTCTATACACTGCAGGGATACTACAGGGCTTTTATAAAAAAAACTCCAAGTGCGTACCCTCTTCTCGTTAAAAATTTATTATAAACTCTCTCTTCGAGTTAAAATACAAATGGCTTGTTGGTTTACACTAGGCTGTATACTCTTCAGATAGACATAAAAAGAACAACCCATAATTAAACAATTCTGATGTATGATTTGGTATAATGTAGTGACAATATATTCTGGTGTATTGATGTCTCGTGAAGAGACATTCCTGGATTCAAAACTCATTTGTATTCTAGGCTAAGGGTAGTACAAGAAGCGTCGTTGAAATCTGCTTCCATCTATTGATTTGATCCATACACTATTTTAAAACAGTATAATAATCGTGTTAAAAAGTGAAATTTTTATCATTAGAAGACTTTCTGCTAGATACAATGAATTTTTAATTATTTGACACTTGCCTTCTTTAATTTCAGGTTCTTAAATGCGTGTTATGTATCTCGTACAATATTTTGAAACAAAAATTGCGACAATGCGTATAATTGCTAATCGTGACTAACTAATAAATTGAAAGATCTTCTCTCTTTTGCATCTACAGATTTAGAAAAGTTAGTTATGGGGAATATTTTGTATAGAAATACTGA
Source organism: Dolomedes plantarius (assembly GCA_907164885.2). Taxonomy (NCBI): domain Eukaryota; kingdom Metazoa; phylum Arthropoda; class Arachnida; order Araneae; family Dolomedidae; genus Dolomedes; species Dolomedes plantarius. The sequence continues at coordinate 35,563,346 of OU015493.1, forward strand.
CTGAATAAATGAATTTCCATGCAAGGGCATACAAACAAAGCATTAAACATTTTTAAGTTAGTCATTTGACACATTTTATCAATTATCTATTTAATTTCTAATTTAATTTTATAGTAATTCTTTTTACATACGGTGGACATTAAAGAAAAAAATATAGAAAACACCGTGATATTTTTTTATATAAAATTATCCTGATGCAAAATAAAACCGAAATGATTAATGACAAATTTCTGTCGATTAAAAGATCGAAAAACGGTTATTAATGATCAGTGTACTTGTATGAAATAAGTAATGAACTTTTATAGAACATGTACGTCGGTTCTCACACTTTAAATTATTTTCTGATATCGTCGGTAAAACAACATGCTATTGGATTTCAATGAAAAAACTCATCGATATTAACCGTGGGATAATACCTAATTTTTTAAAGGAAATATGCACCAAAACCGAAGATGTTATTTCTTTTTTAATCTTCATAAACTATGGTATTTTTCTATACCGTGTAAATTTAAGATCCTTTACGGAACATTTAATTAACCTTATTAATTTTGAAACATTTCTAACATCACAAGGTTTAATTACATTAAATCGTTATCGATAAACCCACACAGAATACACTTAATGACTTACATTATTTATTCAAAATATTTATCAGTATGTGTATCAATGGCTGGAAAATTCCTAGCAATGTAGAAGAAAATGCATTATACATTTCCTTATACATTATACGGTATACATTTAATTAGGCTTACAAACCAAACTCAATGATAGAGAGGAAGCACTCTTAAGTAGATGCAAGAATAGCCCATTAGGGTGACTACTGTAATCTCATAACCTGTAATCATTAGTCTAGTATTTCAGCAGCTATTACGTGTAGAAGCTCTCGAGGTTATCAAAACAGGGATGGGTCAATTTGAGTTAAGACTTATTGAGAAAAGTTTTGAACGTCTTAATCATGCCTAATAATAATGTTAATGCATTGGGAACCTTTTCCATTTTAATATTTATTATGTAACGGAAAACACACGCAGGAGCAGAAAAGAGTAGAGTAATCAAAACGATCTCTTTTTATAAGGATTTTTTCAACCGATGTCTGTTTTCTTTGCCAAGCAGAAAATTGGAGATATTTTTTATCTCCGATTTCTCCCCATTAACACACACTCATTTTTCGTAGTCGTGAAATTACATCCCAAGATTTTCTAAACTTCAACTTACACTTGTCCTATAAAATGCCCTATTTATTAAAATATATGATTACGTTTTATTTTGTTTATAGAATAAATTTTATTAAACTCGCAGCATATTCACTTTAAACTAGATAAATCAAAAACGTATAGCAGTATAAAATTATAATAGAGAAAGGCACAACAAAACCTCTACAATTGATTATTCCTAAATATCAAGTGAAATCGAAAAAAATATCACCATAGTTATTCACAATCCTTCTATCTTAATAAATACGAATCGCCGATACAAAACGGGTAATACAGAGAGTAATGTGTAAATAATGACCTATCCAAATCATTCTGCATATTTAACCCTTCAGCGGGCGCGCCAATTTTTGAAACACCAGCAGGCGCGTGTGGCACAAAGTGCAACGTCTCTTTCAACCTTCAGTATTCATTTTGTAATAAACTTTTTATTTTCAAATTGAAAACAATAATTCTGCATTTTACGAAAAGATATAGAATGTTTATAATATTGAGATTTTTTTATAATTAAAGGCCAAAGAATGCAGATACAATCGCCTTATTTCAAAACTGTCCGGTTTATTGGATCTAAGGATAATTTGCGGATGGATTCCTATTATGTCCGAAAACCTAAAAAATAACGAGATTGTTTACATACCCAGGACTTGATCCGGAAGCCCAAAAAAGTGAGAACTTTACCAAATTATACTGGGACGCTAGAGATATGATGAACTTTCTATGAACTTTTAACACCTTTTATCTGATTTTGTTCACTGTTGTGCTTTATGCATCTGTTCAATGATTAGTTCTTTGCTGTTTGTATTGCCTGGAAATATGGCTTAATATTCCAAATAAAGCCATAGGTTAAAAATAAAATAACGATATTGTCCATCTCTGTAATATGCGGGATGCCGTGTAATAGCTGCACATTTGACCGAGTACAACAACTCCTGCTTTTGTCGGATTGTAATCCAGTATAATCATTGGTTTACCACGACTACCAATGAATGGAAAGCAATACAAGGGTCAGAAAATTAGACCTACATTAGATAGAATGTAGCTATAAATAGAAACTGCTTAGAACATTCAAACCTTACGTGTAAAAGCAAACCATTCAAAATTACGAAAATGTTGCACACGAAATGTTGTTACGATAATATATTTTAATAATTATGCAATACATATAGGTATGTACTGTACATTCGAGGGACAGTATTTTTGAGAGAAAAAAAATTTAATTTAAAAGTTTGCAAGTGTGAATGGTCGTTGTTATTTTTGCTTATACTCCTTGATCGACAGTATATCAGATCAAGTCCATACAGGCTACTGGGCAGAATGTTGCGGCTCCGATTTTGAATAGCACCACAAGGGTCGGAGTACGACTTGGCTAAAGGTCCGGTCCCGTAATTTTGAACCGAGTCAAGTTACAAGACCGGAACACTTGACCCCGCACCTCCAGAGGTAAATTTGAGAACTTGGAGGACATTGTAGCCACGTCCTATTTTACGTGCCCCGGCCACCATTAGTGAACACGTCGTGAACGGTCGTAAGTTGAGGAATACCTGTATTTATCACATTTACTTAGTTTTTATCATATTTTCGTAGTTCATCTGTATTTATCATATTTTCGTAGTTACTTAAATATACGCAATTCGTTCTATTACAAATTTTGCTGTACATTTCCACGGGGATAATTTGATCATTTACCCATTGTTTCAGCGACTTTTTATGAATGCATCCTCTGTTTTTTCTAGAATTACCACTAATTGTCAAAAAACCCGGTTTTTAGATTGATAGGATTAATTATCTGTTCTACATTTAAAGTTCTTCGTGGTATTATTTCTGCAACGCATCTAGGTACAACTTGACGCTAGAACAAAGATTATTTCACCATTTGTAGAACTTTTTAATAGTGTGTAAGAGCCAGCTTTAAGAATTCATGAATTTATCTAAAATCCATCCCGATGCTGGATTATTAAATCCATATTCCCTCAGGCATTTCAATATTCCGAGAATAAATATTGAGACATCACTGATCGAACCGGGGAGTAGGTATATGACGTTACAAGATCACGTGCTACGTACGGAGCTTAGTCAGAAGCCTCATAGCAACAAGTCAGTCGATTCCTTGAAGTGACTGAGTTCCCTCCCACTGCAACAATCAGTCATCAACCGCTGCAGCTGAGACAGTGGATAATTTAATTCCCATTCTTCCTTGTCAAGGGGAGAGAGCACGGCAATGACTGAAAGAAGCCGAACCGCCATCAAGGGCTATTTATGTTTAAACGCTTCAAACAACAAGAGGCTTTTAAAAGAAAAACGCTCAAGAAATGGAGCTTTAGAAAGAATTCCAAACAAAAATAAAGACAGACCTCCTAAATTTGGAACTGTTCGTCCTGCAATACGTCGCTTGTAAGTGGCCCGGTAGTAGAGTTAATTAAAAAGGCTTTTAGTTTATTTTCGATGCTTTTGAAATAGAAGAACGACATTAAAACTAAATACCTATAAATAAGAAACTAAACGATGATTAGTAGGGATGCGTAAATTTCGCAAAAAAAAATTACAATATATAAAATTTTGCATTAATTCGTATATATATATATATATATATATGTGTGTGTGTGTGTGTGTGTGTATGTATGTATATAAATTCAAAATTTTCGCATTAAAAAAATCACAATTTTACACACATGGTTAGGTAAGTATATTTGTTAAAAGCTAACATTGTAGTAGTCTCCACATTATCTTCTTATAAGTCTTTAGCAATGAGTAATAAGTAAATTTCGAGAGTTAGATCTCTCAGTTAAAGATCGTGGATGGTCCTTCTTAAGGAATTATGTTAATAAATTATTACTATTATTACCTAATTTCGCTTAAAAAGCCGTTTGTCACCGAGTTTTCGCCAAAAAGTAGAAAAAATATAATTTTCGCATTTATTGGCTCATATCGGTCAATTTCGCATTTATTCGCATCTATTTCGTAAATACGAAAGTTCGTATCCCTAATTATTAGTAATAAAAATTCGGAAATAAAGTTTTTAGTGATATATAATAAAGTTTCGCATTTTCAACAGAATTCGCATTTATTATTCATACATGGTAATATCAAATGTTATTCTTTAAACACAGTCTTTGCTTAAGACATAATGCTAGGAATATATATTTTTAAATAAATCGCTTTTTTTGTATCGAATATCAGAACAACTATTTAAATGCGAATACATTTTTACCCTAACTACATCTGTATTACATTCATATTAGTTAACGTTTATTTAATTTTATAAATTTATTATGAATTAAGTGTGAAACAAATGAGAAAAAATCTATAAACGACAGAACAATAGAAACCTATAAAGACAATAATTTATCGCGAAGCTAAAAGAATTCATCTAAATACATTTTCAGCATTTTAAGGATAAGGATATACAGTAAATCCTCGTTTATCCGACCCTCATTAATCCGGATCGTCTGATAATCTGGATCAGATTTGTAGACATTTTTATTTAATGTTCACATTAGATAATAATTTTTAGCTATGATAGCAAGAACGTAACTACAAGTACGCCAAATATTCGCTTTTTAGTTTGATTCAATGTACAGTTCTTGCATAGAATGTTCAATAAATTATGGTGATAAAATGCTTTTTGTTGAGTTTAAGAAAACTTTACTAGACTTACCATTTTTTTGTTAAGAAATGATGTGAAAAGTTATTTTTATATTTTTTAATGTCTTGTAAACAATACTATATAATTTTGTTACAAAACATAGTTTTTATCGTAATAAACGGTAAGTCTGCTTAGTTAAGGATTTTGCTTTGCTTATTACCCATATTACCCGGATTTTCGATTATTCGGATTGACTATGGCCCCAGTTAGTCCGGATAAACGAGGTTTTAGTGTACTTTATTAACTGAGATATAAAGTTACGCGACAAAAAATATTCCTTTCTGGTAAGTGCATAAATTAAATTATTACTTAGCTTTCCAAATGCTACTTTTTAGCACATGGTAAAATATTTTCTACATAAATTTATATATATATTTAAGAATTGCAACGTTAGAGGAACTAAATAGCTATTTTACCTGTGTTATAATTATCTCACTCCGAGCAAATACGTATCAATATTGTAGTCTAAAAAAACGCTGAATACCATGCTATGCCTAATAAAATGCATTTTTATGTTAAATGATCTTGCCAGAAAACTATAAAATATAAATAAATTTTACATTTAAAGTAAATATACAGTAAGTATCGTACAAAACGTTATAGGTCTTCATTTTAATTGGAAATTGTATGATACAGACATGAAAGAGGTTTATGGGTTGGTTGATCGATTTGGCTGACTCATTACACTGTAAAAACGGAATGCTGTTTTGGCCATATTACGAAAATGGAATTATAAATACAAGGGTAATAAAATATGTTTAATATTCAAAAGTGGCTAATGATTTGGTTGCCAAACGCCCGGGATTTATAAATAAATATCACAAATAAATAAGATACAAAAGTGGGATACGCAAAACAAGTAAACTCACTTTCCAGTAATATTACACCCTAAAAGAGGTAGTTTTTTTAACCTGAAACAGGATTTTTGTTTTTACAGTAATAGATGGGAAACCTGCTGTTTGAAGACATTTTTGATTCATTTGAATGATTTCTCATATCCTTGTCAACAGCGGAATTCAAACCCATAGACCCTGCTTCTAAATGCCTGTGCCCCTCTGTAAATCGAACATATCCCGGCTGTTTCTCGTTCCGCATATATGAAATTGTGAGAAAAAAATTAATCTAAAAATACAGAATCGAGAAATATTTTTCTACAGAAATGGAGGAGAGTGTATTTGTTCTATAAAATAACCATCTAAAATTAATTGTTTAAGGATTCCTAAATAGTAAATTAGAGGTATTACTTACTTCCTTCAAATTATTAATGAAAAACTGAATTTCCTAAATTATTAAGGAATACGGTTTCGTTGGAATTGCTTCAGGAAGTCACAGCGTTATGAGAAATTGAAGCCCTACAAGAATTGATGGTGGAAATATTTATTGGTAATATAATCTTCAGTAGAGTACCATTCATTATTCTTTTTAATGGAGTGAGGAATAATGTGTCAGATATTTAGAAGCCTTATCGAGTGATTAATTAATGTGAGTGGAAATTAGCGGTTAGAAATTGATTTTCATTCGGTATTTTCAGTTTTACGCATTTAGTTTTAAATAACGTGTAATTCCTTATATAATGTTTCAAAAATGAGTGATTTAAAGATTAATTTTCACGTGTTGATCACTTTTAAAAAGTATCACATTATCTTTTAATTAGAATTTCTTTTCGAAGTTCACAATTCAATTGTGATATTTCTTAGCACAAAACTGAATTTTCTAGCTTCGTAAGGTCCCCATTAGTAAATAAAGGGGGGTGATGAAAAACTATTAATTAATTCGAAACTATTTGCCACTCCTTTTACTTTTTAATGGGAATGGCAGGAAACTGTCCCCAAGTTCCCGGTAAGATGTAATTCCCCAGCGCAGTGTCTCCGTAAAACTTTTCACAAAACTCCCGCACGAAACAAAGGAAAGGTCACGAGGAGGCTAATTAGGTAACGTATGACACAACCAAATGAACTACTTGGAAGCAATGAATTGAAACAGATCTCATTCGCTAAAGCACTTTGAAGTTTCGACACGGTGGAGCTGTAAGAAGATCAGCTATCGTCTGGACCAGTGCATTCAAGGAAGCACAATTAAAGCGGTGGATCTGACCCCGGGGGAAGCAGAGGGTTAGAAAAATTATGTGTTGAATATATTTTAGTGGCGTTACTTAACGCTTTTTAGGCCTAGGGGTGCTGCAAGATCTGAAGGCCATCTAAAGGGGAGGGGACTAGGCATAAATGGTTGAGGTTTAGAAAGTTATCTATAGAAAAGTTGTGCTTTCGTGATTGGATTAAAAATTCTCAGTTAAAGTCAAATTACAATAAGGCATGGTATCTTATATTCTGGAATCTAGTGTAATATTTTAAGATACGGTTTTTTGTTCACAGCATCTTTAGTTTTTTGTTCAAGTACAGTAGTAGTAATAAAATGTCTGTTATTTCAGTAATAGTTTAATAGCGCCTTTTGCACGTACGTTCTTTTGCGAGTGCTTGGAGCGTACGGGATTGCGCGCGGGAAAACTTGCAGTACGCTCCAAAGCAGCTTTCCCCTCCTCTCCGACACCTTCACACGTGCACTCATTCGCGCGGGATCGTGGTTTCACGCGGGAAAGAACGTACGTGTAAAGGGCGCTAATTTCTCACGACAAATACCTAATTCCAAGGCCACTTCAGAGGATTAAAAATTAAGATTTTTTTTCAGAAATTTAATATGATATATACAAGAATTTATGATATTTATTATAAAGGTACGTATATGCCTTCATAAAAATGTATACCACTGTTATTATTTTCTCGAGACAGCTGCCACTTATGTTCTGGCTATGCCCTCCTTCACATTGTCAAATTTAAGACCACAGTACTAGAGAATAACCAGAAAGTAAATTGTAGTAATTCCCAGAAACTTAGACTGCGCAAAATGCGAAATCTGGGATTTAATAATAATTGGTATAACCAAATTGTAAACCACTATTAGTCCCTTGACATTTGCCATGTACATTGCGAATTTTGGGTATACAGTGGCTCCCAAAAGTGTTCGTACACTTACGATTTTCACTGAAATAGGGGTCTATCCATTGATTAAAATGAATATTTCAGAATGGGTATTTAACAATAAGATCTAAATCTATTCTTAACAAAACTACACGAAATATTTTGAAAACATAGTAAAACTTTATTTTTAAGAAACCATTAATACAAAAGTAACAAAAACTTTATCTCACAAAAGTCATCGTACACTTGTAAAAAATCTCTACATATTAGTAAATATTCTAATTTTTCGTTAAATTAATATTTAGTAGGATATTCTTTAGAACCCACAACAGCTTTTAAACGTCTGGGAATAGATAGCTTTAGTTCTTTTGTAATTTTTGCATCAATGTTCATCCATTCTTCCATCATAATTGTTTTTAGTTCCCTTTTCGTGTGAATGTCGTGTTTTCGTACTCGAACCTCCAGTCCTCTCCAAATATGTTCTATTAAGTTTAAATCTGGTGATTGAGGTAGTGTTTTCAAAACCTGTGGACAATTATAGAGACACCAGATGCGAACGTTAAGAGCCGTGTGCTTAGGATCGTTATCTTGATAAAAGACAAAGTTGTTTCCAATACCCAAATTTTGAGCTGATAATTTTAAATTGTCTCTTAAAATATTTATAAAAACAGCATGATTCATTATGCCATCAATAAATACTAAATTTCCTAGTCCTCATGCTTACATGCACCCACACACAAGGATACCTCCACCGGCATGCTTAACTGTTCCTACTAAGTTCTTGGGATTAAGTTCTTCATTTTGTTCTTCTCCATACAATTATACGCCCATCAGCACCAAAAATGTTCATCGACAAATAAGACATTATTTCAATAGGTTTGGGGCTTATTTATCATTGATAGTGCGAAGGGAAGCCTGAACTTTCTGTTTTTCTCACACACAAAAAATTTTCTATGGCAGAACGCCCATGTAATCCAGCTATTCTGAGAACTCGTCAAAAAATTTCAGGTGAAATTGAAGTAGAAAATGTTTCATTCAATTCTGCAGAAACTTTTACAGCACTCAAACGTGAATTTTTCACAAATTTTCTAATTATAAATCTCTGATCACGTTTTGTTAACTTTGCCGGACGGCCTTTTCTTACCTTGTTTTCGATCCAATTTTCTTCTTTAAAGCGTTTTTTAACATACTGCACAGTAGAATGGGATAAATTAAGTAATTTAGCAATATTCCGAACTGATTTACCACTACTATGATGAAAAATAATCCATTTTCGAATGCTGTTTGTTGTTTGTTATGACTACGAGCCATTTTTAAATAATAAATAGAATATTACGGAGTAGGCAAGCAAAAATTAAAGCCAAACGATATTTTAAATGCCACCACAATTCAAAAATAAAAATAAAACGCCAGACGATAATTTTAATTATAAATTTATCCGAAAATATTTCAGTGTACGATGACTTTTTGATTACTGGTTTCTTAAAAATAAACTTTTACTATGTTTTCAAAATATTTCATGTAGTTTTGTTAAGAATAGTTTATAGATCTTATTATTAAATACCCATTCTGAAATATTCATTTTAATTAATGGATAGATCCCTATTTCATTGAAATTCGTAAGTGTACGAACACTTTTGGGAGCCACTGTACATTATAATAGTAAACCTAAATGTGAATGACTGTTACTTCCTAGATATACACATATACACATTGCAAATACTTTTGATACAATATGCCGTTGTTACTTCCAAGATATTTTACCCTACACACTGTAGGGTTTTTTAAAGGGAATAATCGAATAGTAAACCACAGTTACTCACTTGGAGTTCGCCCATGCACACTGCCAATCTTATGGTTACTTTATTATGTACTCAACGAACGTTATTTTTGAACGGCACAAGATCTCCACTCCCTAGAAGGAGTTTGAATTCAGACGATTTCGGCCCACGTATTTGTGGTTTCAAAAGTTATCCGCTACGCATCGCAATTATAATACTCCCCTACTAATTTCTGAAATTCTTCTCAGTATCATTTTCGAGTTTCAAGCAGTGGGTTTGGGTTCAAATCCTGAATAAGGTTTGGTCGTTATCGTGTTTTTCCCTCATATGGAACAATGCTGGCTCACCTAAATGGTACTCACATACTAAAATAGCTAGTAAGACTTCGAGGGTGAATAAAAAAAGGTGTAGGTCCCACGACAAGTGCCTCCACATTAGAAAAAAAAATTCAAGTAGTCTCTTCTACTTAAACTACTTATTAACGTAGGATTACTTATCGTTGCCTAAATCTTTTGTATGTATATATGTATGTATGTATGTATGTATGTATGTATATATATATATATATATATATATATATATATATATATATATATATATGTATGTATATATATATATATATATATATATATATATATATATATATATATATATATATATATATATATATATATATATATATATATATATATATATATACAGTAACCACCGCTTGTAGTGATCAGTGGTTATAAGAATCAGCCATTTATAAGAATCAATATCGCGAAAACAAAAACAAATGTATTGTTTCCATGTTAAAATTTTCGCTTAGAAGAATCAATCCACCGGTTTTAAGAATCAGTTTACACTCTTCGCTTTCCTTTTATTTTTCCAAAAAAAGCCACTTTTTTGGAAAAGCCACTTTCCAAAAAAAGCCCTCAAAAGGCACGAAGTTCTTTCTGTTTTTTTTAAAGAAAGATTGATAAGATGGAATGGAATATAGTCGTAAAATTCATCCCTTTCTTTGTTAGACGTAACATAATAGTTTCCCCTTAAAAGCTTTAGCACAGCACTGTCCTATTAGCTTGACCCAGGCGCATCTTACCTGTCCGGGTCTGATTTCACTTTTCTCCCCTGACAAACAAAAATAGGGACTCTTTTTTTCCCACCTCCCACATCCTGGTTGCGAATTCCTGGACCCTGAAACACATAACTCTTCGGCGAAGTGTCCACTATCACTTAGGCAAACGTGACATTAGTAGATTCAGCACGTTATCAAACTGTGAAACGTAAGATAGACGGCTAATCTTCGTCTGAGACTATTAGTATTAAAAGAGGTATAAACAGCCTCCTGAAAACTTCATTATGTCAAACTACCATAGAAAACTTTTTCTTGCTCCCTTCCTGTAGTTGAAATGTTAAAATTGTTAAGCAGGTATATGGTAACAAATATTGGATTTTTTCTTCTCTTACTATAATCATGTGTATCTACTTATAGGTCTAGAAATTAAGTTGTATATTTAAAATTATAAAAAATTATTTTAATAAAAGATAATTAACGCAAATTAAAGAGTATTTTATGGTAAATTATCTAATATATGTATATATAGGTGTATAGGTGTGTGTGTGCCTGTCCAAAAACCTAAATTTCGGCTATAAGAATCAACCACTTATAAGAATCAAAAACAGTATTAACAAACGTGATTCTTATAAGCGGAAATCACTGTATATATATATATATATATATATATATATATATATATATATATATATATATATATATATATATATATATATATGTATATATATATATATATATATATATATATATATAATATATATATATATATACATATAAAATTTTGACGCACTTTGGTACTTTTCTATTAAATTGTTTACTGCTTACCCAAGCGATACAGACTGGGTTTGGCACGCTGCCAAAATATAACTCGCGACGACGGACGGTATTAGCTTCTGAAATTTACTTTCCGGGGGACCGTTACGGAGGCACATAATCCCACGTTAAGATAAATAAATAATTATCAGGAAAAAATAAATAAGTAAATAATTATCGCATATCGGGAATATTTAACAAAATATCGCTCGCGGGGAATTCCGAATAACGACTACGGCTCTTTCTTAGTAAGTTTTTAACAGTTATTCAGTTTACTATTTCATACTTGTTATTATTACAAAATTTTGAATTACTACGCACTGAATTCCTCTCTAAACAGAGATAAAAAGGGAAAGAATCCGGTTAATATGCTAATGCCTTAGAAAACTTTTGGTAAGAACGGAATGAATAACCTTAATTACATCTAACTATAATAATAAACAAATGCTTCTACTAACCCTATTATTATCATTCATTATGTGAAGCGTTTACTACTACAGATATTATTTTGTCAAAAGCTCAAAAGAAATTGACTGATTTCAGCATTTAATTATTATCTCCGAATGGCTTAACAATCTAATGTGACCACAATTTCCTTAAAAAGGGATGATTAGTGATTATATGTGTGCCTTCAGCGACAAGGAGAACGTTGCTAATCTGCTCGTGATAGTTGGAATTGCAAGTGCGAATTATTATAATGGAGAACACAGTCGGCGTCGTTACGGATGCTCCATCCCACCTCTTGCGAAGGAGACATTAATATAATGTATAGCTCAATTAATTTTAAACATGTAGTTAGAGTAATAGCGGTCGAAATATATTATTTAACTTCTCTTTAAGGAATCCCCAAAGCCGAATAATAAATTGATAATTAAATTAAATGATGGGTTAATTGTTGACAGATACATATAATGATTTCATTAGAAATTGGTTATCTCATAATTAGTGATTTAATAATAGTGCGTATAATGGATATTTCAGATGGGAAAAAAATTCTGAACACATATTTTAGAAATTATCAAATTTTTGGATATGGAAATAAAGGGTAATAATATGAATTTGATAAAGGGAATTATTTTAGAAAATATCATTTTTAGTATGTATCTATCGATACATACAAAAAGTGGTTATCATTAGAAATTGATTATCTCATAATTTGCGATTTAATAATAGTACGTATAATGGATATTTCAGACGAAAAAAAAATTATGAACACATATTTCAGAAATTGTCAAATTTTTTAATATGAAAACAAAGGGTAATAATATGAATTTTATAAAGGGAATTATTTTAGAAAATATCATTTTTCGTATGTATCTATCAATACATACAAAAAATGGTTATCATTAGAAATTGGTTATCTCATAATTAGTGATTTAATAATTGTGCGTATAATGGATATTTCAGATGGAAAAAAAACATCTGAACACATATTTCAGAAATTATCAAATTTTTGGATATGGAAACAAAGGGTAATAATATGAATTTGATAAAGGGAATTATTTTAGAAAATATCATTTTTAGTATGTATCTATCGATACATACAAAAAATGGTTATCATTAGAAATTGGTTGTCTCATAATTAGTGATTTAATAATAGTGCATATAATGGATATTTAAGACGAAAAAAAAATTTTGAACACATATTTCTGAAATTGTCAAATTTTTGGATATAGAAACAAAGGGTAATAAGATGAATTTGATAATGGGAATTATATTAGAAAATATCATTTTTAGTATGTATCTATCGATACATACAAAAAAATTATTTTCATTAGAAATTGGTTATCTCATAATTAGTGATTTAATAATAGTGCTTATAATGGCTATTTCAGATGAAAAAAAAAATTTGAACACATCATATTGCTGAAATTATAAAATTATTGGATATGGAAACAAAGGGATATATATATATAATTGATAAAGGGAATTATTTTAGAAAATATCATTTTTAGTATATATCTATCGATATACAAACAATTGCATGTTTTACGTTTTTTATGCTCCAAGTTAATAAATATATATAGTGCATTACATTCATTTCATTAGAAATTGGTTATCTCTTAATTAGTGATTTAATAATAGTGCGTATAATGGATATTTCAGACGAAAAAAAAATTCTCAGCACATATTTCTGAAATTGACAAATTTTTGGGATATGGAAACAAAGGGTAATAATATGAATTTGATAAAGGGAATTATTTTAGAAAATATCATTTTTAGTATATATCAATCGATATACATGCTATTGCATACTTTGCGTTTTTTATGCTTCAAGTTAATAAATATATATGGTGGATTACATTCATATCATTAGAAATTGGTTATCTCATAATTAGTGATTTATTAATAGTGCGCATAACGGATATTTCAGACAAAAAAAAATTCTGAACACATATTACGGAAATTATCAAATTTTTGGATATGGAAACAAAGGGTAATAATATGAATTTGATAAAAGGAATTATTTTAGAAAATACCATTTTTATTACATATCTATCGTTATACATGCTATTGCATGCTTTGCGTTTTCTTATGCTCCATGTTAATAAATATATATGGTGAATTTCATTCATTTTTAAAAATACAGTATTGATTATGATATAAAATTTCACATTTGGTAACATATTCTCTTTTAAAATGTAAGCCCCAAAAATTAAAGAAACATTGTATACACATACGAAAATACAGTACACCGAGTTAAATTTCGGTAATCTACCTTATGATCTTTGCTAAAATATACAAAGAGGATTCATGCACTTCGTAAAGGGAATCAGGAACACATTTAAAATTTATTTTATTTATTGAGTTAAATTTTTGAATTTTTTGTGACGGTTAACCATATAATTTGTAAACAAAATCAAGTCATAAATTTGCTCATAAAGTTTTTAAAAATTTTAAAATTTAAAATCTTTAGAAAAAGTGGGGAAATTTAAAATCGCTATAACTCGAAATATTATTTGTGTAATTTCAAAATATTTTCATTTAATTAAACAGGTATGTATAAGTTTTAGTTTTGATTCAGCATTTTTTTAAATATTAATTTTAAAAAAATTAAAAATATTTAGAGTAAAAAAATTTTAAAAATATGATGTAACTTATTTTCAAAATATCATATTTTCAAAAGTAAATATTTTTTTCAAATTTGCTGAATCAAAATGAAAGCAAAATAATTGAAAAAGTTATGTTCCAAGTTTGAACTATGTATCTTTAATGGTTCTTGACTTATAACAATTTAAAGACAAGAAATGGTGAAAAACCCATCATGCAGAAAAACGCATTTAAAATTTTAAACAAAGATTGGTTGCTATTAGAATGTTGCAAAACAAAAAAATTAATATCTCCTGCTCTAATTAAGATAGAAACATGATTTAAACGTCGGAAAAGAACAGAAAAATTTTTAATGCAATGCATTTTTTCGAAAATTTGAGGAATTTTGTATCCTGAACCTCCTTAAAAAATAGAGAAATAGATAGAAAAAAATGTATTCTCTTACAAACGTGGAGTTAGATAATAACCTTTTCTGTACTGCGCAAAATATTTTTCTATTATCCTATCTCATCAATTTGAAATATTAAATACACATGTTTTTCCATGTAAAATTATTAATTACGTCTAAAAACAGCCTTTTTTTACAATAATTACAAACTCAAACGTCATCTAAAGAAATATGCGGAAATATATATTCCAGTTACAGTTGTAAATGTCTAGGGCGATCTTATTTTAAAAGCAGCCACTATTACAGAAAATCACAGGTAATCCTATGAGAGCGACTGAGTCTAGAGACACCAGGTGCAAGGCATTATGAAATTTTTATGAACGTTTAAAAGGTTAATTATTTAAATTTCACTTATCTTGTTGAAAACGGAAAAAAATTATCCAAAAATAAAAACTCTGACCTGTTTTAAATGTTTCTGTATGTTAATGTCTCAATGATTGCTTTTCTGCGCTGCAGATAAAGGAAGGGAGAATATTATTATAATAGCTTTGCGTAAGAACGAGTGCAATATTTTCATGCTGTATTTAATCTTTCACACTGGAAAACCTAAACCATATTGCTTACAATAGATGAGTGTACTTCAAAAATACTTTTAAATATAATTATCTCAGTGTGGTTATATTTAATTTTTTTTATCAAAGAAATTTTTAATTCCTAAAAACATTCAGTCGAAAACACTCAAGTAAAGTTGGTGCTCAACGAGCGTTTTCAAATTACAAAATTTTTGCTAAAACCCCTTGCGATGCCAAATTATAACATACTATACTAATTGACTTACTTATAATCCATTTCATATCATTTTAATAAAGGAAAATTTTAGTATTTGTGAATTAAATATTTAAGAACATTCATTAATAAATTCCTGGAGAGAAAAAACAGCGATAAATAAACATACAGCATTAATTCATTTCTACGTGAATAAATCACTTACGATCGTATCACTCCGACCTATTTCCAGGGAATAGACCCACATAAAGACCATAGATTTAAAGACATGCAGTTATTTTATCATGTACTTATGTATCACAGATAAATAAAGATAACAGCATTAATGTATTTCTACGTGAATAAATCACTTACGATCCTATCACACCATCCTATTTCTAGGGAATAGACCCTAATAAAGACCATAGATTTAAAGACCTCCAGTTATTTTATCAGGTACTTATGTATCACAGATAAATAAAGATACAGCATTAATGTACTTCTAAGTGAATAAATCACTTACGATGCTATCACTCCATCCTATATCCAGGGGATAGACCCTAATAAAGACCATAGATTTAAAGACATCCAGTTATTTTATCATGTACTTATGTATCACAGATAAATAAAGGTACAACATTAATGTATTTCTACGTGAATAAATCACTTACGATCCTATCACTCCATCATATTTCCAGGGAATAGACCCTAATAAAGACCATGGATTTAAAGACATCCAGTTATTTTATCATGTACTTATGTAACACAGATAAATAAAGATACAAAATTAATGCATTTCTACGTGAATAAATCAGTTACGATACTATCACTACCTTCTATATCCAGGGGATAGACCCTAATAAAGACCATAGATTTAAAGACATCGAGTTATTTTATCATGTACTCATGTATCACAGATAAATAAAGATAACAGCATTAATGTATTTCTTCGTGAATAAATCACTTACGATCCTATCACTCTATCATATTTCCAGGGAATAGACCCTAATGAAGACCATAGATTTAAAGACATCCAGTTATTTTATCATGTAGTTATGTAACACAAATAAATAAAGATACAGCATTAATCTATTTCTACGTGAATAAATCACTTACGATCCTATCACTGCATCCTATATCCAGGGGATAGACCCAAATAACGACCACAGATTTAAAGACATCCAGTTATTTTATCATGTACTTATGTATCACAGATAAATAAAGGTACAGCATTAATGTATTTCTACGTGAATAAATCACTTACGATCCTATCACTCCATCATATTTCCAGGGAATAGACCCTAATAAAGACCATGGATTTAAAGACATCCAGTTATTTTATCATGTACTTATGTAACACAGATAAATAAAGATACAGCATTAATGCATTTCTACGTGAATAAATCACTTACGATCCTATCACTACCTCCTATATCCAGGGGATAGACCCTAATAAAGACCATAGATTTAAAGACATCAAGTTATTTTATCATGTACTCATGTATCACAGATAAATAAAGATAACAGCTTTAATGTATTTCTACGTGAATAAATCACTTACGATCCTATCACTACCTCCTATATCCAGGGGATAGACCCTAATAAAGACCATAGATTTAAAGACATCGAGTTATTTTATCATGTACTCATGTATCACAGATAAATAAAGATAACAGCTTTAATGTATTTCTACGTGAATAAATCACTTACGATCCTATCACTACCTCCTATATCCAGGGGATAGACCCTAATAAAGACCATAGATTTAAAGACATCGAGTTATTTTATCATGTACTCATGTATCACAGATAAATAAAGATAACAGCATTAATGTATTTCTACGTGAATAAATCACTTACGATCCTATCATTCCATCCTATTTCCAGGGAATAGACCCTAATAAAGACCATGGATTTAAAGACATCCAGTTATTTTATCATGTACTCATGTATCACAGAGATTAAAATTTCACATCCAGGGAACGCTTCTTCCACTTTGCATACGAAATACTTCCCACACTTCCCCCTCAATACGACGCGTTCGGGAAGTAACAAGCATCACAATGCAATTAAGAAGCGAATGTGCGCGGTAATCCATCACTAAGAAACACAAAGTCTCCCTTCTTCAACGACTGTAAACTCGGGGCAAAGAAGAAAAGGAGTCGGGAGACGGGGGAAAAAAATAAATAAATAAATAAAAAAATCGCTCGTGGACGGGAAAAAAGTGTGGGGGAAGGTTATCGCTGAAAAGTGCTTGTCTAGTCAATTATATGTCATTGTCTTCTTGTGTCACATTCTATCGTTTCCAAAACAGACTTTACACAGCTGTTCGAAGCACTCAAGTCAGTGTATGCGCCTCAAGAACAATTGCTCGTTCATCGGAGGAGGAGGTATGCGGAGAAGATAGACAAGTTAAAAAGGCGCTTCATCGTGTCGTAAATTATGGATGGTTAAGCCTCAGTAATGCGTTTTTGCAATCACAGAGAAGTTACGAAACTAAACATTACTTATTTAATTGCATGGTTCAGTGTATAAAAATAACCAATGTGAACAAAATGCATTACTTTCGGTGTGTATGTGTGAAATGCAAATATTTTGCTCACTCGCACTGGCACTAAGTGATACGCATACTCATAACACCACATTTTTACTATATAATTATTTAAATATATAAAGTTGTTGTTGTTGTTCATAATCCCCCTTGGTCAAGCGGCGCTAGACCAGGTCCACGAGTTCATAAATCCTAAGAAGGTCCATTAATAGATAAGGATCGGTAACAAAGTCCTTCCAAGATAAATATAAGCAAGTTAGGATGTGGCCAAAAGTGGCCTGCTCATTATTACACTTTTTACAAGTGGAAAAAGTTTTGTAATGTATGTATATATATATATATATATATATATATATATATAGCAGTTCCGTAACTGACTGACTGACTGACTGACAAATAACGCACAGACGAAACCACTGGACATAAAGGCCTGAAATTTTGCATGGCGATTCTTCTTATAGTGATTTTTTAAAATTCATTTTAGATTTTTTAAAATTAAATGTTTAATCTGTTTTTGTAAAATTCTTTAAAGTTTGCATTTAGAATAATAATCTGAGGGTTATAAAATTCACATCACGAGAAAGATGATAAAAATTCCTTTAAAATGAAATCTTTTTCGAATATTTACCTCCATTTTCTGATTTTTGGAGAATTTTTAAAGATTCATTTTTAGAATTTAATTTATTAAATGGTGATCACGTGGTTTCTATTCTTTGAATTTTGCGTCACTTGCATAACAACGAAATAGACAAAAAAAAATTCTTGCTAATGTGGCAGACGATTGGACATTCTCCCCCCCCAAAAAATATTAACATACAGTAAAAGAAATGTTCCTCAAACTGTACTATATTAACTGTATTATATTCTTTAGTATGTTCTATTAGATTTAATTTCAATATTTTCTTCTACATTATTTTGTCTATAAAAATATCCCTTATGATTTTTTTATAAATATAGTCTTTGTTTTTTTTACATCAATTTCATACATTAATCGTTGCATTTATTATAAATATATATATACATACATATTTTTGCATTAATTGCATACATTGACAGTTGTATTTAATTTGAATGTACTCCGTAGCGAAGTACGAGTTTTCAGCTAGTATATATATATATATATATATATATATATATATATATATATATATATATATATATATATATATATATATATATATATATATATGTATAACATATATATATATATATATATATATATATATATATATATATATATATATAACTTATATATACACATACACTCCATTGCACCGGATGGAGCCCAGCATAGAAGCTAAGGCCTTCCCATTTCTACCCCCTTCCCCATTAGTAAATATACACATACACCTATAATCTCCCAAAACACATAGCCCCATAATAAGAATGTTAAGTGTGTTATATATAGTGTTAGCAAATGCTTGTTTAAGTATATGTCGAAATAAATAGATCCAGATATAATCTGACAAGCTTCAAAGAACTAGAGCAAATATCCTATCTAATAAATCAATTAAAATAGGAAAAATGTAATATAAAATCAGAAATATAACATGAAAAATAATATAAATCTAATTTATTCGAGTTTCATACACTATTTATATAATCTGAAAGAGAATTTTTTTATTTCCTTTAGAAAAAACAACAGTTAAAATGCTTTCTATAACAGCATTAAAAGATTCTTCCAGTAGAAAAAATATAAACGTTGACTAAAATTTATGGAAAAAAAAATCACGCAAAGATGAAAGGGTATTTTAAGTCGTCGTTCAAAGTCGTTTGTGGTAATTATCCGGGTGGAAGATTCTCAGTTGGAGGGTGTTTATATATTTATATATATATTTTATACCATTTTGAAGAAAGAATTCAGAATTGTCAATTTCATTCTAGATATTTCTGCTCTCTATATTAATGCATGAACAAAGTGTTCAGCAGCGGTAATATCTAGGAGGTAAGATTTCATAAATTTTATGTCTGTCGACTCGATATTTCTCGTTTGGTGTAGTATCCCAACATGGTATACACTGTTTGCAGTAGCTTATCACACATTACATGCTTACCTAACTGCACGTTCCATGTGATTGAGACCAGCCCCAGACGAAAATATAAATCCTTTCCAGATTTCAGAATCTTTTATATTGTGTCTCGCCTTTGCATTTTTAATACGCATGCATTTGGGTTTCACAAGCTTTCGCGGGATTTAGATCCAAAAGAGCAGTCTGTTACATGTTTTAGACAAGCTGAATACCCGTGCTTCGCTACGGAATACATTAAAATTAAATACAACGAAGAATGTATGCAATTAATGCCAAAAAAACCCTAAAAATATATTTATAAAAAAATCGTAAAGGATATTTCTATAGACAAAATAGCGTAGAAGAAAACATTCAAATTAAATCTAATAGAACGTACTAAAGAATATAGTACAGTTAAAGAACATTTCTTTTACTGTATTTTAATATTTTTTGGATAATGTCCAATCTTCTGCCGCATTAGAACGAAAAAATTATTTTCTTTTGTCAATTTATTTTGTTGTTATGCACGTGACGTAAAATAAATTTAAAGTATCACAAAAAGAAAAGAAACCACGTTATCAGCATTTAATAAATTAAATTCTAAAAATTAAGCATTAAAAATTTATGGAAAATCAGAAAATGGAGGAAAAGATTCGAAAAGCGTTTTATTTTAAAGGAATTTTTACACGATTTTTCTCGTGATATAAATTTCATAATACTCAGATTATTATTTTAAATGCAAACTTTAAAGAATGTTACAAAAACAGATTAAAAATTTTATTTTAAAAAAATCAGAAAGAGGAATTTTTTTAAATCTTTCTCAGTGCAACCCTACACTATAAGAAGAGTCGCCATGCAAAATTTCAACTCTTTAGGTCCAGCGGTTTGGTATGTGCGTTATCTGTCAGTCATCAGTCACGGAACTGTTATATATATATATATATATATATATATATAGAGAGAGAGAGAGAGAGAGATTATAAAAAGAAATATAATGATAAGTATGTAATGCAGTAAACATTTATATAAAAATTACAGAAACATACACATATGGAGGAGAACAAATATGCGATGTATGAACTTAGGCGACAACATTATAAAATGGGGGTAAACATCTAGCAATTCATGGTTTTGAAAATTATAAATCACACATGATTATTCAATTCCTTCAGTTCATGAAGTGAATACCACTTTCAATTTACGTTACTTTCCTATATACCCCTCGTAAAATTTATGAATAAAATTCATCCAAAAACCTACTTTTTTATTTTCAATATGTTGCATTTCATCCTGCTTCCCGTTTAATAAAATTGTACATCCTAAATGTCTGTGACTAGAAGAGTTCTGGAATTTTCCAGGTTTTGGAATATTAACTATACGTAAAATGGGGATCCAGTTTAAATGAAAGCAAATTCCGTTTCACCCCTTGTACACGTAGATTACAAATATACTGTAAAATTACACTGCTGATTATCTGAAGGATAAAAAATCTGTCTCTCTTGAGACAGACAGATAAGTAATTCAACTGTAGCTCCTTATATGGTCTATTCATGATTTTGCATTATATAATTTCTGACCCTAATCTTACATGCATCAGATAAGCAATAATTTGACATTATTTTCCACTCTTATAACACACTCAATATGAAAAAAAAATGTTTTACCTTCATGCTATAACGATATGCCAAAGGATATCTGCGTGTATTTTTTTACCGTTTTCTCTAAATCTTATAAATATTAACCCATTTTTCACCTTCTACTATTTTTTAGGGAAATAAATTTTCATTTTGACAATTCCAGAATCGAAAATCAGACAACTATATCTGATCAAAATTCAAGCGCAATCTGGGAGAGAAACAAATAACATATAATTCATAATTACTAATGGAAATGACAAAAGAATCTTCAAACGCGCCGATAAACATGAGACTTCACGAAATTCTGAAATTATATATTACATGTAACTATTTTCTTTAGGAAATCAGTATTTGCATAATAACTTTTATGCAACAGTTTTAGAGTTGGCAATGTGTTATAAACTTTGATACAGATATTGAGCATAAATATTTTATGTTCAATGCTTTAATATGCTCGTAGTTCATACAGACTCATAAGAATGTTGCATTTGATGCAAATATAATTATCAGCTTTGATTCAGCAAACCTTGCCTGTAGTACTTAATTTTTTTATTAATATCTACTGAATAGATGGTGAAACAAAATTTTTGTAACTCATGGCTATCATGTTTTATTATTATTCATAAAAAATATCAAAATTTCTGGTTAAATCCTATTAATAAATTTACGTTGAACTAATGATGTTGTCAACAACGATTCATTTCTTGTTCAATAATCGAATGCTTTGATGAATATACGCATAAATACATTTCATCATTATATCTTATATATAAAGCAGAAACGGGAAATGGGTCGTGTGTGCATGTGTGTGTGAGTCACAAAAACTCAAGAACCGTGAGCCCTACCTTGATGAAATTTACACGGTTAAATGTGCTTGAAAAATCAGGATGAATGTGACTATTTTCATCCCGCTACGACGTTCCATTCCCGAATTATGTTAGAACAAGTTTGCTCGGTATCAACGGATATTTTTTTCAAAGCCATTGTAACATTTCATTGTTGCCAATTAAATTATAACATTTGCGTAAAAATAAATAGACATGCATTAAAAACGTGATTTATTCATATATTGGCGCATGCAAGAATGAATTTGATATATCATTTTCATATACGTGGGAACGCTAAAATATTTCTTTTTTAAAAATGAAAATATAAAGACGGAAAGTCATTCATTTTCAATGAACGTATTTTCAAACCATTTCATGCATTAAAACTATCCCAAGCTACTGTTCAAACTCAAATATACTGAAAGACACTTTCACTGAGCTAGAAATATGTGTGTTTAGCCTAAAGTTATATTGAAACATAGTAGACGATTTAGTTTTGAGAAAGAATTCCGCGCATGAAATATGTGTATATACTTTTTCTATAATATTTATCAGATTTGCTGTGTTTTCATATTGAATGTTTTCTCAATCTGTTCAAACATTATGAATTTTTTATTACTGAAAAATGAAATTAATTTGTTTAAGAGTTGTTGCAACTTTAGAAAATCATAACATGAGGCTAATTATTGAGGAAAAAATAATAACAGAAACTGAATCCCGAGCGAAGCCGGGTAATAAATCTAGTCTTTCATAAAATGTATTCATATAACTCCTATGACTTACTGATACGCAGACTTTTAAATGCTTTAAAATTTTCTACAACTCTGCTAATTTATAGCTATTTTCTTTTGATTAAATGACTATATTTAAGAAAACTTTCCGAAATAATAAAAAAAAATTACGGTTAAATTTATCAACGTAAAAATCATCTTTTAAAAACATTTCTCCAAATTTCCCCTTAAATTTACACACTAGAGGTAAATAAAAAAAAAGAACTAACAAATCATCCCTCTTCAAACTATTTAACCAGGATAGAACATTTTCAGAACCGGAATTCAATATATTTGCTTGCGTTCAACAGATCAAACTTTTCGATTTTTCTGTCTTTTTTTTTTTTTTCAAATACAAACACGGGAAGAATCTTCGCATAACAAATTATCCACTTTATTTACTCCACTAACTTCGGTAAAATGCCTTTTTCATACTCGTGGACGTTTTAGTGCAAAGCCTTTCTGCATAATTCAACTACTGAGGCAGAAGAAAGCAAATTCAGCGTGTCTTAGAGTAGCTTTAATAACAGAAGCCGAAAGGGGGGGAAAAAAGCAGTCTCAGTGTATCTAATTTCTTTCTGCACTCAAGCGAAATAAACAATTTTTCCCGAGGAAAAAGGTGAGCAAACCACCTAGAGGATATATATCTCCTGTCAGCAAAGCACCCTACGAAAACCGTTTGTATGCGTCAGAATTAATTTGTTAACAGGTGTAGGGCTACAGTTCAGGTTCTTTTCTTGTCAAGCGTAATAATTCGAGACTCTTTTTTCGCTTTATTTTCTTTTTCCTTTACGAAAGTTTATTCAGATAACGCTGTATTAAAAATTAAAACCACTGCGTGTATGAAAGAAGAAACGACTTAATGATTACATAATTTCTTACTAAAACTCTTCAGAAAATGGCTTGTTACTTTGAATTTAAACTTTTTTTTCTTTTCGGATTTAGTTTTACAGCCATTTTAATTGCATTTAATGTCAAGTTTGAATATCCTATTCTTAATAATGCAATTTCTTCTTGTGGAAAGTATTCTGCGTTATAATGGATCGTATAAAACTGAAAACTAAAATATGTACTATAAATTGTAACACTTTAGCGTTGAATTTTTACAATATCTTTTCAAAGTATTTTTAATACTAAGTTGCAAATTTTATGTCAAGCCATAAGTTTTTAACCTCATGTATTTAATCACAATTTATTTCATAGCTTTTCTAATTTGCTAACGATAAACGAATGGCTACTATTTTGATTTTTCGTTGTAAATTAATCTTTTCTTGATAGGTCAGGAATAAACATTTTAAGAAATTTTTTTAAATTCTTGACTTCCAAATTATATAATTTATTCTCTACAAATTTGAAAATATTAGTCTAATTTAAAACAAAAATTGTTTTCACTCGTTTAAAAACTGAATACAGGGGTCTGTAACAGTAAGCGAAATTTCTAAGATTTAAGGAAAATATTTTCCTTAATCATTGCTGTAATATTAACAGAGGCACTTTCGACACATAAAACAGTTTGAAATCTCTACAGTATGAAATAATGCAACCATGAACACATTTGACTATTGTAGTATTCTACCATTATTCATGCAGTAAGTCTCTGCGAGCTTAGTTGTTTTTGAAGTACTAGATAAATAATGTGCGAGACAGTATATTTTTGACATCAAATCCATTTCAACACCCTTTCAAAACTGGAGAAATGTCTATTCCAAAAGGTGTTCCTTGTAAAAGATTAGGCACACTTGATGAAAAAGAAGTCTCTACAATACTCGGGATCTTCAAATGTGGTCCAGTACACCCGAAAAAGAAACATGGACGGTTTTAGATTATGTAAAAATACATTAATGCCTTGGAAAATATATTCTTAAAGAAGCAATTTTTACACAATAGAATTAGCCTGGTGGTACAAAGAATATTTCATATCACCTCCGGAAATTCAGAAGGGAACGGCAAAATCACGATATAGCAATCCTTAACCATGTGAAATCCACAGCCAGGCGTACTGCTGGACTTAAATAGTCCGGATATTAAATTGTTGATATTCTCAAACCATTCATAAATACAATGGAAGAAAACAGTTTCAACCGGCCACCCGAGGTTTTTCCAATCATCTATCTCCGGATTCTTCTTTATTATTATTTCGTTTTGGGGGGAGAGGTTGTCAACTCCGAAGTGCCTTTTGCTCGGTGATATCAATAACTTTGCAGCTGGGGAG
Organism: Dolomedes plantarius; assembly: GCA_907164885.2. NCBI lineage: Eukaryota > Metazoa > Arthropoda > Arachnida > Araneae > Dolomedidae > Dolomedes > Dolomedes plantarius. The sequence goes on from OU015493.1 coordinate 35,589,038, forward strand.
ATTTCCCCTTCAAGTTGTAATAATAAGTTCCCTCTATCTATAAAATATTGGAACAATATGAAGTTTTACTTTTAAAAAATCAACACATAGATCTTATAGTTTCTTTTGTTTTTGTTATATTTACTGACACAATAACTCATTCCCTAGTTGTTTTTTTTTACTATTGTACGCAGAAAAAGTTTCAAAATTGTCATCAGCTAAACCTGTTAAAGAAACCGTATTATAAGTTTGTTATTTTATGAGAAAAATTACAGAGAATTATATATATATATATATATATATATATATATATATATATATATATATATATATATATATATATATATATACACTGAGCGGCCAATTTATTATGAGCACCTGTCAGTTTTATGCAAATGAGCTATTGCGTCACAGTGTTGCCGCTAGAGGACGAGATAGCTATAAAAAGGGAATGCGGGACAAATGGACCATCAATTCTACTGTGTTGCTTGCGGAGATATGGGTAGAACACGTGATTTAACTGAGTTTGAACGCGGATGATTGTAAGCGCTCGAAGCGTTGGAGCCAGTATCAGCAAAACGGCTGCACTTGTGAAGTGTTCGAAAGCAGCAATTATTAAATCTTAATAAAGAAGAAACTGCGAACGTCTCTGAACGAACTGTTTGCCGCACATTACACCGTATAGGCTATGGAAACCGACCACCTGTTCGAAAGCCTCTACTGTGTGCCTTGAACAAGAGCAGACGTCTGCAGTTCGAAAAGGAGCACAAGGATTGGACAGTAGATGACTGGAAAAGGGTCATGTGGTCCGATGAATCGCGTTTTCAATTACACCATGCAGATGGCAGTGTGCAAATATGGAGAAAACAGCACGAAAGCATAGACTCCAACTGCATTGCCACAGCACTTTAAGTTGATGGAGGCAATATTATTATGGTTTGGGGGATGTTTTCTTGGCATTGTATGGGTCCTTTGATACATGTGAAACAACGTCTGAATGCCCAAGGGTATTTAAGTGTTATCGCAGATCAAGTACATCATGTGATGTTAATGGTGTACCTTGCCGGGAATGGATATTCCCAGAAGGACAATGCTCCTTATCTTAAAGCTTGCTTTGCCCTCGAAGAGCGATGGTTCCAAGAGCATGACGGAGAATTTACCTTGCTTCGTTGGCCGGCACAATGAAAATATCTCAATCCAATTGAGAATTTGTGGGATGAGATCGAACGGGACATCAGGCAGCTGGATCCAGTACCATCAAATCTTAAGGAAATGGAAAATGAAATTTATCGGATATGGCCACAAATTCCTCATACCACCCACCAACATCTCATAGAATCCATGCCGCGTGAATTCATGCAGCATTAAGGGCAAAAGGTACTCGAACATAGTATTGAGGGGGTGGTCATAATAATTTAGCCACTCAGTGTATATATATATATATATATATTGACATTGAGTACGTTATTCTTTTTCCATAGACAGGAATGGTATTCATGTGATCGAAGGGATTTACAAAAAGTTAAATTTTCTCAAAATCTGAAAGAGTAAAAATACTCTCAATATAAATGTAAATATGTATGCATGAACTGAGTTGCTAATGAGGTTACATTTTTCGACAAAATATATCTTTCTACAAAATTTGAATTCTAAAATATTGCGAGGATTATTTCAAAAATTCTCAAACAATTTCTCAATACTTACACACGCTTGTTTATCTTAGAGTTGGAAGCTACTTAATGGGCAGGGCGAGAAAATCTCTATTAGCACATAGATGAGAGGGCTCTTCGAATGTTAGACAATAGTTAATTGAGATTTGGGGCGAACTTAATAGCGTCATCATGACAGATAGTGAACTAGTAGTATCACCGTTGATCTTGTTAAAGATTCCATTTTAGTTTATAACAGCTGAAATATCAGTCGCTAAAAGCTTTTTATGATACTTTGAGAGTACCATGGTCCTACTGTCATTTCAGTAACATGCAAACGAAAATTAAATGTGTTATCGTACACTCACATATTATATATATATATATATATAATTATTTATTTATTTATATTTATAAAAGTGTTTCGTAGCATATCAGGAATTATTAGTGTATAAATAACAAATTGAAATTGTGGATGAGTTGAAGATGCGTATCATTCAAATAATTCGTCTAATAACTTGGAGAGTAATTCATCACAATGAACTCGATTACCGTTAATACGTTTGTCGTGCTACAAAATGTGCACACATCAAAATCTATTGATATTAAAACTTGGTGAGATGTTCTTTATATTTAAATATTTTTCTTTTAATTCTAATTAGTAGTTCCGTAAAAATAAGCCATAACTTTTGGAAACATTTAGTCCAGACACCCTGTATATATATATATATATATATATATATATATATATATATATATATATATATATATATAAAATGGTGCGTGTGTGTGTGTACGTACTTGCAGACTCTGACTGACACTTTCAAGGACCTACAAACATCTGCACTATTCTAATATATAACAGTGCTTTATAAATTATTTTGAAACATAAACAGGGAATGGTATAATTTGTACGTTATAACGATATTCTCAGTAATTTCACAAATATTAATCACAGGTTTGATAATCAATTAATCGCTAATACGTACAGAAATATAATAAAGTCATCACCGTCAAAACCAACAGTAGAATTCTTACAAAAAGAAATTCACCGTTAAAATCCGCAGATAAAGTTCTTACTTTTTCAATAACGCAGAGAAATGTACCATGCCTTCAACGGAAAAAAAAAAAAAAACGGGCCTCCGTTATGAATTTTCCGAAGCATGATTTATGAGAAACTATTCACTGGGACTTGGGAGCAAAAACCTGGCAGCGGCAACAGTAAATAAAAAAAAAAAAAAAAAAAGGAGAGAGAAACACAGAATATTGTTTCCTCTTTCGCTGAGCCAAATCAATTTGTGTTTCCGGACGGAAGGGTGAGCACAAACCACCTAGAGGTTTAGCGTCACACGTCAGCAGAGAACACCAGAAAGGACATCTGTATGTGTCACAATTAATTTGTTCGGGTGAATCGGAAACTATCGCGAGATTACTCTTTTGTCGCGATCAGTAAATTGACAGACCGAGTTGAATTTTTCTTGATGCCAGATGGAATTTGCTTCACTGATAATATGCATAAGGGAAATAGCTTCGCGATCCGGACAATATGTCGATACTTAAAAACTTTTACATTAATGATTAGGTAATGACGCCATTAGGTAAATGCAACAGTGTATAATTTAGAATAATTTTTTTTTAGATTTAATTTTAGTTTATTGCTCTTTAAGGCAATTACTTTAAAGTATATAGAGTTTCTATGCTCACTTCTACCCAGACTTGAGTGTATATAATTTGAAGTGGCACTCTATTTGAATTTGAAGCAAACACAGTTTATACATGAAACAATGTTTATTGAATTCGTTGCACATATAATTGGCTTTTACAGCAATAAGCATGCGTACTACTTGTACGGAATGTATAAACACAGCTTTCAAGAACAATATATTTTTATACTCACGAACAGTAAGTCAAACCAGCAGTACTGCCACGTAAACTTCTGGCCCGCTAAGCACTAGCGCAGGATAACACCTTTTCAACCTTAACAACCTCTTTTTTCTTAATGACGCTGCGTGGTATTTATACTAAGAGCGTATGCCGAAATTAGCATATCTGAAGCAGCTTCTTTAATTCATTAATTCAAAAGTTCGATTCTTGTGAATCGAATCTTGTGTATACCTTACAAGTATCACAAAAACTTTAATATAATTAAACATTCCCCAACTTTAATCTGACAGTGAAAACAGTGTAAGAATGAATATGAAAAATAAATTGCAAATGTTTATTTAAATTTATAAAAGCAATGAATATTTGTAGAATAAATAATGCAGTATAGAGAAGTAACAATGGGTGAGTAATAACACATGAAATTTTAATGTATAAAAAGTAATTACGGTAAACTATTTTGTTTGTTGGCCTTTAAGGGAAACCAAAATAGTATTAATTTAGAATAGTTATTAATTTTTAATGTGATAAAAAAAAACTAGTTCACACGAGTAGAAACATTCTTTTCTAATTATAAAAGACAAAAGTTTACACCAATGTAAATGAGGAATTAAATGAATTTATAATATTTTGAAAATATAATATTTTCTATACTACTTTAAAAGATTATTGTTCAAATACGAGTGTAATTAAAATAGTTCGAAAAATGAAAGTTATAAAGTAAATATAGATTTTAAAACATCTACATATTTGATAATTAATTCTTTAAAATATGGTATTATAAATTAAAGTGTTGTACTTATTTAATGTAAATAAAGTCACTATTAATAATGTGTTCCGTTTTAATAGGTTCATATATTTGTATACCTGTATTCATTCAACAATTTTATAATACGAAAAAATAGTTAAAGCTTATATTTTATTTTTTAATTAAATAAGGTAAATAACGTGTAGCCATCCGCGTAAAAAAAAATTGCGTAATCAAGGAAAAGTAAAAATATATTATATAAAAGTTCTATTGACATCGAAAAATGATTTTTAAATGCTTTTTATCAGTTAAGATTGATGACGAATACACTTAAAATGTCACAATGTTATCAGTAGGAAAATATTTTAATTTAGTCATATTTTAAAGCAAAAATTAAAAGTAATTTTTATACCCCCAAAACTTTGCAGTGAATTAAAATGGCACTTCAGATTTTTAGTTTGAGCTTTAGAAGCTGTATTAGTTCAACATACTACACAGAAATTTGTGAAATATAACGTATTAAATGAAAATTATGTAATTTTTTTTCAACATCCTGGTGCGATTTACACGTATTTATCAACTGACCAATGAAAGTAAAATTAACTAGTTTTGTTTTACTGGTTATTGAGTCTAATATATTATTCATAATTAATTGAAGAAAAATGAAGTATAAAAAACACTAACAGGTAAATATAAAAATATCGTACTGAATCGTTTATCTTTACCATTACTTCTATAAAATAGATAAAACAAATGTTAATTATGAAGTGATACCACAAGAAATCTGTGGTGTTATAGCAGATGTTGATATGTCCGGAAAGTTCAATTTTATGTTTAAAGTTGATATGTCACCCTTAAAATTGGTTCTTTAATGTGGCAAAAGCTTATAGTGGAATTATGAAATAATAAATCATTCGTATTGGCAAATGCGGTTATGTACAAAAGAGGTAATACTTGGACCCCAATTGAAAATTTTCATTTAAGACCAGCCATATGCTTGAGGTTGAATATGAGTATTAACTAAAGAATATTTGGATTGAAAAACTTAATTGGGCGATTGTATATTTCACAACAAAAGTTATTTTATAATTTGCCGAAAACATGAGAAAATGACATATCAACATCTGCCATAATGCCACAGAAATATTGTTATAACATAACAGAAAAGGCTATCGTATTACTCTCATATATAATTTCAGAAATATTCTGCCATGGTTTCTATTTATGGGTCTCTAGACTAAAGCATCTGTTTGGCAAATAACATATTTTGTTGCTCCAGTTTGTTATCGATAATTTATGTTAGGTATTTGACTCAACAGTACATTATTTAGAGCGATATACTTAGCATATATCACTGTCGCTTGAACATGTAATGTGCTTGATAGTTTTGTTACATTTAAATTTTCCCTTATGTAGCAGAATTCTTGATATGTTTAAATCAACTTTGTAATATTCTCAAACTGCAACCTTTATAAATAAAAGTGGCTGATTCTCGGAGTTCATATTATACAAAGTATTCAAGTAAATTTCAATACTCGGTGACGGGGTTCTCTTAAGATGAATGTAATCAACTAATACAAATCATTCATGGCAGTCTCAACTCAAGAATCAAAATATTTCCATATTATTTTGAAAATTAACGTTCCCAATGGATTAAGAATCATTTTGATAATAAAAGTGTTGATTTCTCCCCTTTCAAACCTCAATTTTTTTATATCGACATAAAATCCTGGAGAGTGGCACCGCATAGTTTGTTCAATTTCCCATGAAATAAAAGTTTTAACGCTTAAAAAAGAAAAATTTTTCTCCCCACCAGCTGATATCAGTAATATCACCTGACGTGAGCTTATTCACTACCTTCCACTTAAAGTTAATGAGGATAAATGTACGATATTTAACTAAAAATATCTGTCTCTCAGAGGACTTAATTTCCCCTTTGTGTTGTTTTTTATATCATAACCTTGACCCTATGAACTGCTTTTGTTTAATTGAACCGCATATTAAATCACCGCTTTATTGTTTAATATACTTTCATTTGCATTCATATATACACATGTACACACCCATAAGTATTTATATCATTCGTCTGTGTGCGTATGCTTCTATTTCTTTTGATATCTTCACGTGAACATCGGACGGGATTTTCGTAGTGCCAGCCCAAGGACATGCAAAACAACGAAAACGCATGCATTTATACATACATATTATATATATTCATGTGCCCGTGAATTTAGCTGCGTGCGTTTCAACACTTTGAAATATATGCTGATGCAAATTTAATGCATATATTTCTTCGTACCAGTCAGCATGTCGCTCGGTTCATTAATGAACATCCTTCGTTTGAATTTTTCTGGAATTCCTACTTCCTCTCGTGCATATTTCGACCTTATTTTCAGCCATTCATGAAAATGATCACCCCTTGAGAGGCTATCCTCTAAAACGTCATTCTGTATGAACGCGCATTTCTTTCACGGAAAATGCAGATAATGTCAATTTATTATTTCTTTTCTGTCCCTTCCCCCCATAAACCTTATTTTCTTCCCTTCCTTAATTGGACGCTAATGTCTAATAAAATTTTAGGGGAGGCACATTAAGATGTCCAATTCTTTCACTACGGCCGTCCTCAATGGAAAATCAATAACGCCATAAGTTTTAATCAAAACCTTAATTAGGATAGGTGAAAAAAAATAATCATTCCCTCCGCCAACGCTTACTATTAAGTTAATGAGTTTCATAAATTCGTGGTTTCCATAAATTAACGATTATTAAATAGGAGGTCATTAAGAGCAGACATAGTATGGATTTTTAATGTTCTTGGAGCTTTCTTAATGAGTCAATATCCGTTTTGTATACTAAACTAATGGTTATGAAAATTTAAATTAACTGCCACTTTTTGCAAAGGAATTCATTAAACGTTACTTTATGTCTCGATTTACGCAGACACGAGGGAATTAGGTGTCTGTCTGATTATGTAAAGGGAAGATTCCATTTGAGTTCGGGAAATTATGGCCAATTGCGGGATAAGTGTTGCGTTTAACGTTATTGAAACCCATTTTAAATTTTGAGATATTTCCCCCAAAAAAAAATTCTACGTGAATATAGAAGTTTGTAACAGCCAGGATTGCAATTTGGTCTTTTTTCCATATAAGCTAAATATTTTTTATGTAAATTTGTGCATCTGTATATGCAGAGAACGGTATAGAATTCAGGCCTGCAAACATAAAATCGGAAATTAAACCACTGTAGAAAAAAAGATGTATAACGTTAATAAAGTTTACCTCATATGGCATTATTTTGGTCATAAAACAATATTTTTGTGAGAAAAGAACATCTTATAGAGATAACAATAATTGGCAATGACGTCATAAAATGAATATTTTGTTTGTATGTATGTGCTTAATACAAAAATGAGTTTATGATATGCAAACAAAATAATTTTAATTGCAAAACTCCCTGTTTTGGAACACATTTACTTTTTTATGCAGAAAAAAAAGCTTGTATGGTACGCATTTTTCCAGTTAATTTACCCATGATCAGTACCTAAAAATGGTCGCTAGCCAATCGTTCACAGTACCATGAGAAAATATGTAAATCGGGCAAATGCGTTAACTGCGAGTGCTGTAATTTAACTAAAAATGAGAATATTGGTAAATGCAGCTATATTCATAGAGATATTGGTATTCCAGCGGATTCCGAAAAAATTTTTCTTAGCTGTCAAAGGAGGTAGAAAACTCGTCACTAATCACTTGGCATTTCCCGTTATATGACAAGTAGCACAGTACTTCTCTCGGATAGCTCTTTATGTATTAACCCGACATGAAGCCTTCGAAACTGTTTGTAAAAGGGATTTTTCAGACTAAAAATAAGTGAAGTGTTGATGTTTGAATGTGTTGATGTTTGATATAATACATTCAAACATCAACACAATTTATGTTCAATAAGTGAACTTAGTATTGATGTTTGAATAAGTCTGGGGTAGATGGGGATCTTTGAAGATTTTGTAAAAATTTCTCTAAGGATCGGGCTGGTCAAAGAGTAGACAGAACTAGTTATTGCCAATGAATTAAAAAATGAAGAGGTTTTCTAAGCAAAATGTCTGTAATACGCACAGGAAAACTGTTTTGAAAATTTGCAAGATTTAGATGACTTCAATCACAAAATGACGTGAAATTATGGCAAAAACTCAGTGCGAGATTCTGCATACCCACCAATGTGCAACTGCTAAATTTCATTAAATTTTCTCCTCCTGTTTTAACATAGCTAAGGCAGAGGGACAACTTTTACTTGTTTTGTGAATCATTTTGGCTTACTTGAAAAAGAAACGCAAATCAGTCAAGGTGATTTAGTGCTAATAAACTGCAGATAAAAAACTTCATCTTTATGTTAAATTGATATACGCACAAAAAATGTCTTAAAATCCACAATACAAAATAAGAATGGATGCTACACAATTAATTAATATGGTTATTTATGAATCCAAAGGCCATTAGACGTGATTGCATCAAAGGGATATCGACAAATATATTTTTGATTTGATCATAGGAACAATTACACCTAATGCTGCCGCGCAGACAAAGAACTAAAATAATTAGTTCCACACTTGTCACCACTATTAAGTTCATTCGGGATTCTTAGAAAATCTGTTTTCCTGTTAGACGGATATCAGAGGTTTCATTCAAGCAAAATAAATATAGGTTCCGTACTATCAGGTTTTTCAAACCTGGTTGCCTAAACGATTAGGGTGGCTTGAACTATAAGAAAGAAGAATTAAAAAAAATTAAATTATGTGATCTGATGAAATACAGGAAAAAAGATATCCAATTTCGATTAACTCTTATAAAATAAATGGTTTATTATTTTCCTGTCATATTTAGTCACTTTCTTCACATACAGTAGTAATCCAGTAGCTATTTTCTATTGCTTTCCCGTTGGTAAAGACTATTTATAGGTTCCGATCAGAAGAGGAAATATTCCCTATACTCGTCGCTTAATTCTTTAGAATTCTGGGCAAATATATCCGACTGCGAATCATAAAATTGGATATTGAGGTGCATATCGCTTCCAAAGGCTCTATGTTTCAAAATGATGTGTGTATATCTACATGAAATATATTATTATTCCATACGCATATGCTACTAAATCATACATACATGCACATATGTATGTACTATTATGTGCATAAGTATGTACATTCATGCACATATGTATGTACGAGTATGTACGTACACACACACACACATATATATATATATATATATATATATATATATATATATATATATATACAGTGGAATCTCGATCTATCGTTTTCGGATCCATCGTTTTTCCGTATGTGTCGTTCATTTCATCCAGTCCCAACGATCATATTGCTTTGTTATGTTTCCGCATCTATCGTTTTCCCGCATTTATTGTTCATTTCAATCGGTCCCTTGAAAAACGATCGATCGAGATTCCACTGTATATATATAATGAATTGATATAAAACTGGTACACCTTCCTAATATCGTGTAGGGCCCCCGCGAGCACACAGAAGTGCGGCAACACTAATGGCTCGACTAATATCTGAAGGTATCCTGGAAGCAATTCACACCATGAATCCTGCAGGGTAGTCCGCAAATACATAGGAGTGCGTGGGGGTGGAGATCTCTTCTGAACAGCACGTTGCAAGGCATCATAGATATGCTCAATAATGTTAATGTCTGGGGATTTAGACGAAACAATGGAAGTGTTTTAAAATCAGAAGTGATCCTGGAGCCACTTGGTAGCAACTCTCGACGTGTGGGGTGCCGCACTGTCTTGCTGTCCCTGGAACTGTCCAAGTCAGACAGAATGCACAATGAACATGAATGGTTGTAGATGATCAGACCGGATGCTTATGTACCCGTCACCTGTCAGAGTCGTCTTTAGACATAGGCGTCTCATATCACGCAAACTGAACACGTCCCATACCATCACAGAGGATCCATCAACTTGAACAATCCGCCCGATACAATTGGAAAAGAGATTCGTCTGACCAGGCAACGTGTTTCCAGTCATCAAAGTCCAATAGCGGTGTTTGAGGGCCCAGGCGAGGCGTAAACCTTTGTGCCGTGCAGTCAACAACGGTACACGACTGGGCATATGGCTCAGAATGCTCATATTAATGACGGCCCGTTGAACAGTTCAAACGCTGACACTTGTTGATGCCCCAGCGTTAAAATCCGCAGCAATTTGAGGAAGTGTTGCATGCCTATCTCGTTTAAGGATTCTCGTCAGTCGTCGACGGTTCAGTTCATACATGGTCTTCCTCCGGCCGCACGCTGTCGGAGATTTGACATTTTACCGGACACCTGATATTCACGGTACACTCGTGAAATGGTCGTGCGCGAAAATACAAATTGCATCGCTACCTCGGAGATGTTATGTCCCATATCTCGTGACCCGACTATAATACCATGGTCAAAGTCACGTAATATGCCATCGTGATAACATGCCATTGCAGCTGTAAGAACCGATGTAACAGCTTCGCCCAGCACCTGTTGTCTTATATAGGCGCTCCCGACCGCATTGTGTTACGCTGATTGGTTGGATATCTCCGTTCTTTGCATATGCACGCCTGTACCAGTTTTTGGGGCTCTTCAGTGTATACAGTAGCAGATATACGTATATACAAACACAGGAAAAATATTGCAATAAGAGGATTATTCGTACCTATGAAAAGGCAAAACACCAGAAAAGCTGTCAAAAGTATTATATTAGCGATAAATAAATATGCGACTTCTATGGAATATATGCTTCTAAAATTTACTTTAACAACTAACTATTAGAATTGTTATACTTTATATTCCTTACAAATATTTTAATTATTTTTAAACGATAGATTGTATTACTAAATAGAGTTTCTCATTAATATTCTGGGATGAAAGGACTGTTAAAACTGAGTTTCATAAATATGGCCTCTCTTAAATGTATGTGCACTATTCAATACTATACTAAATGAGAATTATTTTAATTTTATTAAATTAATTCGATACTGCAAATTGTAAAAGATCTTTACAATATGCGTTCTGAAACATCTACCAAATATAATTACGTTATAGTAGCCCTTTATTTGCAAATTATGTAATGCATGTACTTTTTTTATATGAATCACACAGCAAATATTTGGAAACGGTGTCATCCTCCCAGATGCACTTAGCTCGAAGAATAATCAATAAGAGATATTTCAGAATAAGTCAATTAAGATATCAAATGCTTCTCAATTTCAATAAACCCTTTGAGACAGGACTGTAAGAACATTCCAATGTAAATGAAAATAATATTTCTATAATTTCCTATTTCCAGTAATACATAAATTTCATAACTTCAAGACACCTTCAACATTTTATAGGTAAACACTAATCCTTTTTTATAATTAAAAATACATCTTTTATGCATTGATTCTCTAGCATTAATCTCTTGGGAAATCAACGCCCGACATTACTTCATTCGGGAAAACAAAATAACACACATTTTAAAGGTTTTCAGCGAAAAGATTCTCTTTTTTTTTCATCGTGAAAATCGATCCTCTACAATAGAAAGAAAAAAAGGAATGTTTTTTTCAATGACATGACCCTACCTTAAGTTTACAAATGCTCTGGATTAAGGAGTAGGCAGGTTTAGAACGTGATTTCTTTTTATCTTTTCACGAATAGTCAAATGCCTGCATGCTCCATTTCGGGAATTTTTGCTTTACGCGATTTCGCGATTACAAAAGACCTAAGAAGTACTAGCTTTCAAATAAAGGAAAGAAATCTGAAGAAGAGCATCACTTACATGAAAATATATGAAAAGTAAAATCAGCGTTTATACAATGATATACATTGGGAGCAAAAAGTATTCGCATGTCAAGTTTTTCTGTTATAGGGAAATATTTAATATCCTGTTCTATTACGATTGTTATGTTAAGCAAATGTAGTAAGCTAAGGAGAAAAAATCTAAAAAAAAAATTGAAAATTAGTAGAATTATCGGTAGACGATGCGAAATGTTGGGCACGAAAATTATTGGTACACTTATGAGTGGATTTAAAAATGTTAATGTAATGATTCTGACAGATAGCAAATTGGCAATTTTTAGTTAAATGACTCCAACAAAGGTTTTATAAGAAACTAGCTGAAAACCCGCGCTTCGCTACGGAGTACATTCAAATTAAATACAACGGTCAACGTATGCAATTTATGCCAAAAAATAAATATATATTTATAATAAATGCGATGATCAATGTATACAGTTGATGTAAAATATATATATCTCTCTCTCTATATATATATATATACTTATAAAAAAAATCGTAAGGGATATGCATTTTTTGGGGATAATATCCAATCGTCTGCTGCATTAGAAAGAGAAAAAAAATATTTTTTTTGTCTATTTAGTTGTTACGCACGTGACGATAAATTTATTGAAAGTACCAGAAAAAGAAATCACGTGATCAGCATTTAATAAATTAAATTCTAAAAATTAATCTTTAAAAATTCACCAAAAATCAGGAAATGGAGGTAAAAATTCGAAAAAAATATCCTTTTGAAGGAATTTTTATGATCTTTCTCGTGATATAAATTTTATAACCCTCAATGTATTATTTTAAATGCAAACGTAAAAAAAGTTTAAAAAACAGCTTAAAAATTTAATTTAAAAAAATCTAAGAATTTTTGAAAAATATTTCTTAGTGCACCCCTACACTATTAGAAGAATCGGCATGCAAAATTTCAGCCCTTTAGGTCCAGCGGTTTGGTCTGTGCGTTGTATGTCAGTCAGTGAATGAATGAATCAGTCAGTTACGGAACTGTTTTATATATATAGATAACAATATTGTATGGTCTTTAAAATTTCTCTGTTACCACAAATTGTCTCCTAAAGTGAGTGATCTATCCGATTCTCTGTATTATTGCACTTTAATTTGAAAGCAAAAGTTATCGTGACATCCGCAAAGTACGACAAACATGCTTTTCTACTGATAGATAAGTAATTAAGAGGCCTGGGGAATTGCATGTAATACCGGCCGTTCGGACCGTCCAAAAATATATATACGACAGAGATTGTTGATACACTGTTGCAAAGTTGCGAATACCTCCATGTACGGCTGCCGAAACATGTGTTGATATCATTGCTTAATCAACTGGTAAAGGTATTTGTACATATGCCATTCGGAAATGTTTTAAAAGGTGGTAATTTTCACTTTAAAAGTACTGAGGAGAAAACCATACAATGGTGAAAATAACAGGCAGAGTAGCTTGCTGTTTATTAAAACGTTCATAAATGAACCTGTTTTTTTTTTTTTGAAATTGTACAATTTACTGTTGAGAGAAAAATCAACCTTTTTGGCTTAGATGGGTATAACACAATATGGAATCGTCGTAATACTGAGTTGAACATTTCACAAGCAGCTATAAATGGGGTTATGTCATGTGATACTGTTGGGGTGCATGTCATATTCTGAAATTAGTAACTTACATTCTAATTAAAAAATATGAATGCAAGGCTGTATATTGACATTTTTGTGACGTAATTTACGATCGTGCTAAAAAACTGGGAATTGAAATGCACATATTTTGTGCAGGGTAATAACTTCAAATACACAGCTCATATTACCCGAAAATGGCTGTTGTATAGTGTCAAAAAAGATCAACTATACCTCCCCTGTCTCTTGATATTAACTTCATTTAAATTTTAAGACACATTTTGGCCATAAAAATTCTAAAGCGTCATACTGCCAGCGCAGTTAAGCTAGAATCAGTAACCGGCACCGAATGAACCATAATAGCTGACGAAATCATTCAAAATATAGCTTATTCAGTGGAGAAAAGACTCCGAGCTATTAATGATGCCGATAGATTAAATACTAAATACCAGTAATTTGTGTAAGCAACTGAAACACGTGTGCAAATACTTTTTGTACTTCAAAAATGTTGTTTCTTATTGAAATAATTCAGCCCACAACGGAAAAAACTATCGGCTATCAAGAATTGCGGATTCATACATATTTTTTTAGGTATTGTTCCTGGTTTGTTTTTGCTACGAAGAAAAGGGAAATGTTAGTGACCTTCTGTGATGGATTTAGAAGATAATGAACTGTTAATACATGGCCCCAATCTCCCGTACCTGCTACATACAACAGCGTCAAACGAATCAGCCTAATCCATTACTACCGCTAACTAGAACTCACAACCTCCTAGTCTTGCCTATGTCTTTACTATTCTTCTGAATAAGACACCAGGATGAATTGTACCATTGTAGACATTGTATTATTTTCATTACTTTAAGTAAGTGTGTTTATATTATTATTTCTAATTTGTGCACTATGACAATATTCTAACATTCCTGTATTTCTAAGGTAGCTTTAGTAAATAATTCTTTATATTGCGGAATATTTAAAATTAGGTAACAATAATTATATTTTTCCATATAAATGAATGATAATTGTGTGTTTAAAAAAAAATGGCAGATCACAGAGCAGGTATTTTAGTTTTTGTTAGTTATAAAATCTATCGCATTATATACAGGAAACTTCCATGGTGAACTTCAACATTATTTGACGACCACGTCAAGAATATTTAATTTCCGCAATTCATTGTCCGATTTCATACATTTTATTTTCGATGTTTGAGTTTCAAGCAAAACCTGAGCGTTTATAAATTGTGCATATATATTTGCGCAGTTCTACATTTACGCAGGGAAACTAAAGCACTGTGTTAGGGTATTAAATACTGAATGGCAATATGATGATAATTTTTATTATAGCTTCAATTTGTCTTTAAGAAAATTATATTAAAAGACTTGAGTGCTTCAAAACGAAGTTGAATTTTTACTACTTTTATTTATTTTCATCTTCTATAAAAAATATTTTTTTAAACTCTTTTCATAAAGGAATAGCTAATTTTTCTTCTATTCAGTAAAATATATTAGCTGTTTAAGTATGCATTGTAAAAATTAATTTAACGTTATTAGTATCACACAAGACAGTTTTCGCTTTCATATTACCTAGTACAACAGTTTTTATAAGTAGACAAGCGAAATGATAAGTCTCCCAAGCTCTAAAACTTACCTTTCACCTTTACAGGTTCTTTTAGACGGTATAGTATATCTAACATTTACTATTCAGGGCTTTTAGACATTTATAGAATGTCATAAATAAAATATGTTTCAGTTTTATATGTAAGCAGTTTTATTTGAACGGCTTAGTAAAATTTAGCTTAATTATTAATGGCTTAAGAATACAAGAAGCCATTTATTTTTTAGCATTCTTTTAAAAACTGGAAGGTATTCAAAATTCCAGTACCTCTGACTCATTTCTCATTCACTTTTCATACCGTAGGCGCTAAAGGAATAGTACTTAGATTAATTTGAGCTGAAAACTAGATACCCAGCTCTATAATGAGGTTAGTTCATTAAAAAAACATTTCAGTACAGTAAAACATCGTTTATCTGGATCTCCTGATAATCCGGATCAGATATGAAGCCATTTTTATTTAATGTTCACATTAGATAATAATTTTTAACTATGATAGCAAGAACGTAACTACAAGTACGCCAAATATTCGCTTCTTAGTTTGATTCAATGTATAGTTTCTGCATAGATTGTACAATAAATTATGGTAATAAAATGCTATTTATTGAGTTTTAGAAAGTTTTACTAGACTTACCCAGAAATGATGTGAAAAGTTATTTTTATATTTTTAATGTCTTGTAAACAATACTATGTAATTGTGTTACAAAACAGTTTTTTATCGTAATAAACGGTAGGTGTGCTTAGTTAAAGATTTTGTTTTGCTTATTACCCATGATACACGGATAATCCGGATTACCTATGGTCCCAGTTAATCCAGATAAACAAGGTTTTACTGTATATTATATCGTCGACTTATGCATTATTGATGAGTAAACTTCTATTACTGCTTTAGCACGAAATAATCACGAAAATGTATTAATTTCTATTAAAATTCTATTACATCATAATATATATATATATATATATATATATATATATATATATATATATACAGTCGAACCTCCATATATCAATCTTCCCCAAATCGAAATTTTTTATTTATCGAACTCTTTGCAAATCGTCATGTTCATTACACAGAAAAAATTTTTCTATATATCGAAATAATCTCTATATATCGAAATTTTTTTTCAAGACATATTGGGACATTTTATTCCACTTTAGACCGAAAAACAGTAAAAATGTCCCCGATGAAGTTTTCAGTGGACTGAATAAATGTAAACATTTCTTTGGCTGTTCAATCAAAACTCGATGTTCAGCAAGATATTCGTAGTTTTCAGTGACGTAGCGAGCATAACTGGCGCTCGGGGCACGATACCTTTTTGGCGCCCCTCCAAAAAACACATAGTAATATAACATACAGAATTAGTTACTTTGGGACCATTTGGAGCCCCTCTGTGAGAGGCGCCAGGGCCATGATAAACCCCCTTGCCCCCCTCTCGCTACGCCACTGGTAGTTTTTTTAAAAGAATGTAACAGTGATCATTGTAACCACTGTCTGGATTATTGCTTTTTTAAAAGGTATGTAGTACTCAATAAATCTTTCATATTAATTCATTTTTTTAATTATTAACTTTCATTTAATGTGATTCGCATATAAATTAGAAATGGAGTTTCGTATACAAAAATTAGCTTTAATTTTAGTGTTTTAGGAGAATTATGATAAAACTAAGATCAATTCTATATATCGAAATTTCTATATCTCGAATTTTTTTTCCGGTAATTTGCTACTTCGATATAGGGAGGTTCAACTGTATATGTATATGTATATATATATATATATATATATATATATATATATATATATATATATATATATATAATGTGCATTTTGAAACAACTTGATGGAGTGCCTTATCAAGTAACACATCAAACAGAGAAATATTTTTCTCATCAAAAATATTTCTAAGATATGAATGTAATATACACTGAATAGCCTCATGACATCTACTTGAAGAAAATCACTGTATTTAAAAATACATATTTTCTGTTCGCTAAACAAACATAATAAGAGTTCTCTAAGGTATTTAGTAAGAGCAACTAGTTTATTTTTAACCAAGCCTTTATGAGACAGTTCAGCGTGTAATAATCAATCGTCAATTCCTGTTTTTCTACATTATGTCCTAGCTTACCTAGATATACGAAGAATTCTATAGTACCCCTACAGTAATTTGAAGCACATAAGGATGAATGCTTAGCAGCGCTAGAAAGTATCTATTTTTTTTCTTAATATATTTTTGAGATAAGTTCACCCGTCGTTTAGCAAAAATATCATAATAAAATGTCAAGTAAACAAATGCTTTGAGGTCCGAATATAATGCATAATATTTCTTTCGAATTTAACATCTTATTATATGCTAAAACGCACATATAAAATAATAATACACAGAGTATATATTTCCTTACATGGATTTTATTAAGTTATTTCAGAGCAAAACTAAACAAAACCTGTAAAATATTTCATTCTATTTATAATAATTTCATTCTATTTACTTAGAAAAATTTTAACAGTAAGGAAAAATGTTTATATGGAATACGAAAAAATAATCAAGAAATACAACTGACATAATTTTTTTCATTTAAAAATTCAATATAAAAATGCAAAACATTTATTTTCATATGCTGCGTCCATTGAAACTCTGTTAAACAATCACAGTTTTACCGAAACTGTATTTTATAAAAAATGAATGTAGCATACACTGAATAGCCACATGACTTTACTTGAAGAAAATTACTCTATTTCAATACATATTTTTTCTGTCAGCCAAATTTACCAATACTATTGATTATATACCCACACTTCATTCTACTTCATACATTTAAAAAATTATCGCCGACATATTCACAAACACAATACATATGTTTCATGTATATTCAGACCAGTTGAAACTAATCAATTCTTTATATTACTTAATCTTCCTATTTGCTGTATATTAATGATGAAGGTAAATAATGTAAGAAAAAAATTAACAATGAGTGAGTTATGTATCCAAGAAATATTACAAAAATATTTTTAAATATATTTTTTCTGTTACATCATAAAAATTGCCTTAACATTAATGAAGAGTATGCAATAAAATAGTTATATAATATAATATTTTAATATGATTATAATAATATAAATTAATATACTATAATAATTTATTATAATTATAATAACGTAAATTAATATAATATATAATTTAATATAATTATAATTATAATAATTTTAATATAGTTACTATAATTTAATATATTTGTATGCTCATATAATCCCATTCAACTATTCTATAATAGATGAGCATTGCAATTTTTTCATTCGAACAACGTATGAAATTTTACGAAAATATTTCCTTTTCAAAGCGAGTAGCTCAAATCTCATAATATTTACGGATCTATGTACTGGTACTTTAAGGGCTTATGCTATTCATAAATAAATGATTTCGGGACTATTAAGTTCTAACAGATCAGTTACTTTTGAAAGAACTACACAAAATACTGAAAAAGATAACGAATGTTATATATAAAAAAATACTGTCAAGATTCTGAAGGCAATATTTCTGTTGTAGAAGAAAAAAATATATTTAGAGATATTTCTAGGATACTTAATACGTTCATCCATAAATTTATCCTTCACTCATTAAGTACACAAACATAATCATAGTGAAGTTGAGCAATTAAATGCCCATACCTGTAGTATAAATCCTTATCCCGCACCATTTTCAACACAAATTCTCTACGTACTCAAATTTTTAATATGGTCCGATATAAAAAAAAGACCGATTTTTGTCAAAAACATGCTTTGCATTCACTAATCATCTTTTAGAATCACATGACATAAATATCTGTACAGTTGGAAATCCAGTATATTTATTTTATGATTTATTTTCTGTAAAGGATATAAGAAAAATTACTTTCAAGTCATTTTTATGAAACGCTGTGCAGCGTTTCTTCGTTTAATTTTCATTAAACTGTCAGCTGGACTTCATAGCCTAAATTCTAACTATATTTTTAGTATAAATATATATCAAATATATACGGTGAAAAAATTTTTTGTTTGTTTTTCTTTGAATTCTTTAAATACTTTTTGAATATGGTTTTTTATACATCTCGGAGAAATATTTCAAAACCTGGCGATGTTAATCGTTTCTGTTGACTGAAGGAATGGAATCAGACAACTGGATTTGTCATAAATTTACGCACGCAATTGCAAGGCTAGAGAAGAATTCGCAACCGAAACGAAAGTTTTTTTTTCCTTTTTTTTTTCTTTTAGGGGTGGGAGCATTATCTTGCGTGACCTTGAGCTAGTGCCTCGAATATTTAATATCTATTTCTCTTCTGCGTCTGATTTTATTCACGATCCTTTTACACCGGAGTTATATGTTGCGTTTTCTTACGGGTCACCTCCTATGACTACCTTTCATCGAGTAGAGTTTAGATTGGAATAAATAATTAAAATATTCATTTACATGTAACATATTAAAACTATATGTCACATCTTGCCATTATATTACATATTATATATATATATATATATATATATATATATATATATATATAATTTCTGAATATAACCTTAATTATATTATATATGAATATTAATTATTTTTATAAACGTAAACACGAGTACATTTTTGGTTGAAATAAAAAAAAAAACATAAACTCACAAAAAAAGAAGTAATTTTTTTATTCTGAGACCCTTAAAAAAACTCGCAGGTCATTAAAAAATTTACTTCTGTATGATGTTACTTAAAAATTCGATTTCATATTATATCAAAATTATTAATAAGATTTTTTATAATAAACAATTAAATATTCGTAATATAACACCTTTGCAATCTGGTGAAAATTCCTCCGTTCATTACTACTGCTGATAATATGATCATTTGATATTATATTATCAGCAGCCTTCTTTTTAAAAATTTTTTTTTTAATTAAAAATATTATGTATATTTTTGGCTTTATTCAAAGTTAAAGCTTAATATTATTTTATAGATTATATCAAAACTATTAATAAGATTTTTTATAATAAACAATTAAGTATTCGTAATATAACATCATTGCAATCTGATGAAAATTCCTGTTCATTACTACTGCTGATAATATAATCATTTGATATTATATTATCAGCAGCTTTCTTTTTTAAGAATTTTTTTTAATTAAAAAATATTATGTAAATTTTTGGCTTCATTCTAAGTAAAGCTTAATATTATTTATGAAATAATATTATATCAAAACTATTAATAAGATTTTTTATAATAAACAATTAAGTATTCGTAATATAACATCATTGCAATCTGATGAAAATTCCTCTGTTCATTACTGCTGCTGATAATATAACCATTTGATATTATATTATTCGCAGCTTTCTTTTTTAAGCATTTTTTTTAATTAAAAACTATTATGTAAATATTTGGCTGTATTCTAAGTTAAAGCTTAATATTATTTATGAAATAATATTATACCAAAATTATTAAGATTTTTTATAATAAACACTTAAATATTCGTAATATAACATCATTGCAATCTGATGAAAATTCCTCTGTTCATTACTACTGCTGATAATATAATCATTTGATATTATATTATCAGCAGCTTTCTTTTTAAGAATTTTTTTAATTAAAAAATATAAGCTAAATATTGTATTCTACGTTAAAGCTTAATATTATTTATGAAATAATATTATATCAAAATTATTAATAAGATTTTTATAATAAACAATTAAGTATTCGTAATATAACATTATTGCAATCTGCTGAAAATTCCTCTCTTCATTACTACTGCTGATAATATAATCATTTGACATATTATCAGCAGCTTTCTTTTTTAAGAATTTTTTAATTAAAAAATATGTAAATTTTTGGCTTTATTCTAAGTTACAGCTTAATATTATTTATGAAATAATATTTCAATGATGTAGAATCCAAGAAATTTAAGAAACGAAATATTTTACTTACCATGCATTCTGACTCTTGCCCGCGCTCCGTAACACATGCAGAACAGTGCAAACAGAAATAACACCACCTGGATCCTTGGGAAAAAAATTCCTTTGAAGAACAAATCCGCAACTCTTCCCATTTTCATTTCCCCACACACACACTCAGGAGAGAATTGACACTGATTAATTCACTCCTCTCGGGAAACGGCAGACTTTTCGAATCCCATTACTTTTGAAAATACCATATTGTCTTACAGACAGTTATACGATATTTATGGAAGAGGGAAAAACTAATTCAAGCAAAAAGTCGGGGTCCCGCGGAAAAATTCAGAGAAACGCACGTGGGAAATCCCAGTCCTTTTTGAGCATATCTCATAGCCACCTTTCAACAGTTTTCGAAGATGCAATACCTTTCAGGAGAAAAACAAAACTTTTCTTTTACCGGCCCTTGAACAAAACAATCCCGACCGAGCAGAGAACTTCGAAACACTGCTCTTAGATCGACTCTGACACAGTTCTTATACCGTCCACCGCGCATTGTAATAAAATTCGCCCTCCGTTAACCTAGACATACACCGCCATCTGTCGGCGGACGTGAGAACGTTTCCGGTCAATAAATAATTGAACTCTCCTCTATCAAGCGACATTGTTGTCAAATTGAATGACAAAATATTGGATATAAAGTGACAACGTTCTGCATTTTTCCCTGTAAATAAATGAGCGTAATTAACCAACTTAACATACATATATTAAATAGCGCCCGTCGTGAATGGTGCGCTGAGAAAGCGAGTTTTGACGCAACTTTCCGTCATTAATCATTTTTGACATCGTTATTATCACGTCAAATGCGTTCATTTAAAAACATTGCTTTATTGTTGGAGCTGACATTGTGCGCATAATTAGCATATGTAGCTGTTAATCATTGAATAAGATATGGGAAGGCACAGGGAAATTCTCTGGGAACATTAAGGAATTCTTGTTCATAATTCATCTCGCTCGCGTACACAGGATAACGCTTAATGAAAGCTCGCGAAAACTACAAAATACCATGCATTTTCCTTATTTGGACGTTTTATGTAAAATAAGGCTGGTATAATTGGGTTTTCCTGTAATTAATGCTGGAAATATAAGTTTGGGCGAGATTACAGTCGTGGAAAAATTTTAATGTAAAAAAAAGTTAGACTAAAACTCTTTGTGTTAGTATAGTATTCAATAATTAAAAAAATGACTGTGCTTGGCAGTGCGTACTGCAGAACTAAGGCGAAACAAACTTAAAAAAAAGTTCAGGTGGTCTCTTCGAACGAAACTACCGCGGGTTATTAACGTAGGATTTACTTATCGTTGCTTACCTCTTTTGTATGTATATATGTATGTATGTGTTATGTATATATGTATCTATATATATGTACATATGCATATATATACATATATGTATGTCAAAATTTTGACGCAATTTGGAACTTTTCTGTTCAACTGTTTACTGCTTGTCCAAGCCAGACATACTGGGTTTAGCTCGCTGCCAAAGTTATAACTTGTAATGTACGGACAGGCGGTTTTATCGTTTGAAATTTTCCTTTTCGAAGGACCGTTATGGAGAAACGTAATCCTACATTAAAAATTTTAAAAATTTTGGGGTTAGGAAATTAGCTTCTTAGAGGCTGTCGTTTCGAATAGATCCCTCTCAGTAATTACCAAAATATAACCTGATATTTTGAAAATTCAATAAAACATGCCATTTATTCATTATTTTTGTAGAAAACAAAAGAAAAATTAATAGAAAAAATAGAGGTTGCTATATTTGGCGAGAAATCGTCTACCAAATCGGTGAAAATTTGAACGTCAGCTATATGGAATAACAAACATTTATAACCGTAAGTGTTAGTGTATACATCATAAGTTGAATCATAGGTTCATTTCAAATTTGTGCCTTACGTTCGATCACGAACAAATTTCTGGTTTTATACTATTTTTGCTGGGTTATATGGTTTTTAGTCGAGAAAATTAAATGGAAAACGTTCAAGTACTTCTGAAAGAATATCACCAGATATACGTTGTTGAGCTTATCTGAATCAAAATTTTAAAATAAAGAGGATTTATTTTGATAACTGAGTTATCAATAACACTAATAAATTAACCCTTATGTGGGCTCATCTGTCTTTTTTACTGATTTGACTTTTATCAGTTTCACAGACCGCTACGCCATAAAATTAGGATATTTTCCTATTTTTACAAGTTTTTCGCAGTTATAAGTCATTAATGCAAAACTACTGCCACCTCATATTCTTGAAAAGGGTAAATAAAAATAGATTACTCAACAAAAATTTCAGAATCTGATTCCTCAATCTGTGATAGTGCGAGAGAGACAAAATCTCTGGTCCGTTGTGAAACAGGAGGAATTCTTCCAGCCATGCTAGCTACGACAATAAAACAAACATCTTAGAAATAGAGTGCATGCAGACTGACAGATAATTAATACGGTTCTAGGATTATCGGTCATACAGACCGGCAAAAATTTAAATCAGTTCAAGGCTCGTCGGTCCAAAAGACCGACTATGTTTTACAAAGATTAAATTTATCGACTAAATACGAGCGGGAGAAAATCTCCGATGTGTTGTACTTGAAGGTCAGGACCCGACTGACGAACTCACAAACCCTCAACAGTCTGATCACCCTCACCCTTCAGAACAGGTGCAATAGCGGTCTCTTAGACCGATGAGCCGACGTAAGGGTTAAGAAGTTTAATTATATCAAAATAAAATTTAACAAACATTCAAGAGGTTGCCTTATTTGACGCGAAATAGACCTCAAAACGTTAAAAATGTAAATGGCAGCTAATCCACTAAGCGTTATTCGTTTATGAAAATATTTCAATGTGTGTAAAATCTTTAAATAAATCATAGGTTCGTTTCAAATTACATCCATGCCTTTCGAAAAGGAATCTTGATCGTGGTAAAAATATTTTTTTATAATATATTTACTGAATAATGTCGCTTTTAGTGGAGAATATCGAAGGGGGAAAAAATGTTTTGTCACCAGAAACCCTTCATGGTGAATTCAGAGAAGTGAATAGGCACGATACGGTAGGGGAATTAAAGTGTTTTCAGGAAGTTGGGGGAAAATTCATACGCAGGAATTCGGTTAATTTGGAATTTCCCATAATAAGCGCTATCCCATATCGAGCGCTAAGCGATGAGTGACGTCACGTGTGAAGGGGGAGAAAAGCACTAGAACGATTCCTAAAATAATGAAAAACAATACTTTCTGATTATCTGATCTCAAAGTCTTTCAAAGTCAGTTTATTCTTTAAAAGGTGAAGTTCTCACAAAGATCGTCACCTTTAAAAGATTATCGGAACTAGCTTAGAAATTTCTTAATCAAACCCGCGGACCTACAGGTACCGAAACAGCCAGTTTTCTAATGAATTCCCTATAGACTTTCCTTATAGATTCCATATAGATTCCATTTAGAGTATAAAGACTTCAGATTAAATTGTATTATATAACTAACAAGCAAAAATTATGACTTAATCATATTCTATTTTTATAGTAAACCTTTAAATCTCAATATTCGATATTACAAAACATGCTTCATAAATGCATTTTGGTTTCTACATTCATACTTACGATCTTCAGTGACATTTTTACTTTTAGAATCTCAATTTTTATACATAATTTATTCTTAGCCTTTATATATTATTTGTCTTTTCAAAGATTTTCTTTAAGCTAATTCCTTTCGATTTTTAAAATAATAAAGATTAGAATTTAGTACATTTAAATTTAAATAGTTAAAATATTTTTCCCATAAAAATATAAGGTAAGTTATAAAGTGTTTGAAAATAATTTTTTAAATTAGAAAATTGAAAATTTTCATTCCATATTTTCAATTTATAATACTAGTCATAGATCTGCTATAATGCATTTCCTGACATGTGAGTACAATATTCCCAGAAGGTTAAAATAAAGCTTTTTTGCAATTGGACCTCTAAATGTTCAGACAATCCTCTAAAAATCATATTTTTCTTCGATAATGAATTAATTTAACACCTTATGTTAACTATAAGTAAGATACTTTATGGTTTAAATTTTGTCATTTCAGTAGGCGAATACAACCTTTGCCAGAAAAGTTACAGAACTGAGCTCGTAAAACATAACTTATTGAACTTAGCAATAAATGGTCCCAGGTCTCGTCAAAGTAATCCCCGCGGTTGTCTATACACAGCTGCCACTGTTTCTGGAGCAAACAGAGAAAGCTTCATGCGGGATGCTCATAGCGGTTTGGACTGCTGCAATATCTTCATGACGCTTCCTTTTCACACGACGACAGGTCGGGGGAATATGGGGGATCGCGGTAGAACAGGGATACACTATGGTTTTTCCCTAGCTAAATGTTAACTATCTGCTTGGAATCCGCGTCCACCACGTCACTCGTGTCACTTCGAACTAAATGCTCCAACAAGCCGAACAGCGGGTTGCTAAGCACAGTCCTGCTACTTAGTGAATTTACATACGAGGGTTGTAATCCAAAAGCAATACCGGCCATGCCCAAAGGTATACGGTAAGTAATGACTGACGACTAGAGGTGCGATGGCTTACACATTTCAACAATTAAATTACATTTCTTTCATAATTCAAATCAGCAAAGCTCAAAAACCTCACAGCTCAATACACGAGATAAACTCAAATACATCCAACTGCAAAATCATATATATACAATTGCTACAATTTATAGAATCACTATGCAAAAATACAAAATTCACTTTCAAATATAATCAACAAATCAGAATTATAAACCTAACTTTAAGTCTAAAAAAAAGCACCTTTACAAACAATATAAGCATAACCATTATAGTTATAAATAATAAATAATAAATATAGGCCAAGTTTCGTTATTCCCAGCAAATTTAGGAAGGAGAGGTACCCTGAAAAGGGTAATGTTCAGCTAATAGGTCTTTCATTACAATCGTTATAAATCTACGGCAATAATAGTCCAAATAAAATTGGTTAGCCGGCCCATTCAACACTGCTCTAGGAAGTTTGGAACGTGGATCTTTCCATCTGTCACATACTTCCAGACAGTGTTCGGTAGTCTGTACCGTACCGCATTCGCAAGAGTCAGGTTTTCCAAAAAATCTTCTTTGATATGAGCCGAAACAGCCGTGCTGAGTGATGGCCTGGTTAATAAAACAATTTGAAGATAACCTATGTGTTGATACTTCAGGAAAAATACTATAAACAGGTCTGCCACGGTCATTTCTATTCCACCTGTCTTGCCATACACTCAAGCCCCAATCTCTGATTTTTGCTTTAATCTGGGTCCTGGTATATTTAATTTCTTCTTCGATCTGGTCTCTAGTAGTAGCAAGTTTGGCTGTCAGGTCTACTTCCTCATTTTCGGTATAGCCAACATGGGCCTTTACCCAGTGAAAATGGATCCTTAGATTATTATTAACTATTAAACTCTTAATATCTTCAATTTGACTATACTTATAGTAGTAAGTGTTCAAGGATTGCAACGCACTCCTTGAGTCACTAAAAATATCTAATTCATTTATTCCATTATTAATTGCGTTAGTGAGAGCCATTTTTATAGCTCTAACTTCAGCCGCATAGGAGGAAGCGTGATCATTCAATCTTTTATAATTTATTTCTATCTTTTCATTATTTATGTATTTAATGCAAGCGGCCCCAACTTTATGATTTATTTTCGAACCACCCGTATAAAATTTCGTACTTGTTATAGGCTTTAAATTAAATGACCAACTATATTTAGTTAACTCTCTAATTTTCCTTAAATTTTTAATTTTAATCTCACTATTCATGCCATTAAAAACAAAATCTTCAATCTGGATGTGTTTGCCTTCTTTATAGATGGTATACAATAGCTACTCTATTTTAGCTTTTATATCCAGTTTGATACAACCAGCCAAGACACTTAATGCGTCTGTAGAGACTGTCCGATAACATTTACTTATCATGATTAAAAAGGGTCTCTGTAGTTGTTTAAGTTTATTATTCACATAGTTAGTGTCCGTGTACCATGCCTGTATCCCATGCAACAAAATTCTTTCTATTACTTTGTCATAAATTTCCTTTACATTTACAGCCTTAAGGCCCCAGGTCTTCTTAAAGACTCTATTAATACCATAGGTGATTTTTAAGGTTTTCTCTCTTATATTAGAAATGTGTTTGCCAAAGTTAAGTTTCTCGTCTAAATAGACGTCCAAGTACTTCATCTCTTAATTATATTTTATATTACTGTTCATAAGCTTTATTGTAGGTTTTCTCGAGACTTTGCCTCTACTTGGTATAATAATATAACATGATTTATCTATGCTGTACTTCAATTTATTTTCATGGGCCCACTTTTCACATATGTCCAGCGCTTATACGAGGGTTGTAAATAAAGTAATGGCAACATACCCGGAAAACTTTTTGTAATGTACGTACAAGGAAAATTACATTACATTCCTTCAATATAATCACCAGCAAAGTCATGTACCTTTTGCCAGATGTCAGGAAGTCGTAGGATACCGTTGGCAAGGTGTTGTGTGTTGATGTCAGCGACGGAGTGCGCTAATGCTTGAATCACAGACGGTACGTCAGGAAAATCTGATGCCTCGACGGGGTTCTTTCAAATTTGGAAAGAGGTCGTGTCAGAGGAGTACGGAGGGTGTTCCAACAACTCCCGGATGCAGATGGTGCTGTAACCACTGACAACCTTGATTTTAATCCCCGACCACTGATCACTTATTGTAAACATAATTTAGAGCGGTAGAGACGACACTGTCCACTTCAACGTCACGCAGCAACTACCCCTTCAACTGGATCTACAGTTTTATGTACTCTACACATCGACTGCAGTTCCTCCTCATTCCTCCGATATCCTGTTTGAGCATGTCCGATGTTCTACAAATTTCTGGGCGACGTTGCCACTACTTTATTTACAACCCTCGTAGAAATAATTCCAAGGCCACGTCTATTCAGAACACATATTAGGCGACTGAATAATATCCATTTTTTGTGTTTGAATATCATTCTGCAAACTTAAGCTTTTGTATGACATCATTTTCTGGCATGAAAACCCACTGATTATAAGCATAAGATTTAAAATATGCAGAGAGGGAAATTCATGGTTTCTTTATAATCTGTACATAGAAAAAAAACGAATGGCATTTTACATATAATTTAAGAAAATTTTAACTTAAAATACTCAGAGATGTAGTCAGTTTTATATTCTTACATGCTGATAGTGCATGGAAATAGACAAAAAAATACATGTCCAGCAAAAAAGATTAACTCTCTTATTGAATCATCCCGCTAAACGAAGGAGTACCGATCTTAAAAACTCCTATGCCCCCTCTTCTGTTGATTGTGTGTCCCCTATTGACAGACAACCTGATCAAGTTATCTATGAGAGGGTCTTCGCGATAAAAGGATTAAGAATCGTGTCGTAAGCACTGGACCACAGAGAAACCGAATTGTGCTATTAAGATTGACAGATGTATCTCTCCTCAGCAGCAGATAGCTCCGTTAGTGTCCTTGTTGATTTCTTGATATGCAGGGCTTTCACAGCTTCTAAAATGTCCAAATGACAAACTAAGATCTGTTAATCGTGCTCTCCTAATTTTGAATATTCTCTTATTTTACACAGAGCTATTATAGCCAGAACTTACTTTTTTTGTCAATCAAGCAAAGCATATTAATTTGCTCAGTTAATGTCATTGGTAATTTCTTGATGTGCAGGGCTTTTACAGCTTCAAAATATCTAACTGACAAACTAAGACCTGTTAATCGTGCTCTCCTAATTTTGCATATCCTGTTATTTTATACAGTGCTATTATATCTAGCACTTACTTTTTGTATCGATCAAGTAAAGCATATTAATTTGCTCCGTTAATGTCCTTGTTAGTTTTTTTATATGCAGGGCTTTTACTGCTTCAAAATATATAAACAACAGAATAAGACCTGTTAATCGGGATCTCCAGAGATTGTAAATCATGTTATTTCACACAGCGCTATTATATCCAGAACTTATGTTTTGTATCGATCAAGTAAAGCATATTAAAGTAAAATATATCTATCAAGTAAAATATTTTTTCGATCAAGTAAACAATATTAAATTTTTCGGAAAATGAAACAGATACATAATATAGAAGAAGTAAATTATCTTGAATTTTAAACAGCCATCATGGTTTGATAGTGTATACTTAATCCTCAGATTTAGACGGAGAGTTAAATTACGGCCTTTGATAAGGAAATTCTTCCAAAGACTTAAGATATCTTTACAAATACAGATTTATTTGTAAAGATATATGTATATCTGATATCTTCTCTTTTTGACTCACACACGCAAGGTAACATGCAACACGCAATGGACTTGCAGCAAATGACAGCCAGCTGAGGAAATAATGTGTTCCTTTAGCATATTTTTTTACCTCAAGTGTAAACAGTAGTTTACTCCAAATCTTGAAATGTACAATGCCATCGTGTTTATTTTAAATACTTAATTTGAAATTTACTGTAAGGGATAAAGCTCTATGTAAAGAGTATAAACTGCTTAGATATTCAGTCGAAAGTGAACAACTGTATTATTACCAACGGTTTTTCCTAAGTCAGTTTTCTAATTCTACAGTATGAAATTTAAATATGAATTATTCAGCATAACATACGTCCTGAAATGTTCTGAAACGCGGAAAATGTTTTGTTATTTAGAATATTTTTTGCTGTCTGAACAAAATTCTCTCATTTCTCCAATTACGATTGATTTATTTTTCAGAGGTAAACGCAAACTAGATACATCTTATGTTTACTTTTCTTATCAGAATTCTTTATATTACATGAATACTTGTCTAGTTTTAATTGCATTAAAACTTATGATATTCTCTATTCTCAAATAAATAAATATATATATATATATATATATATATATAAACTTCTTATGATATTCTCTATTCTCAAATATATATATGTGGGAAATTTATTTCCACGGTTGAAATATCAAAATGCAATAACACGTATTCTTGATTAATATTTAATCAAACACAAACCAATTACAACTTATGGTCACAACAGATTATCACAATAAGAAAACACAGAATGTCAGAGACCGTCTGACACGACATTAACGCTCGTCTAGCCTTAAACAAGATAATACAGCGTGCAGTCTGCACTCAGCAAAGATAAAAGCACAGCGTGCTGTTTGTAATCAGCGAAGTTAAACATAGCGTGCGTTCCATTGTCTCCGCCCACTCAGCACCAGCGGTTGAGTTGCAACTCGTTTGCTCAAGCGGCGCGTCATCCGTGCCCCAAGTGTGTAATTCCCACACACACACACACATTATATATATATATATGTGTGTGTGTGTGTGTGTGTATGTGTGCATGTGCGTGTGTATCTATTACCCACTTAAATCTCAACGTAAATTACAGGAGCATTGTAATGAGCATTATTATTGAATCGTACAGCGAAAACCACGAATGTAAATTTATCTATCATACCCTGGAATCTGCCTTAGTAAAAAATCTAAATACATGTAGATTTTGTCTTCATTATTATTATCGAAATTATACATGTTAATTGTAAAATTTTGGCTATAGATGACGAAATTGGTAACTTACTGATCTACAATGGAAAGACATTAATATTTTCCACTTGATCGTCATAACAGTATTCATATTAAATCAACATAAGAAATTCAAATATCTCTTACGTGTTTGTAGAGCCATGTTACCAAAAATATTTTGTGAATTGAAAGTTCATGTATTTTTTTCTCTCTTCCTTTAAGAAATATATTTTTTTTTTCTAAAATTTGGCGTATTATTTGAGGTTGGTTCTTTAGAGCACTACGGTCAACATTTCACACTCACGGGTTAATTATACCAGGACCTACAGTTTAAAGGTGATCCCGTACGGATATACATATCCATGCCAATAGTGGGACTGGAACTAACGGGACCTTGACAGAATGCCAACGTCCTAGGCATTTGGCCGTCACCCGGAATGTCAAATTAGAAAACACTAAATCTTTTATTGTTTGTTTTTTTTTGTTATCCGATATAATATTTGAGCCCAAATAAATATCAGTTGATTTTCATCAGCAAGAACAGAAATTAAGCGGGTCCAGAACACAAAATTGTTCGAATTTTCGAAAAACATTTTTATTGCATTAAAAATTTTTGTGTTCTTTTGCGCTTAAAATGACGTTTAAATCATGTTTCTATCTGAATTAAAACAGGAGAAATTATTATTTTTTTGCAACATTCTAATAGTAGCCAATCGTTGTTTAAACCTGTGCGTTTTTCTGCATGATGGGTTTTTTCCTATTTCTCGTCTTTTAATTATTATAAGTCAAGAACCGTTAAAGATAAATGGTTGAAACTTGTAACATGTATTTTTCAACTGTTTTACTTTTTTTTTGTATTCAGCAAATTTGAAAAAAATATTTACTTTTGAAAATATGATTTTTTAAATATAAGTTACATAATTTATTTTGCAATTTTCAATCTAAATATTTTTAATTTTTTTAGAAATTAATATTTTAAAAAATGCTGAATCAAAATTAAAACTTATATAATTTTGTTTAATTAAATGAAAAAAAATTTAAATTCGGCAAATAATATTTCGAGTTATAACAATTTTAAATTATCCCACTTTTTAAAAAAAATTTAAATTTAAAATTTTTTAAAACCTTTTTGAGAAGTTTTATGGTGTGATTTTCTTTAGAAATTATATGGTAAACCATCACAAAAATATTCAATATTTTAACTCAATAAATAAATTTTTTTTCAAAATATGTCCCGTACCCCCTTGTCTAAATACTATTTTCCTTTTGATAATTTGGGCTACCAAATAAAATAAGCTTGAGATAGTGTAGAGCTGGCTTTACAAAAGTAATTTTGGACCCTAGGCATGCATAAAAGCTATTTTTTTAAACTTCCATCCTATTTTTTTAAACTTGTCGATTCGAAGTTTTCAGCTCTACTTCAACCAATAAAAAGTTAAACAGCTGAACTTTCAAGTTCTACCATTAAATCCAACATATACACATGAAGTCACATCACCACTGAATTTCAAAGTAGTATGGTTTTAATTACTTCACCGTTCGTTATATATCGCCATATGACTAAGGAAAAAACATGCGATATGATGCAACAGTGCCAAAGTGTGGTAAGGTCGTTGCATTATTAATTTGTGACGTAAAACACGTACCTACAATTAGGATGCAATGTTTCTTTTCGAAAGACGATCACTTGATTATTTAATGCAAT
This sequence comes from Dolomedes plantarius, assembly GCA_907164885.2. NCBI lineage: Eukaryota > Metazoa > Arthropoda > Arachnida > Araneae > Dolomedidae > Dolomedes > Dolomedes plantarius. Next base: position 35,621,503 of record OU015493.1, read on the forward strand.
TATTTCTCTCTACCTACCGTTAATACGTTTTCTGCTGTTGCATGGCGGAAAAGACAGTCTTTTCGAATATCTAATGTTGACAAGTATGAAATAATTATTAGCACGTAACGTTTTACTAATCAGATGTGACAACAGCAAATATATAGTTCTACGCAGTAATATTCATTTCACGTAATTAAACATGTTTATTTCATCAAATAATTTAATTAACATTTATCTAATTACGCAAAACCTCGTATTATTTCCAGCATAATTTAAATATGCCATGCGTAAAATGTACTCTAAATTTTCACTATTTTGAAAAAAAATATCACGTATTTAAAAATGGAATACTTGCTATACAAACCGACAACAAGACGAGAAATGCATCGCGGTTTTATTTAAAAATAATACTTTTCTTTCGAAAGATATTCGATTAAATATTTTGAGTGATGTTTCGAAAAAACTACACATGCTTGTAGTCGGGGATTTAAGCCATACTTTTCCAGCTTTGACAAAGTTTTCCGTAATCCAAGCTGTTACCTTGATGTCCATGACTCAACGCTATCAGTATTTCTTCCTTCCCCAGAAAGATGTCAAAGGGCCTTATTTAATGCGATGCAGCGGACGGAACAACGGGCTTAATGTCTTTAAGGCACGATAGACGTATTAAATGAGCGGTAAAGGAAAAAGACATTTCGATTAAAAGAAGGAAAATCATTAAATTGTGAGGTTCCCCTTTTTTTACGTTTTTCAATTAAAATTATCGAATGCGGTACTAGAACATACACGAACTTGAAAAAGACACATGTATCGGTAATGGAAATTTAATAACATATAGGTCGATTTTTCGTAAAAATTAAGACTGTTCGAATCAAAAGTAAGTATTCAGAAATAAAATTAAATTAAAAAAAGGATGATTCTGAAGTATTTCTTTAATGCATTAATTTTAAATGTTTGAAAATTTAAAAGTTGTGTTTGCGAGAATTAATATTTTTTAATCCCAAATTCCTGGAGGATAGCAATTTTTTTTTGTTTTTAAGTGTTTTGGTTATTTTAAAAGCTATCTTAAGCAATCCAAGGTTTAATTTTCTACCTCTGACTAAATATTACTGACAAATTAAGTCTAAATACTAATATCTCCCTTACGATAATTTAGCATCACAAACAAAACAAGAGTGAGGTAGCGTAAAATTCTACGGGGCTAAATTTGGACCATGGACTGCCTAAAATCTATTTTTAAAAATTTGATTTCAAGTTTTTAAGCTCTACTTCAACAAATAAAATGTCAAATTGTCGAACCTTCAAATACATGCTCAAAGCAGACAACGTAAAATATGAAATTATTTGGAATGTGAAATCATAACGAAAATATGAAAATTGGAAAAATGATACAATTTAATGACGTTAAATTTTCTCTTTCGTTATCATTACTTGTAAAATACACTGAAGAGGCAAAAAAACTGGTACGCCTACCAAATATCGCGTAGGGCTCCTACGAGCATGCAGAAGTGCCGAAATACGACGTAGCATGGACTCGACTAATGTCTGAAGGTATCCTGGAGGCAATTCACACCATGAATCCTGCAGGGCAATCCACAAATCCATAGGAGTGCGAAGGGGTGGGGATCTCTTCTGAAAAGCACGTTACAAGGCATCCCAGATATGCTGAATAATGTTAATGTCTGGGGGTTTAGGTGAACAATGGAAGTGTCTCAAGTTAGAAGAGTAATCCTGGAACTCCTCCATAGTAACTCTCGAAGAGGGGTGGGTGGGTGTCGCATAGTCCTGCTGAAATTGTCCAAGTCCGTCAGAATGCACAATGAATATGAAAGCGTGTAGATGGGCGAAGAGGTCATCTTATGTATCCATCACCTTTCAGAGACGTCTCTACAGGGCCGGATTTAGATGAAAAGAGGCCCTAGGCTATTCCACTTATGAGGCCCTTTCACCTCTCATCTTTAAATTTCTACATTACATGAGAGATAATAAAATACATCATTACTGTGATATATATCAGTATATTAAATGAAACATGTTGTTATTGGTACTAACACACACACACACATATATATATATATATATATATATATATATATATATATATATATATATATATATATATATATATATATATATATATATATATATATATATATTCAATACATTGAAGATTAAACCAAATTCAATTCAGATAAATTTATTTCATAATAATTCGCATTTAAAGTTTAAGTATGAATTATTATGAATTTTAAGTCTTAAACTAAACCAATTTGAATGTAGGCCCCTCTTGATCTTGAGACCGTAGGCTGAAGCCTAGTTAGCCTATAGGAAGATCCGGCCCTGCGTCTCTAGACGTATCAGGGTCCCATATCATGCCAACTACACATGCCCCATACCATCACAGAGGCTCCACCAGCTTGAACAGTCCCTTGTTGATATGTACGGTCATATATTCATGAGGTTTCAGCCATACCCGTACACGTCCATTCGCCCGATACAATTGGAAACGAGACTCGTCAGACCTTGCAACATGTTACCAGTCATCAACAGTCCCAAGGAGGTGTTGGAAGGACAAGGCGAGGCGTGAATCTGTGTGCCGTGCAGTCAACAACTTTGAACGAGTGGGCTCCAAAAGCCCATATCAATGACGGCCCGTTTAACAATTGAAACGCTGACACTTGTAGATGCCCCAGCATTGAAATCCGCAGCAATTTGAGGAAGTGTTACACGTCTATCTCGTTTAAGGATTCTCGTCAGTCGTCGACGGTCCCATTATTTCAAGGTCTTTTTCCAGCCGCTTCTGTCGGAGATTTGATTTTTTTAACGGATACCTTATATTCACGGTACACTTGTTAAATGGTCGTGTGTGAAAGTCCAAATTGTATCTCTGCCTCGGAGTTACTGTCCCATCTCCCGTGTGCCGACTATAACGCAACGTTTAAAATCACATAAACGTGATAACCTGCAATTGTAGCAGCAGCAACGGATCTAACAGCTTTGCTAGACAAATCTTGTCTTATATAGGCACTGCCGACCGCATCGCGTTACTCTAATTGGTTGCGTATCTCCGTTATTTGCATACGCACGCCTGTACCAGTTTTTTGTCTGTTCAGTGTAACATGTTTTAATAACTTATGATTACATAACTTAATTACATACACTTCTCTCAAGTACCTTGTATTAATGTGAGTAGAAACTTGCCAAGTATAAAATGCTACCAGACATGTTCTTTCTTTCAGAAAAATTGCATTAGCGCCCTTTACACATGCGCTCTTTCCCACATGAAACCACGATCCGGCGCGATTGAGTGCACATGTGAAGGTGTCGGAGAGGAAGGGAAAGCTGCTTTTGAGTGTACAGCAAGTTTTCCCGCGCGCAATACAGTACGTTCCAAGCACTCCAAGAGCGTACGTGTTTACACGTACGCTCTTTTGCGTGTGCTTGGAGCGTGCGCGCAATCCCGTACGCTCCAAGCACTCGCGAAAGAACGTACATGTAAAGGGCGCTATTTCCGTCACTGAGAAAATACATCTTTGAATTTTTTACTCATTTGATGGAAAGATTTTCAATCTATTTCAAAAATTTCTTCAAATAGATCTTAAAAGGAAATTAAAATTTTAAATTCTGAATGAAATATTTAAATTGCTCAAAGTACACTGTAACATTACTAGTGTATTCTCAAAATTAGAAAGTTTTCCATTGTAAAATGGAGAAATTTAAACTGAAAAAACTTCGCATGAAACATTATTAAATTTAATTTTAACAACATGAAATAGTTATTACAAAAATAATAATCGTACAATTTTTAATTTCACGTATTTTTTTTATATTTTTGAATAAACAGTTCGTGAAGAAAATTGAACCAAACAATTGGAAAAAAAATGTTAATTGAATCAATATGCGCTTCTTGTAGTTTAAAAATCTTTAGCATTAATATTACTGTGTTTTCTGGTCCATTAGATACAAACAACACATATGTGTATTTAAATATATTTGCGATAACAATTACATTAGATATAGCTTCTACTATTTTGACATTCATAAGAAATATAACTTATTGATTTTCTCTCTTATACCTCCTTAAAAATAATTCTTGTGTATCCATCTTATAAATCACAAACTGATATACAATTATATTAATTTTACCATTTTTTTCTCATTATTTTAATTAGATCAAAGATTATGGGCAAAAATATTTTCTATATATATTTTGTAAAACTATTCACGTTTTATATTTTAAAAATTATTCCGGACGTCACGTTTCATCTTTAGATAGAAAATAAAAACAGATATAAATTTCAGCTCGGATGAACATTGATCAATGGATATCGCATAAAATTTCTTGAATGCAATATATACCATACAAATAAAAACCTAACCCAATTTTATTGACACAATAGACTTTGAAATCGCTACAAGTCATTTCAAAATTACCTTCATTCAAAGCAATTTATTTTCAAAAGAATTAAATAAGCATTTTGTTATTTTCATTTAGTGTCTGCTCATTAGTTTCATTGTCTGTTTAGATGATTATTTTTTCCTTAACATGAAAGACAATTATTTTTGAAAATGATTATCTATGTAAATTAGCTGTCTAATTATATATATATATATATATATATATATATATATATATATATATATATATATATATATATATACTGCTAAATTTCTAGAAATTAAGGTGCCGGAACGGTAACCTTCCGGGGGGTGTGGAGGGGTATTCCAAATTATTGATAAAGAGAGGTACCGGAACGCCGATCCGGTGCGTTCCGCCTCAAATCTAGCCCTGTATATATATATATATATATATATATATATAATAAAAGATATGACGTGTGTTCATAAACATATATGGGACTCTGAAAAGGCATTTAACATGTTTAAGAGAAATCGTAGTATAATATATTGGTCCATCACAACGTAGATATCAACCTAAAATTTCATTTAATGTCTGTTCATTACTTCGATTGTCTGTTTGATAATTATTTTTTGCTTAACATGAATGACCAAAATTATTTTTGAAAATAATTATCTATGTAAATTAGTTGTCTAATTATATATATATATATATATATAATAAAAGATATGACGTGTGTTCATAAGCATATACGGAACTCTGAAAAGGAGTTTAACATGTTTAAGAGAAATCGTAGTATAATATATTGGTCCATCACAAAGGAGATTTCAACCTAAAACTAATAATTTTTTCAAAGCAATAACTAGTCATATTTTTCAAAGAATTCACAATAATAATTCCATATAAGGACATATTAATCTACTTTTAATGTGATAAGCTAACAGAACATGAAATACGTGATATTTCCCAATATTTATCGGCATTAGTTTAAAACTATTATTCCTTAACGTATTCTTTCTCCTCTCCCCTGACTAAGAAACTTTATCCTTTATCTCACTTTTATGGGCGAGTTTGTTGATTCTTCTGAAATAAAGAGAAAATTGGAGAACGTTAAACAGAATAAGAAGAATATTTCACTCGAAGAATTGAAGAATTATTTACCATTTTATTTGATATTAATAGTATGAAAGCCACAAATTCTGGTAAATCCTCAAAAACACCCTGGCACTTGCTCCAGTCTGATGAATAATATTGTATATTTACATGCTCTATGTCTAATATATAGACCTTAAAATGTTTTTGAACAGTTTTACTCTTTTAGGAACGTAAGATTAAACTCTCCAGTAAGACTTGTAATATATTATATATATATATATATATATATAGGTAACCCTCCTATAACACGGTAGATAGGTTCCTAGAAAATGCCTTGTTGTGTGAAACCGTGTTATGAGACCCAGAGACAGTTCAAAAAAGGGGGGTTACGTTCTGAAAACTTATTAAAAAGAAACATTTTTTTAAAATTCCGTATAAGCAACTTAATTTTTATTAAAAATATAAATGTATGTATAACACAAAACGAAAAGAAACAAAAAAATATTTTCATTTAATGCGACCTTAATTTAATAAATTTCTTCATCATTACTCAGTATAATCAAACGAGTACGTTTTTTCGATTGAACGGTATCACCTTCACTTTCAGAACCTTTTTCTTCATTTAGATTTTTTTTTACCTTCTGTCCTCTTTATAAAATTTGTAATTTTGGTTTATTTGCTGGTTCTTACAAAGTCATTGTAGATTCACGGTACGGAGCTAGACAATTGTGCAGCTCCATTTTGAAGTTTCGGCTTCTTTCAGCGGAAGAACCTATCTTCAGGAAAAATGATTCAAGATTTTCAGCTAAGCTTAGGCCTTAATGTAATTTTATAGAGTTATAAATGAATAAATTATGATTTGTTTATACATTTTTATATAAAGCCACTTTAGTTCATTATTCCTTCCCGTCATTATTTTAAGGTAATTAAGTTTTTATATGTGCTAAACAAAATTCATGTTAACCAGTGCTGTAGAAGTACAGTGTTGTACAAAGGTTTTCACAATTTTTTTTATCGTATTAGAGCGAAACCGTGTTGTAAGATTCTGTGCTGTAGGAGGGCTACCTCTGTATATATATATATATATATATATATATATATATATATATATATATATATATATATTAATGAATCAAACGTCTGTTGTAAATCACTTTGGGGAATGTCCTCCAAAGCACATGTCGATGCTTCCTGTATGGTCGAAATATCCTCAAAATAACACCCTTTTAACTTCATTTTTTGGGAATAAGGAGTAGTCACAGGGTGCTAAATCAGGTGAATACGGTGGATGGTTCAACACGCAGACATTATTTTTTGCCAAAAGTCGACGAACAATAAGGGAGGTGTGACTGGGTGCATTGTCGTGTAACAAACACCAACTGCTTTCAGTCCTTGTGTAATCTGGACGAATGCGACGAATTCTGGCCATCAAACGCTTTAAAACAGCTAAGTAGTATTGACCTGTAATTGTTTGTCCAGTTGGACCAAATTCTTTGTGGATAATACCTTTAATATCGAAAAATGTAATGACATTGTTTTAATTTTGGATGGAACTTTTCTTGCTTTTTTGGCTTCCGTTGAATTTGGTGACTTCCATTCCGCACTTTGTCGCTTTGTTTCAGGATCATATTGGAAACACCAGGTTTCATCACTTGTAACAATGGACTTCAAGAAGTTTGGATCGTTTTCAGTGGCTGAAACGATGTGCACTTCTCATTGCTTTTTTTTCAGGAGTTAAAGTGTGTGGAACAAATTTAGCACACACTTTTGTTTTGCCCAAATCTTCATGCAGGATGGTTCGAATTGTTTCTTTGTTGATGTTTAAAGAGTCTTCCATCATTCTCAGTCATGCACAGTGATCGTTTGTTACGAAATTTCGTACTTTCTCAATAACTTCAGGTGTCCTAGATGAAATTGGTCTTCCACTACGCTGATCATCTTCTACCGTATCTCTTCCTACCAAAAAGACGTTTGCGCCACACAAAAACATTTGATCTACTTAAATAACAGTCACCGTAAACGTGTTTCATGATTTGGTATGTTTCCGAAGCACTTTTACCAAGTTTTGCGTTAAATTTAATTACAGCTCTTTGCTCCATCTTAAAAAATCAACATGAAAAAAATTCACTTCTGCAATAAATGCTCGCCTTCTCTCAACTACTTAACGAAATGCGCTCAACTTGTTGACAGTGTACCAGCAGAAGATGGACGTTATGACACATGCACATATACACTCACAGCACCATTACAACCTGCGCTCTGAGACGAGTCTTAAAACTTATTTGACGCACTATATATATATATATATATATATATAATACAATATAATATATTACAAGTATTCTCAAAATATAGCATATAAATAATTTGGATCTTCTCAAAATACACGGCGTAACGTAACAATTGCAAAAAGTTTCCGGAGGGTTACAGATATACCGCTGATTTTAAGAAGTGACTGAAGAGTTTATACTGAAGAAGTTCCGTTGTGTTTTGTTACAATTAATATATGTGACAGTTTTTATAGGCACTGTTTATACTGAAATCTTGTGCAAACCTTTTTCCGAAAAAAAAATTATCCTAGGAGAAGGAGAATGACACAACCAAAAGTCTGAGCTATTAAGCACATTAACGTTGTGTCACCCGTGTATGAAGGACGGTCATATTGACTGCTCCAGGATGATCTATGTAGCTAATAGGGAGAAAAGTAATCAAATTACTGTAGGACTTCACTGGCAAAATGGGAAAGTATTATTATAAAAGATTAAATTAAAAAAAATTCCTTTGAATGCACAGTTGTAAAACGTGACACAAAGTTATGAAAGGGAATGGCAGGTTGGTGAATAAGTTGAGCTAATTGCTATCTTAGATAGGTCCTAGAAATGCTTCTAATCTGCATAAGTTGTTATGCATTTGCATCCAATGTTTTTATATCATCTAAATATCAGTGCATTGTATTGTTTTGATTGTTTGATTGTTGAGTGTGATTTTCTACAAAATTTCTTTTAATCAAATTGTCGCCTCTATGCGTTTAAATTGCATTTTCCCCTTAATTACGCTTACCTTGAAAATTATTTTTTGAAGGTTAATTGGATTATTAGCTCCGTATTAAATAGCGGCTAATGAGCGACTAATAGCGACTGAAGCAGACGCCTAAGAATCCCAGCTGAAGAATGGAATAATTCAACTTACGAAATTTTTAAGCTCAAAGCATTTAGGTTCAAAATCCGTCTCAAATGCTTGAAGAGTCCAAGAATGGAAGTCAAAAGTTTTTAACTTCTGCATAGCTGCAGAGACATCTGACAGAAGGATGTCAGTTTTAAAAAAAGTATCAATGATCGTCTAAATCAGTTGTTGCCAACCTGGTCCCTTCCACCCATTTGTGAGCGATTAAAGCTGACATAGTGGGAGGTGGGAGATTTTGTCCGTTGTTAAAATTTTTTTTTTCCTCCATATATCAAATACACTGATAACCTCTCGAGTTTGAATTTCCAAAATATACTTTTGTAATGTACTTTTCAATTCTATCTTTTACGAGAAAACTTGAATTTACTCGTAACTTTGATTTTAGATAATAATACACGGGACAATTCTCGAAGTTTACTCGTGGACAAGGGAGCACAAAATGAGCTCTATGCTTAAATATACTATATAGTATAAATGAAAAGATAAATTTTGGCACATATTTTTTACAAACCCTCCCCTCTAAAAAGGGACTTTGCACTGAGGTTCAACTAAGTTTCTGTGGCACCGGTAGGCGGTAAGAAATTTTACCACCAACAATGATACAAAATTGGACAGTAGGTATTAAAAGGTTGGCAATCCGTGGTCTAAACCAATGAATCTAGGGAGGAAATAAGATAGGTTTGGACAGTAAAAGTGCCCCATATTAACACTCCATTACTATCCTCAGAAAACTTACGTCATTGCTGTCGTCGTATCTGTGAGATACATGACATAAAAACCCTGATATATCAATTTTTACACTATTATTTCAAGGAAAAGGGGGGTAAATAACTATAGGTATGCATTGTTTTGCCCTTTATTTACGGAAAAATTTTCTGATAAGGTTTGGAGCAGAGAGACATCACTGAACCAATTATCAGCAGTGACATTACGTCCGGTGTTAGTGATGGGAGTAATCAATCTTTCTACTATGTCCGTGCTCATGTTGCTCAATTGGTATGGCCAATCCGTTTGCTTTCCAGTAAAAATTTCCGAATTGGTTGAATGAAACATTGCATAAATTTCCAAATTGGTTGAATAAAACATTTTGGAATCAACAACAATCCACAAAAATACAGTTACAAAACAAAAAATCAGGTTGATCAAAAATACTTACGAATCTGCTGTAGTCGTATCTGAGAGATAAAAGGCTTTTGATGTCAATAACCTTTACTTTATAAGAACGAAAACTAAACTTAGGCTGGGGAGCAGCCTCCCTCTCTACTGATGGACTTGCAGTCAGCAAAAATAGTTACCGTGTATCTTATGGATGCAAGGTTAGTAATCGTGTGTTAAGAGCAGCTATTCATAGGTAGTAACGTGGTAAATTGCGTAAGAAGGCGAAAACGTTGATAACTTATTTAATTTGCAATTCCTTAACTGGTAAGGTCCCTAGTTAAAAAAAACGGTGTTGTTTTGATTATCTGATTAGTAAATTTCTCATATTTTTTATATATCTTTCTCAAGTTGGCATGTAATATTGTTCCGTTTATTATATAAGTTATCGTTTAATTGCTTACCACAGAATCTTAGAAAGGGCTTCAATCACTATTATTTAAGTAGAAAGTTCAGCTACCTCAGTAAAGTTTAAATTTATAAATTCATCCATATTAAAGTTAAAATATACATCCACTACATACCAGAAGATCCGTTTATAAAACATTCAGTAATGGAAGTAATACCCCGGATTATCTCTCTCGCTCGCTTCCGATATCTTACAAAATAAATTAAGCTTTCAAAAGTCGTACTAAAATACGATGAAATGCAGATAAAATATATTTTCAGTAATCCAGTTCCCTTTGTAGCATCATCTCGAAATCCTCCCTTGCAGAAAAATTGAGTTGTATTTTATAAATACCAATGTGTGTCTTTTTTGACAGCCTACGTGATTTATTTCTATGCGCGATATCTGGAATTCTAAACTCTGCTCGTCCCTGAAATAGATATATATTCCTAGTAAAATTTGTACACGCGAAAAGTCTTGCCGCCTCTTTTTCTATTTTAAAACATGGCGATGTGGAAACTTGATGTTGCGTAAAAGAAATATGCAAGGGGATATTTCTTTTCCGTGTACCAGAAATTGATAGGAACATTTATTCTGGTAAGCGTTCGGCTTGCGGTTCATGACTGGTTTGAAGTATAATCCCTAATGATTTTAAGCTTACCTCGATATTAGACCGGTATTTTATTTATATCTGGAATCACCTTCCTCGTTGTTATAAAATATATTTCAAATGAATGTAAAATTGTAAGTTTTCTGATGACCACAGTAATTTCGATTTAATAGGGTATATAAGCTGTAATAAAAATTGCGTATTTGTATTACAGTTTTTTTAAAAAATAAACTTAACTGATTAGAATTATATTCTTCAACGAAGCTAAGTTTTTATTCTCAAGTTCATTCATGCGCATTAAGAGTTTTAAAGCCACAGAGATTTAAAGCTAATTAGACTCATATTTTACACATTTGGAAATTTAAAAAAATCTAAACTTCCAGTTGGTTGAACAGTTACCATAAGTAATCTGAAGTTAGTGCGACTGTTTCTGTGAACAATAAAAATGTATGTAGCCCAGTGGCTAAGTGGTTAAGGCATCAGCCCACGCCGTCGGCGCGGGATTGATTCCCGCATAAGACTTGGTCGTATTCTGGGGGACCGGTCAGTCTTCCGCCTGCAAAAGGAGAAAAGGGAGAATTCTTCTGTAAATTTTCCTTCGTAATTTCAAAATATTTTATCAGAAACATAAAAATATAACTGGAAAATCTCCACCACAAAACCCTAGCCTACCCGACATTGTAAAAACGTGATTCTATCATGTAAACAACTGGAAATGCTGCCCATCGTAAAAGTTTAGTTGCACGTATCCTGTTGATAACAAATTTGATAAACCCACAGACCATTGAGCTTATTATATCAATAATTAAATGCAAACGCAGACGAAAAGATTTGTTAAATGGGTGTGGCTAGAAATGTAAACAACTGATCAGCGATTTAAAAGGATGGCTTGAGTGAAAATGAACTAAGTATGCATTATTTATTTGATGATTGTGGCAATTCTAATGGAGGCATTTTCATGCGGTTTGCATCAAAATATTCAGAAAACTCTAAATTTTATAAAAGTGCAAAAGAAATGAAATTTTTTTGAAGGTTTAAAGCTGATGAGTTCCCTTATGAAATCTACCAGAAAACTCACGCTATATTTCAAAGGGTCTATGCAAATATCCAGGATACTATGAACCCTTCGGTGGGAACATCTGCTTCTCAGGTAGCTATGAATTCTTTATTCAACGTTGCCCCCCTCCCCCCCCCCAACATTTGAACTTGGATACTGTGAGTCAACACATGCTTCAGTCAACATCTTGTCCTCACTGTGGAAGGGTAATTCGTGACTCCAGCCTTCTATGGTTGAGATAAAAATTAGATTAATCAGAGCAAAAATTAAAATCCCAACCACTTGTTCGACTCACTAAATGCCTCTACAAAGCAAACCGTAATATAATCTACGATAATTGGTTCTGTTCAATAGGAGCTGGTCAAGAATTAAGGATAAATGGTTTGACGATTGTGGCTACCATGAAATGTAATAAACCACAAATAACCTCCGAATTTATAGTTAGGAATACCTGGGAAAGAGATGTTCCATCTATATCTGCCTTCCAAGCAGATGTTCACACTAAACGGGAAATGAATCATGTTCCCACCAAAGGGATAAGTAGAATTCATTAATAATAGCTAAAAAGTTGTATAACTGCTACAAAGCTATTATTCGAACAGTTTAAATATACTCTTACTAAATTCCAATCAAGTAATTATTTTACACTAGTTGGTACCTGTCAAAACATGCCGGCTAGATAGTAAATAAATGTACTGATACACAAATTTTACTCAACACATCATCGCCAAATGCTGAAAACTATAATATTAAGAATAGAGAAATACACTTTAAAAAATTACTATTGAACCCAATAGAAAGAAATATGGTTACTCAACAGCGCGAAATAAACAATTTCCGTAAGATTTAATTTTTTATCTTACAAACATAATGAAAAATAAAAATGGCAGAGAGATTCCCCGGAATAAACAAATTATAACGTGTTTATGCGACCTCGTGCATAAACTGTATCTAAAGCTAGATTTAAACATGTCACTGAGCATGCGCAGAACGCAATTTTTAATTGTAAATTATCGCTAATAAATAGAAATTGCGTTTACAAAATCGAAATTTTACACATATATAGATTAAAATTTTTCGTTTAAGACCAAAATGAAGTAAATTGATGCAGTAGTTTTCTCTCAAGGACTGAATCGGCTTAGCAACTTAATTATATAGATGTATAAAGTAGAGAATTGATTGGTATGTAACGTATGCCAGTGTTAAATAAATGCAACAATAGTTTTTTACTACACGAAGGTTTTACTGCACAAGATCGTAATGATTTAAGATAATGAACGACATTGGTATACACTTAGCTTTTTAAACAGGCCAAGGAAGTTATTAGTTTCTAAAATGATAAGCTAAATATACTTATGTTTTAAAACGAATATTCTAAAATTATGCAAAATATCACCTAAATTCACTTTGAAATATATTGGTAACTATTAATTTGGTTTAGATTACAGTCAATGAATTTCAGAACGCATAATAGTTGTTTGGTTGATCTGGAGCGCAACTGTCATCATTTGTAATACGAGAGTTAAATTAACCGAGAACTGTTGCATAATGCCGACTCCAAATACCCATACTTACCTCAGGAATCGAATCCAAATGATGAGAACCCTAAACGTTCGACCATGCCACGTCCGACTATTTTATTTTTAAGGATTAACAACAACAAGCAATAATCCAGACACGTTTTTTTTTCTCGAAAATGCAACCTTACACAACGATAACCGCTAGAAGATAAGCAAATAAAATTATTCTGAATTTTATAACTCCAACATATACGTTTTCAAATCTACAAAGTAAACTATACTTTGCGAGAAATGTTTAACATCAACCGGCAAACATATCATAACGAATATATTTTCATATTTAATAAGACATATTATACCACACTACTGATAAACTATGTACAAAACTTTTGAATTTCTCGTTCCTATCAAAATTTTATACGTAGATGAAAAGCAGCAAAATGTTCGGCATTTATCGCTTTGAACAATGAAAGACGTCAGACGGTGTTCAGTTCAATAAATTACATTCACAAAATGCCAAAACTTGGAGAGGACGGAAATGAATTATATATTTCGCTAAATGCAGTTGTCACCAAAAGCAGTGAATCTGAAAGGCGAACAGAATTTCACCCATCATTAATTATTCAAAACTCTGTCCGAACCATTTGCCTATAACACCACTAAATTTTGTGGGTGACGAGCGTGGGTAAAGATATTGGCGAGCATTAAAATATTTGTTGCGGAACATAATATCTTTGACACACTTGATTAGAGTCTGTAAACAAGATAATACACAGCCGTGTTGTATATATTTAGGGAGCAATATAACAGGCAGTAATTTTAAAATGCAATTAATGCTAATGTATCATAAATAGTATATAAATATGTCTCATTTTCGATGCAAATCTTAATAAAATGTTACCTGTGTGAATATCCGTAAGGCCATTAATTCTTGAATTTTAGAAAATGTGCAAATTAAAATTGGATAAATAAATGAAGAAAAAGAATTAGACATTAAGATGCAATCAATTTCAATTGAAGTTATTCTGGATCCATTTTTAATAGTTCATGTGCATATTATTATTCTACATAATTTATAAATCAAACGAAAAAAAGCGCATTAAATGTTGCTCTAAGCAATTTGGATGAATTTTATTAGCATTTTGTACTAGTGACAGCTCAAATGTTCCATTTGAGTATTTTGATTAACCTTCTAATGGTACGGTGGTTTGAGACGAAATAGATGGCACGGTCGGGTTGGATCCGACCCGATCTCTTTTTTGATGAGGTTTTTGGTAGAAATAAGTACACAATAAGCATTTTTGTTGTATAACAACATTTATTGATAATATTTTACATGAAATAAAACCCTTTTTATAGAAAAAATGAACAACGAATTGTAATTTTGCTAAACAAAGAAAACGTGCTTGGCATTTACATATGTTGTATATATTGGGTCTAATATGTAATTTAGTCAAATTAGTTTTAGAAGTTAGTGAAACCAACTTTCCGACCACAAAAATGTTACAAATAATATATACTGATATATTTTGGCCTTCAAAATCGAAATAATAAAAAAAAAAAGATATATAAAATCAAAAAAATTTAAAAATGGCTATTGATTATGAATGACCAATAGTTTTCAACAAAGACACTCGTATTTACATATTCCTATTAGAAGGGTGGTCTAGTAGGTCTATCTGGTAGGGTTCCTTGTCAACTCTTATCTCTTGCAATGAGAGGGGAAAGTAAGGGAGGTGGGAGACACACCCTTGGATCAGACGCACAGTACCGTTAGATGGTTCAATGCAATGTGTACTTGAAATTATGCATTTAAGTGCATTCTATTTTAATGCACATCATGTTAATATTATCTTTTGCTGATTGCTTGCTGTGTAAATAATAATGTAATCGATCACATGCATAATGAACTAAATGATCTTGGAAAGATTCATTATAATTGTATGTAAACAAATTTTGAAGTAGAAAGATGTTTCTCACAAAAAAAGCAGCGTAGATGTAGCATATCCATGGCGTAACACCAGAAGATCATAAAAACCTTAAAAAAAATTTACAGCGCATTACTATACGTTTATTTTTCACATACGTACAGATACTCTACAGCAAGGGTCGGCAAAGAGGTGCCCGCGAAACAATTTTAAAGTTCCCGCCGTTCAAATATCTAAATTTTAGGTATTTGAGTTTAGAAATTTGATTTTAGATATTTTTGATTATTTAAGTTTAGATATTCGATTGAGAGAGATCAGTAGAGGAAAGGTATTTAAGCTGTTTTTAAATTTATTACCACAGGTGAAAGAATTTCTATTATCCAGGAATGAAATTTGTTTAGAATTCGAGCAAAATCCTTGGTTAATAGAGCTAGGCCTCCTAACTGATGTACCTGAAAAATTGAAGGAACTAAATTTGAAACTACAGGGTAGAAACCATCATATTGCTTCTATGAGAAGTACGATATACATGCATTTAAAGCTAAATCGGCGCTCTGGAAATTGCATATGGAGAAAGATAATTTATCACATTTCCCAAATGTAAAAATGGTGATAGAAAATTATTACGATGGAAATACTACCACCTATTAGTTTTCCTAACATTTTGATTCCTTATTGAAAGAACTTAATACCAGATTTGAAGAATTCTACGAATTGGAGACATTCTTGACGTTTTTTATTAATCTTTTTTCTCATATAGAGGGCGATTTGACTAATAAAACCGGAACATATTTTGATATTTCTGTACGGAGGACTGAGAATTGGAAATTATAAATATAAGAAATGACACTGAATTAAAATTCCAGCACAACAAAGAAAAATTCTGGAATTTAGTGAATGGAAATAGCTTCCCGTTGTTGAGAAAATGTGCTCTGAAACTGAACTCTCTTTGCGCGTCAACAAATACTTGTGAATCTTTGTTTTCCAATATGAAATACTTAAAATCAAAGTACAAATCAAGCCGCACCGACACTCATTTGGACCATTACCGGTGAACTGGGAATTCGACTCAAGAGCCACGCATTACAACGACTTGGCCGAAAATTTGCAATGTAAAATATTGCATTAACTATGAATTTTAAGATTATTTTGTTTAAATTAAAATTTTAATTTATGCATTAAAAATTTATGTAGCATTAATATTTTCATGTTTAAATATTACCCCCCCCCACACACACACACACACATTCCTCCTCTCCATTCAGTGGTGCCCGCCGAACTCCCGCATTTCTGAAATATACCCTCCTTGTAAGTTTGCCGACCCCAGCTCTACAGTAATTATTTTTAAAAAAAGCCTAGCAGGTTTATAAAAGATCTACGCATGGAAAACATTATAATGAAAGTGACGGATACCACTGATTGTTTCCCACTGATAAAACAGCTGTACAAAAATGTTTGAAATTCTGATATATGTTTGGTAAATATTATTTAAGCATTGACCGATAGTATACGAAACTATATCTTTAGTTTATATTCGTAAACGACAGTATTTATTTTGTTTTAAAATTCAGAAAGTGACTTTCAATTAAGTCATTAAGGTATTTTATAGTAATTGCCAACCAATTTTTTTTTAAATTTCCTATGGAAAGCAATAAGCAAAAGTACAATTAACAACAAAACAAGTGTAAAACGAAGAATGAAACAGGACATGATAATTGTTCGATGCTATTGGCTCCGAATATCGGCTACAGAGATCTCGAGCCGACAGTGTCTCACAGGTCAAGAGGTGGAAAAGTCCATATCTTGCGGTACATCACAAATACTTCAGAAAGGAGTCTGTAGGATTTTCAACCGGCTCAGATATTTAGCCAAGCAATCATGACCAGTTGAAAGCCGGATCATGGCTAACGAATCCTTCTTCGAAAAATCTGGAATGGATGTGCTATTAAAAACCCATAACTTAAAACCCCAGAATGCATGAAGTTTTATTTTTCTACCCCAAAAAATGTATGGGATGTAAACTAGCACACATAACACAGGAAAAATAATAAAAAAATTCTTAACACAAACTTTATTGAAATAATTATAAAAAAAAATAATTTGTTCCAAACGACTATACCACGTTTCCTGAAATTAATTTTTAAAAAAAGAAATTGTGCCAAATTGCTACATTATGTGAACTCTCTTATGTTCTAGAAACCAGAAAATGAGTATATACATAATACTTGAGTATCTTTTTTTAGCACGAAAACACTTTTTTTATTATGGCAAATGATATTGTAAGAAACAGTTATTTTTGCAAGCATAAGGGCACTGAACATTTTAAACATTTAACTCTAGTGAACCCTCTACATCAGGGGTTCTCAACCTTTCAGGCTCTACGCCCCCCCCCCCCTTTGAACACTGATGCGAGGTTACGCCTCCCCACCACCACCACCATATGGGGTCAATACAAGTATAGTACAATCGGAATTTGAAACTGAAGTTGGTTATTAAATGAAAATATAGAATAGATAATTTCATACACAAAATGTATTACTACTCATATCTTAATTTGGAACATATTATTATTAGAACATATGAAATCAAAGAATTAAATACAGTCAAATATATTTGAGGTAATCAAGGATCTAGGTGAGGTTGGCATGTAATACCAGTCACTTTCACAACATTAATGAGGGGGCTGGCACTATTTGTCCTTGACAAGTTTTTGAATATTAGGTTGTAACTGTGACAAAGCACACATCAGGTCACTTTCAACATCCAGACGTACGAAAATTAACGTATTTTTACAATTACGAGAACAATCGTGTACGACAATTATTGTGTTCGTGTTCGTATGTCGAAAATACGTTACGGTTACATTGTGACCGCAAAATTGAGTACAATAAATGACAGTTAGTTTTACTTTTTATTTTACTTTCTTTTTAACTGACGCCTCCCTTGAAATTCTTCTACGCCCCCCCCTAGGGGGGCGCGCCCCCCAGGTTGAGAACCACTGCTCTACATGATGAAATTTTACATCGTTGTTTAGCGTCTAAATGTTCAGGCCAGTGCTCTATTTTATCAAATCGCACATGCTCTGTGGGGGTCCTCGACAGCTTGGTTTCGCTCTTCGTTTTAATTTGGGTTCTACATCTGAAAGTCGTCCCCATTTCAGGGTTTCTATTTCCCAAATGAGCACAAAGTTTCACCTAATTCAAGTCTGGATTGAGATAACAAAATCTTGTCTGAATTTACTGTATTGTTATGTACGCATCTATAGAATAACCTTGCATGTATGACAGCTAAATCTAATAAGTGGTAAAATAACCAAAAGTATCAGTTCTTTGATCGCATTATAATCTTATATCTACCAAGAAGGCTGTCTAGAAGGCCGACACCCCCCCATGTGGTTATTGTAAATGGATATTACATTAGGGCATGATAAAGTCTTTCTACATTTGGCTTTTCTATCATACCGTTCAATTTCCTTCACAGGATTTGTACCTGCAAACGTCGACAACATAACAACAGGCTTATTGTCCTCCCATGCCAAATTAGAAATATCATATCCATCTATGTTGGCAACAAATTCAGTAATTGTGCCCCTCGGTTGTGATTTCATTTCACGGTCAGTGGGCAATTTACAATCAGGTATTCTATTTCGACGTACAGTTCTAAGGCATAATATGCAATTTGTTTTGAAATATTTCACTAAATCTATAGATGTATAATAATTGTCAAAGTAAAACTTGTGATTAACACGTTGCATTACTGAACGCATTAATCTAACCACCACATTGCCACTAGCTCCCAAATCGGGTTCATTAGGTAGACGACTCTTGTTATTTTCTCTTCCGGTATAAATCTCAAAATTATATGCAAAACCAGATGCACCACTCAGTAGAAATAATTTATACCCATATTTATGTGGCTTGTTTGGGGTGTATTGTTTTATGTGGTGCCTGAGGTTAGTGGCACACACTTTTTTTGCCATCTTTATCCGTAAAATATATTTTATCCGTTGTGAAAAACAACACACTTCTACATAAAAACAGCAACAAGTTTGACATGTAAACAGTGTGTGTGAAGCATTGAGTTATTAACTTCCTGTTGAATTGTGTACTTCCTTCTTATACACACAGTGTTGTCAAATGAAAACAAGTGAATTTAAAGTTCAGTTTCAATATTCGAAGACAAAAATGAAAATACAACAATACTAAGTTGAAACTAAATATACATTTTACCACTTAAAATTTTTTGAAAGCCTTCTGTAAGCATTTATTATTTTTTCCGGTATTAGAAATATATCTTACTTAGGGATCACAGCGTTTTCTGATATTTACAACCAATGGCCACATGCACATTTCCTAGTGCTATCTATTAACTTTTATGTGAGTGATTTCAAAAAACCAACTAAAATGATGACTAAACACATAAGGTAGACTTTTGGAAACATTAAATGTAGCCAATAGCGCCCTATAGAAAAATGTTCGAATCAAAGGGGTATCTAAATAGTCTAAGATCAAGGTTGCATCGATGGATGAAATCAATATTCTAACAAGAGATCTACAAACGATACTGAATTTTATTTACAAATGTACAACGCTTAAAGGTCTACAAAATGCCACTTATCCAAGAGCCATATTTACATGGCGGAGTCGCAGATCCAACTGCTCAAATTCTAAACACGGTGGGGTCGCTGCAATCGACGTCACACATTTCGCCACACTCCCTTTACACGTACGTTCTTTCGCGAGTTCTTGAAGCGTACGGGATTGCGCGCACGCTCCAAGCACGCGCAAAAGAGCGTACGTGTAAAGGGGGCTAATAGCGCCCTTTACACGTACGTACTTTGGAGTGCTTGGAGTGTACGGGATTGCATGCGGGAAAACTTGCTGTACGCTCCAAAGCAGCTTCAAAAGCCCTCCCTCCCTGATACCTTCACACGTGCACTCAACCGCGCGAGATCGTGGTTTCACGCGGGAAAGAACGTACGTGTAAAGGGCGCTAATAGGAAGGATTTAAAAAAATTTGTCAATTGGCTACACTATGCACTGTAGGGTTAATAGAATTTCTATGTATTAATTCTTGATAAAACAGATCCTTCAATTTCTTCCGGATAAATACCCTTATTGAATTGCATGCAATCGACCTTCACGGGCTCTGCATAATTGTAGCAATATAAAAACATAAAAAATATTATTCCTAACACAGCCTTTTAAATTTGTAAAATATTAACTATATGACTAATTAAACATTAACACTTTGACTTACAATAGTATTAAATTTAGCTAGACTGTTTTAAACTTTGCGTGAATAATGAAAAATTTAGTTCATTTTACAATTAACAAATTGCTCTGTAAATTTATTTTGTATTGTTTCTTCATGAATATTTTATGAGGGCACGTATCGTATCCACGAACTGACTCAATTCCAAATTTGAGTACATGCTAAAACGTAAATACTTCGTAAAACTTTTATGACTTTGAAATTGAAATAAACCCACAAATAAGCAGGCACTGTTTTCATTCGCCAATTTACACACCTACACGTAGCATGTCGGCCATTAAATTGAAATGTTTTATACATAAATAATAAGCTAATAAATATGGAAAAATATGATAAGGTCTCCAAACTGTGTTCGTATTTAAGATTCATATATCAGAGAAATTAATGTATATGAAGTAATATAAAATTTAATAGTAAGGACATTAGAATTTAACATTTAACAATCACATAGTTAAAAACATTTTTCAATTAAAAGCGAGAGTCTTTCGTATATACGCATATACTCAAATGGAAAATAAAATTTAGGGTATCATGTGTTAAAAATTTATTTTACTATATTTAATAGGTTAAAAATTATATTTAAAGAACTGATTATAATTAACTCTTTAAATTATTATTATGATTAATCTTTTAACTAAATCCTTTAAGTTCAAAAATTCATCATTTAACTATATTTAAAGAATTTTGTTCAACATGAATAATTTCTTGAGTAACTGTGAAAAATAAAGTAAGTTTTAATTTTCAGTAGTAACTCATGAACTCGATTGTGACACAAAAGACACTCCAAAGTCATCTAACCTAAGTAAATGTTGCACATAATTACAACTAATGCTAACACAACAATTATATCTAAAACTTTTGTCGTTTCTAATGCGGAGGCGCTTATCCGGGGTCACTCCCACTAAATATACCTTGAGATTCATTGATTTTCATTCATTTGGGACACCATATGGGTGAACCAACACCACCCTTTGTTGCCACCTCAGTTTGGGCCGATCACCCCCAAGGGCGCGACCTGGAGGACTCGTACCTTGCACCTTTGACAATTGCACCCTTTGACAATATGGAAAGCCTTTCCAGTCTACGGATTAACCCTTAAAATTATCAGAAGCGAGTTGTATCCCTGGGTCCTCCAGGCCTAGGAAAGTTTAAAAAATCCAAAAATACATAAGTGATAATTAACTATTGAAAATGGTTTTAGGACATTAAATAAAGCATACTTAATCTGAAATTAAAGAAACCAAATTTCGTTTATTTTTTCACTTATTTCATTCAACTCTTCTTCTCTTTCCGAATCATGATCAATACCTACGTGAAAATTAGGATCTATGCCTCCATCATCACTCTCAGACATAATTTTACCTTCCAAACATTCTTGTTCTAAAAGTTTATGAACTAAATTAACATCATCTTGATACTGTAAATTGAAAACCTTTTTCGAAGTAGACGGGTCCATGGTGAAAACAAACTAACAAGAGTGATAAACTTGGGCCTATGAGGTCCAGACTGCTTTTTGAGACTTGTTTACCTTTTGAATTTTAGAACTAAACTAGGGTAAGATCAAGGAATGCCATCTAGAGGATTTGATAGGAAGGTACTCTAGTGGTGAACTACTTAGCTATTTTCTATAAATCAGATAATATAAAAACAGTTGTCTTCTGGCCCTCACAGGCCCAGGGATACCACTGAAGGGTTTAACGTGGTCGTATACGGCCTAGACTCAGTGGCGCCCATCTAGATTGGAACCGAGCTGCCCTATTCCGAAATCCAAGTCGCTACCAGTAGGCGGCTTCGGGCCTTCTATCGTAAACTACTTCTTGATATAAACATATGTATAAGCAGTAAAACTAAGTATTTTAGTTAATAGACCCTGAATGTTATGCGTACGTTATATAACATTCAGTCTTTAATCTTAAAATTTTATCAATTTCAGATAGTTTTTTTTACTTTAAAATGGGGCAAAACTAATAACCATTACTTTAAAATGGGTAAAAGTTTGCTTTTACACTCAGCACACTCGTTTTTGCACGAACGTAAAACTTTTGTTTTTGACTGTGATTAAAATTTAACGAATTTCCCATACTCTTTAGTTTCATGTAATATATTGTATGAAATAAATGTTTGACATTATATTACGAAATTGTAATTTTCTAGTTAACTCGTCAAAATTCACCACAACTGCTGTAGACTGAATTGGTGCTACTGGTATTACTGGTGAACCAGTTCATGATTGAACTGGTGTTGGTTGAACTGGTGTTATTAATTGGTACTGAATTCAAAGCTCGGAATTTAAATTTAGAATTCTTTGTTTAGCCTGTTCACTTTCCTTTTTAGTATACACAATTATTCATATTCCTACCTAGAATCTGGTTCATATACAATTGTAGAACCTTATTTCTGAAATGTGTTTATCCTTTTACGTGTGTGTGTATGTTGCATTACGTTTTGCAACATTCTTTTTATAAATTGATTTAAGATATTTAATCATTACTGTCTACAACTGTAGATTGTATTTCAGTCAACTGTAGATTGTATTTTGTGACCTTCAGCCATTCAGTCATTCATGAGATTCCTTTAGTCATACATGAATTAATGCATCTAATGCTTTGGTCTTCGTTTCCGTTAAAGAACTGTTCTGTTTAAATGCTTCCATGGGGATGTTGGGAAAATGAAATTATTATAAAAGCTTATAAGGTCTTTTCAGTTTGAAAACAGCATTTCCTGTTTTGGTTTTCGTTTTTGTTAAAGACCTGTTCTGTTTAAATGCTTTCATAGTAATGCAGGGAAAATTAAATTATTATAAAAGTTTATAAGGTCCTTTCAGTTTGAAAATACTTAATCTCCGTCAAACAATTTGATCCAATTTTCGAAATATTTCACTAGAATGCCCACATTTAAACATTACGTTTCTATAAATACAGTTGTCAATGTTAAACTCATTTGAAACAGTCAGCTAATTGAATTTGTCATTAATAATTTAAAACACTGTCAAAACATTTGCCAATGACAGTCACGGTCCAGATTCCCTAACGCGAAATGGCCTGCATTATTAAAATAACGACATTTAAAATTTTAATACCTTCCTTTCGACGGAATAATTTTGGGTTAGAAGAATTATTCTACAATACAATACTGGTCTAATTTGTGAATAATATCTCATTTGAGTGAGTTAAAATGTTTCGCTGATTCAATACGATGGGCAAGGCTTTATTTAGAGTTTGATTTTTTATTCCTGGGAAATATAACAATCTTTAATAATTTGTAATATGATAAAAAATAGTACTGGAAAGCTTATGACGATATTATAAAAATTTTATTATATTAAACTTAAGTTAAAAATACTATTCACTTGTAAGTTGAAACAGAAATCTAAATCATGAAGAACAGCTAAATTTCAGAAAAACTATCACGATAATCAGCATTACCTTTGAACAAATGATTGTTCCTGAGAAAGAGGCGATCTTCAAGAAAAATACACTCAATGTTTGAAGAACCCTTAACATGTACAGAAAGATGTTATCGACATTTTTGTATTAAATATATATATATATATATATATATATATATTATATATATATATATATATATATATATATATATATATATATATATATATATATATATATATATATATATATATATATATATATATATGCATATATGTGTATATATATATATATATATATATGCATATATTTGTATATATATATATATATGCATATATGTGTATATATATATATATGCATATATTTGTATATATATATATATATGCATATATGTGTATATATATATATATATATGCATATATGTGTATATATATATATGCATATATGTGTATATATATATATGCATATATATATATGCATATATATATATATATATATGCATATATATATATATATATATATATATATATATATATATATATATATATATATGCATATATATATATGCATATATATATATGCATATATGTATATATGCATATATATATATGCATATATGTATATATGCATATATATATATGCATATATGTATATATGCATATATATATATGCATATATGTATATATATATATATGCATATGTATATATATATATATGCATATATATATATGCATATATATATATATATATATATATATATATATATATGCATATATATATATGCATATATGCATATATATATGCATATATGTATATATATATGCATATATGTATATATATATATGCATATATGTATATGCATATATATATATATATATATATATATATATATATATATATGCATATATATATGCATATATATATATATATATGCATATATATATATATATGCATATATATATATATATGCATATATATATGCATATATATATATATGCATATATATGCATATATATATATATGCATATATATATGCATATATATATATATGCATATATATATATATATATATGCATATATATATATATATATATATATATATATATATGCGTATATGTGTGTGGGGGGGCACATCAGTCAGTGTAAAAGTATCTAGACAACCATATTTTACTTCAAATACTCTATAAAATATACATAAAAAATATAAATTTGGTCATCTGTTGTCAGACAAAGTACACATTTTATTCAAAAAAACGGTCCTTTTTCTACTTGCGACAAAATGTTTTGAACATATAAAGTAAACTTTCAGGTTTTTATGAATTGTAAAAATAAAATGCTTTAACATTCATTGAAAAAATTCTGAAAAAAGAAGAATATATTGAGATATTTTAAAGTTTGTAAACGCACGTTTTTAAATTTAAATATTTTTTACAGAAACCTTCCTTTCGTATACGATAAAAAATTCCCTACGAAAACAATTTTTTAACTACAAATATTAAAAGACCTAGGGGAATATTTTTAATTCAATTAAATTACTTTTTTACAGGACTCAAATAAAAGTTTACTTATCTTATATTTTTTTGTAAAAATTTTAATTTTTCTTTTAAGCAATAGATGTATTACTGAATTTAAAAAAGAAGGAAAATTAAATTATTGAGAAAAACATTGAATTTTTTTTAAAAAAATTCCATTTTCAGCATATGCATACAGAATTGATAAATTGTACTTGAATTCCTTAGTAGAAGATATGTAAATTCAGTTTATTTATATACTTACATAATAAATTTTAAACAGTAGTAGAAAAAAATAGTCATTCCTGACTGAAGAGACAGTCAGTCTAATTTTGTAAAAAAAAAAAAAAATCCTGTTGGGATTAGCATCTAACGAAAACTATGCTGCAGGTAAAGTCTCTAATTCTATACATTTGTTCCGAAAGATGTTGTTGTTGATCTTAATGCTCAATGGCCGGAAGTTCCAGACCAGGTCAATATAGGCTTCGGCCTTAGTTGTACGGCTCCGGTTTATAATAGCACCACAAGGGTCGAAGTCCGACTTACTTTCAAGGCACGAGATTAGACCAGACATAGCTTTGAAGAGGCCTTCCGAGTATACAAGGTGCACCCATAAAGTAACCGGACATTTTTTTTATAAATAAGAAAAATATTACTCACTTTCATATAAATTTATCTCCTTCAAAATATTCTCCAAAGCAGCCTATACAATTTTTCCAACGTTTCTTCAAGTCATCGAAACACTGTTTATAGGCGTTGGAACTAACCGTTCGCAAAATACGCGTAACATTTGATTTAATATCCGAGACGTTTTTATCATCTACTTAGGGCCTGTTCACATAGGAGTCCGTTGAGTTGCGTTGCGTTAAGGAAAAGATGACGTTGAGACGAAAATAAACCAATCATAGGCCTCCAAACGATTAGCAATGATCTTTTTTAACACCTATGATTGGTTTATTTTCGCCTCAACGTCATCTTTTCCTTAACGCTATGCAACGGACTCCTATGTGAACAGGCCCTTAGTCTTTATCTGATCTGGATGGGATTGTGCAACTTATGATTAGGGCCCTTTACACGTACTCTCTTTCGCGAGTGCTTGCGCGCGGAAAAACTTGCAGACGCAATCACGCGTGCTTGCGTTTTCTCCTCATGTTGCGAGTTTTTCGGATGCTCGTTCTTTCGCGCGCGAATACTCATGTCATTTTAAAGGAAAAGGGAAGGAACGTCCGTGTAAAGTGATTCGCGCGTGACTGACAGCATAAAACTGGCGCGTGTGAAAAACACACAGTTTTACTGGAGCGTTCAGTTAATTCGTTAGTGTTTTAGTAATTTTGTGTTACAGAAATGGACTTTTAAGAAGTAGAGCCATTTCTGAAGCTAATCGAGACTTCGTAGTAAAAAAAAAACTACAAAGTCTGAGAGGCTCTTTCCGGATGGAACTGAAGAAAGTCAGTGACAGTCAGCGTGGTGGAAGAGGAGCAAATGACGTCTACACATCTTCCCTGTGGTACTACAATAATTTGCTGTTTACAAAAGACCAGGAACTACCTACTAGTAGTTTTACTAATGATGGTGAACCAGAGGATGGAAGCTTAAACGTTGACGAAACTGACCAAACTGCTATTTTGACAAATGAACAAGGCGTGATGGAAGGTGGCGAAACTGGGCAGTGACAAAAAGTCGTAAGTTGAATTATTTTGCATTTATTTACAACTGCATATTACAGTTACATGTAAAAGCTAATAATATAATAACTAAATACACTAACGCTTACCCTTGGCATCCAAGGGTGGCGTTGCAGAAGTGGCAATGACGAACGAAAGATTGGCGCACTCCCTCTTACATTCCTGGTGTCGTATTAATCTTTTCAGCCACAAAAACGATTCTCAAGACGAGATCGTCCACGAAGTCGCATGCTCACCAATGATTCCATTTGTCCCCAAAAGAAGAAGTGTAATAGACTTAGGTCCGGTAATCGTGAAGGCCAAGCCACAGGTCCTCCACATCCAATCCACGTCCAGAATATGTGTCTTTCAGGAAGTGGCGGTGCTAAAGTGTAATGGGTCTCCATCATGCATAAACCACATGTCCCTTGGAGTGGTGAGCGGAAGAATTTGCCGGAAGCACTAGTTCCACGAAGACAAG